>OZ012735.1:46607326-47207326 GCA_963859935.3 Lathyrus sativus | reverse complement strand
TTTCCGACAATTATTAGAACGCCTCAAACGGATTTCCGGAACTCTAGTTATGATTGTTTCCGTGCAGACTGCTAAAGATTTTACTTCCAGTAGCCCTGACACGGGCAGTGTCACACGACACGGGCACCCGTGTCAGGCTGCTGGCTCTACATCAAAACTCTTCCGAAATCTTACCATTTTCCCCGATTTTTGCTCTGCTTCTCCTTTATTGTTTACCTGAACCTAGAAACAATGAAAACACCAAACCAACGCGTAAAATGCAATAAAAACACATAAAATGCGATAAGATAAAACAAATGATTAACAGAAACAAATGGTAAAATAACGTGTAAAAACCACCAATCATAAACCACACTCAAAGATTGGAAGTTAAAACAAAAATGACAAGACAAAATATTAAAACACACACAAATGACTCAAAGTCCAACAAGAAGTATTATCAATCATTAAGCAAGGTGGAACAAAGTAAAATGAGATGAGAAAAAAGGTAGGGCAGTAGCAACATCATATCATGTTCAGCTCAACTCAAAAATTAGAAGACGAACACAAGAGTGTCAAGCATGCATCTCATCAAAGCACAATCAATGGTCACACAAAATAAGCATGTAAAAACACACCTCAAAAGAGTAAGCATGTAAACTCAAGGCATGAATATAATTGGGCAGAAACATGAACATGTATATCAATCCATCGTTAACATATGAATCAGAAAAAGAAATCTCAAACATCAAGACTAGTTAAACATCAACTATGATCATTTTCATATATTCAAGAATGGCACAAGGCACAAATGGTCAAGTAATACATACCATAACATCAAGGTCAGAAGCACGCTCAAATGATCCACATAAATTCATTCTTAAGATATCACACAAGTTCAACAAGTATCATGCTCAAGAAGTTAGACAAATTCAAATCAATCATAACAAGAACAAAGTGATCATGTGAAGAGAAAGATGGGAAATGATCATACAATAAACCTCACATCATGCAAATCAAAACCATCAAACATGTCATCTAAATCACACAAGTGTTCACAAACATCCATTAGGTCACACAAGAAATCATCTCAAGGAATTAGGTCAAGAACAACAAATGAGCAAGTTCAAAACACCATCAACTTAAGAATTCAACCATAAATAGGAAAATAAAAAATTCCAATGAATCCAAATCCATGATCAAGTTAAAACAACATGTAATCACATTAACTAATCATCTCAAGCTTCACTCAATCACAAGTATGCAAAATGGTTTCAAACTAAGTCAAACCTCATGCATATTCAATCCAAAGCCAAGTCAAAGTTAGGCATCAATCAAAAATAGAAAAATGACCTAATAAATTCCACCAAGAGGCTCTAACTCATATTATATCCATCAAGAACAAATGTGAAAAATATCTCAAAAGGAATTGCATAAATGCATCATAAATTGAACCCATAAAGGTAAACATAACATAGGAATCGAGCATACATTGAGGCCCCACAAAAATCAATGGGAAATTATCAAAAGAAACACATGAATACATCAAAGTATCCCTCAAGTAATCAAAATTCATGCACCAAAACATGGTAAAAATATTGGGTCAAGAAGGCAACCATAACGCATCAACAACACAAACCCTAGCTCAAAGGTAATAAGGTAAAAACACTTCACATTTAACTCAAAATAAAATAGGAAAATAAATTTAAAAATAAAATAAAAATAACCAAAAATATCTCAACATGTCAAAGGTTCATAAATATATTTTTATAGAATTTTATCATGATTTTAACAATTAAAAATAAAAGAAAATCAAAAAGGAAAGGAAAATAAATAAATAAATAAAAGAAAAAATAAGAACATAACATGGGGGTGTACTCAGTAAAGCGCCATACAAAGGGAAACAGTTCAAAAAGCAAATGGATCAAAAGACTGGGGGCGTGAAAAGAAAAAAGGGCAAAGCCCAGACCCAACCCTAGCACACTTAGCTAGATTTATTAATTGACGTGGATCCCAATGGCAATGAATCACATAAATCAGAAAATCACAACATAACAACTCAATTCATTTGAATTTGAAAAAAGAGCGCCACATCCATGTCCGCTCTCCTCCAACCTCCAGATGCCGGAGCTCTAGCTCCGGTCGTGTTCTTCGGCCAACCCTCTGCCGAAGCAACCACAAACCACCCATAAATGTGAAACAAGACCACCCCTTAACTCATAATTTCACGTAGGTTCCAAATCCACCCTTAGTTTTTTAAAATGAACATACTTTCATGGTGAATCAAAGGAGAAAAGTTTGAACTCAAATTAGAACTCAATAAAACAACACCACAAGCTATGCAAACATTGCCTACCATGAGTAGGACTTTAGATGTACACAACATGAACCTAACATGGCCTCTAGAATGAGAGAAAAGCGTAAGAGGAAAGTTACCAAAACATGAGATCTGCAACTTCTAAAATTACTTGAATCTTTCATAAAACCCCTTCTCTTCCTTCCTTTAAGCTTGACGAGTGATTATAGTGATGAGAGAATGAGAGAATTAGCTTTGAGAGTGGGATTCAAATATGGAAATTTTTTGAAAGTGAGAGAATGTTTTGAGAGCTCTGGCTGCAGAATGAGAATGCCATCATCTAGGATTTTATCTTTAGCTTATATATGGTGGCTATGTGTAGTAAAAATAGAATTACTGTAGTTAAAATGGTTGTGGTTGATTTTCAAAGTTTTGAGAGCGGGAGAGTGAGAAAATAGTGTGGCACGGTTTTTTCATCATGATGGTGTATTATTGTGGTACCAAGAGGATCAGAATAGAGGAGTGGAGCAACATTCTTGTCATGCAAGTTTGTTTATTTTGTCATCTTCCTTTTTTTGGTAAGAAAACTCAAAATGGTACAAATGAACAATTGTGTATGCTTGGTTATTTTTGGCAATGTCTGGTGATGCAAGAAGGTGGCATAATGCGTGTAAAATCAGAGGGAATGTTGCTGCATGAACACAAATGAGAAAAATGCCAAAATTTTCCATGAGACATGTCTTGGACCAAATTCCATATCACTCACTTTAAATTATCATAACTTGATGAATAAGAAGCCAATGATGGTGAACTTGGTATGGTTGGAAAGATGGGAGATTATAGGACAACTTTCATGCTCAAAGAAACTTGAGATAAGTCTTGAACCAATGAGAAATGATGGTGGAAGTTGTGTCCTCAAAGGTGTCCAAAGTAACTTAGAAAAAATTATAAGTTATTGAACCTTTAACATAATTAAAACATCAACTTTGAATCCACATAACTTGAGGAGTTTTGATCCAATGGAGATGTTTTAGTAACGGATAAAAAGCTTGAAGAATGATATTCAACTTTCATGTTTAAGGGAAATTGATTTGATGTCAAGAACTTAGTGAAAAGTGTCTTGGAAAATGGCCCCAAAAATCTGTCTAAAACTTGTCCACTCTTGACAAATTTAAAACCCTAACTCGGAGAGATCATAACTTGAGCTCTACACATCCAATGGAGATGATCTAGTACTCAAAAGAAAGCTTGGAGGGTGCTATACACTTTTCATGTTTAAGGGAAAGTAAGTTGAAGCTTGTATCGTCATGTAAGATAGGCTTGAAAGTAGGTACTTCAAGCTGAATTTCCATACTTAGAAAATTTTCTAAGTGTTGAAAGGACAAAACCTCCATTTTCTCAACTTTAGCTCATCATATATCTCAAACTATGGATCTTTTGGACATGCTTCCTTCCATAAATTTGTAGTTCATGATGTCCTCTTTAGTTTGATAACAAGTTTGCTTCCATTGGATCAAGGATGAGAAAGTTATGGAACTTGCAAGATGGCTAGAATTAGGGTTTTCTACACTTAAAAAATATTCCAACCAAACTCCTGATTTTATATTTCCTCTTGACTTCGCTTGTTTCAAACACATTAAATCACTTAAAAACACCTAGCATACCCTTGGTTGACCTTGAGATCCAAGATTTTGACCCCCTTGAATCACGGTTGACTTTTGTTGACCAGATGAAACCCTAGGTTCATTTCGACTGATTGAGGCTCTTGTGATGGCTTTTGATGACACATAATCCATGTAGAGGACCCTAAAGGTGTGTGTTGAGCTTTAGAATCATAGCTTGCCCAAGGAACTAGCCACATATGCCTTTTGAATCAAAACCGCAATCCAGTTCCCCACAAGATAGAAGGAGGAGATCAATGTTTGTGTTCTTGATTCAATGGTTGAGTGGCATATCTTGATGATGATGAAGACCTTGTGACTTGAGATTGCCACAAAGTTGAGCATGAACCCTTGATTGAGCTTTGAAGATGAAGCTCATCCCTTGATTGTTGGATAAGATACCTTGATCCCCAGTCTAAGATTAATGTTATGTACAAATATCTATGCAAAATGATGTGAAGCATAAGGCGAGATATAAAAAAAGAGATGGGCAAATTTTGGAGTTATATATATATATATATATATATATATATATATATATATATATATATATATATATATATATATATATATATATATATATATATATATATATATATATATATATATATATATATATATATATATAACATCATTTATACTGGTGCGGTTTTGCGTATTTTAATTTTGAAATATTTTAAATTCTACTTAATATTCATTTTATTTTTCAATTATTTTAATCTTAACAATTATGAAAATAGATATATGTTTTAAACATAAATTATTTTAATCTTAACAATTATGAAAATAGATATATGTTTTAAATAGAAATTATTTTAATCTTAACAATTATGAAAATAGATTTACATTTTAAATAGATAAGCAGAGGACTATTGTGCCTTGTGCGTGTGCACGCGTGCATGCGTGTGTAATTAAAATCGTTAAAATTTTTATTTAAATATTAATTTTCAATAATATTGAATATTTAAATATGTTTGAATGACATTAAAAAAATTAAATTTAAATAAAAATCACTAATAATTCAAATATTTTGAGTTTAAAGACATTTTATTAGTATTTGAGAAAGAATATAATAGTGTAAGAAAAAATAAATAGTGTATTTTTTAATGATATGTAAGAAAAAATAAATATTTTAATGTGTTTAAATAATATTAAAATAACATTTTAAATAATTTGTTATTAAAAAATTGGGTTAATTTGAATTTAAAAATGTGAATTATTTGTTATTTGTGATTTAAATATTTTAAATAATATCTATATATGATTTTAGTGGATGTTAATTTTATTTGAAGATTTATTTATTAAAATATTTTAAATATGGTTAATAACTCAAAAATAGTAAAACAATATTTAATTTGTGCAATTTTCAAACAAAATCATATTACCTCTATTGGCATAGCATCATCTTGGGTAACTAAGGGATCTCTATTGGCATAACATCACCTTAGGTAACTAAGGGGTAATGTAGTATAAAATTGAATGAATCCCATTTAACAAACTCAAATGAATACGATGGATATAGGAGTTGGGATCCACTCCATTTCTTTGTTTCTCCATTTTCTCTATTACTATAGTTTTGTGTGTAAATAACACACATTTCTAAGATATGTGACATATAATTAATATTTAGTTAATTTTATATACAACAAAACTATAATAATGGAGAAAATGGAGGGACAAAGAAATGGAGAAGTTATTGACCCATGGATCTAGATGCTTATAATCTGGCACAACTACCAAGATTTCTGGCATTTAAGATAGTTTCTAAAAGTGGCAAGTAATTTTAAGTTTCTTGCCATTACAGATGACACCTTCAAGTTAAGGTTATTCCCTTACTCTTTAAAAAAAAAATAGAGTCAAGACCTGGTTAAATTCTTTATAGCCAAATTCCATAGTCACATCTAATGCCTTAGCTGGATTTTTTTTTTTGATAAATACTTCCCTCCTGTCAAGAATACTAAGATGAGGAATGACACAATTTCGTTTAGACAAGGAGATGTTGAATCTTTATTTGTTGTTTGGGAGAGATTTAAGGAGTTGTTTAGACAATATTCATATCATGGGATACCAATCTGCATCCAACTAAAAACATTTAACATTGGATTGGTTCCCTTATCAAGAAACATGTTAGATGCTTTTAGTGGTGGAGCATTGTTGTCCAAATCATATGAAGATGGATAATAGTTGATTGATAACATTACAACCAACACCTACCAATGCCCAGTCACCAGAGTTGTTATTGCTTCTACTCATGAAAATCCAACTAGTGTTCATGAAGTCATTGAGACTACAACCCTATTTTCTCAAGTGACTGATCTTCACCAAATGATGAAAAACATGCTGACGAGTCCCGACATGCCAGCAACTGAACTTGTTAAAGTAGTAACTGACGCATCAGATGTTGCATGTGTTTATTGTGGAGGTTCTCACCTATTTAAAGTCTGTTATGCAAATCCTATCTCCGTTGACTATTATAATTATACATTATTTTTAGCGAACTCCTTATATTAGCTTAAATTCAAATGAATTCCATTAAATTAATACGGATTCATACAATTTAATGAATTAATTTGACTTTTTTTTACACAAAAATTAATTTGACTTTTAACAACTAAAAAAGTGTGTATTTTAAAAATTATGTTACAAAATGTGTTATAATCATTTGTCTTCAATATTTTCTTAGAAATCATTAAGTATTTTAAAATATTATAAATTTATAAAGTTATTATAAATCATTTAAATTTCATAAATATAGATAATATTATTTAATATACAATTTTTTTATGCAAAATTAAATCAATATATTATTTTTAGCACTCGGTCATATTTGGTTATTTTACACATACTAATAGAAAATGGTTAATAAAAAAAGTTAAAGTTAGTCTTCCCTAATAGAAGAGGGAATATAGAAGAGGGAATATGTAAGATGTAGAAAATGATAATTGATGAACTACTTTAGATATGTTAGTAGAGATTTAAGCTTATTAATGAAGAGATATATGCAAGGTTAACATTTTAATGTTCAAGTAAGTGTTTGAGAAATAAAAAAATTATACACATGTGAATAAAAAGAAATTTTGAATGTGACTCAGTGTCACACTTATATATAATTAATAGTTAGAACCAACCACATTGATTAATCTGATTTAAAAGTGTCATACTTATATATAACTAATAGTTAGAACCACATTGATTAATCTGATTTAGATTGCAAAGAATAGTTGAATGTATATCAAACCTTGAAGATGAGGATGGTGACATACTCAATATGATGCTTTAAAACGGAAGTAAACTTATCCACTAATGAAATGTTTTAGTTAAATTAGACCATGTAATTGGGTTGATTTTTGTGAATTTTTGTCCAACCGCCCAAAACAATTAGTAACTATTTATATATTAAAGTTTAATGCATGCTTTGATCTTTTAATTTAATTTTAAATTTTATTTTAATCTCTTATTTAATACATCTTCGTTCTATGTCCATTAAATGTCACTCAGTTAATCATATTGGTTCGGTCGGTTAAATTTTGTCAAAATTCGTTAAATTATATATACGTGGCACTCTAGTTGGTATTTGTTTATATGACAGAGAATTTTTTTTATTAGTGACACGCCGCAAGCATACGACACGTGTCAGAGTAGTAAAAATATTATCGAACCACAAGGACCAATGGGTAATTACCGGTTTCTAGTTTATCGATGTAAAGGTAGAGCAATCAAATGGTTGGAAACAGATAAACTTAAGTGAAAATCACTTAAGTGAAAACAACTTATTTAAAAAACAATTTTAAAAAACAGCTTAATTGAGAGAAACTTAGAAATTTATCAAAACAAACAGGATTTAGGGTCATAATCTCTTACTCTAACATCTCTAAATGGTCAAACTAATCATCCTACAAGGACTTTCGCGCATATTATAGAAAAAATAGATTTTATAGATGATACTTGCTTTCGCCAGCGTGTTATCTTATTTTCGATAAATAATTCGTTAGCTTTCGCTTATTCGAAGTTATTTATTGAAAACTCGTTATTACTGCGCGGTCTATTACGACAAAATAATTCTCAACTTTATCCGAGTGCTTTTTGTGAGATGTTGGATCGAACTCTAGTATGGTCGAAGTCTGTTCGCGAGTAATGCGTGTTGTAGTCGAAGTTTGTTCTAACATGCATTATTCAATATTGCTAGGGTTGTTAGCATGTTGAATTGGGCCTTGCTTGTAGCCCAATTGTTTAAGTTAGCTTGTACCCTAAGTTAGCTTGTAATGGGTAATTGTTAAAAAGCCCATTAGGTTAGTGTGTCATTTTTCTTATAAATAGGATACTAGTTTCTCAATCTTGACATAAGAAAAAATAGGAAGATAAAATCCTAATTTCAAGAGAGAGAGGTTATTTTGTTATTCTTGTATACTTGTAATCTTGTTCTAAGAGAACGGAAAGAACAACAGTTTAATAACCAAACCTTGTTGTTTTCTTCTTTATTAACCCTAACCCCTGTGTGTTTCTTGATCACAAAAAAATTGTTTATACTTAGTTTGAAGGTATCCGATTCACAACAAATTGGTGCGGTGAGCGTGGAGAAGATGCCTTCAACAAAGTATGAGATTGAAAAGTTCATCGGGGTGAACGAATTCGGTCTGTGGCGCTTGAAGATGAAAGCCCTATTGGTTCAGCAGGGTTGTTTGGAAGCGTTAAAGGGTGAGGCAGGCAAGATCGAGAAAGCCTACAACACAATATTGTTGAGCCTTGGTGATAAGGTTCTTCGACAGGTATCAAAGGAGACTACAGTATCAAGATTATGGGTGAAACTTGAAAGTTTGTACATGACTAAATCTCTGGTGAATCAACTCTACCTGAAGCAAGCTTTATATTCATTCAAGATGAGTGAAGACAAAGTGTTGGATGAGCAGTTGGATATGTTTAACAAGCTGATTCTTGATCTTGAAAATATTAATGTGAAGATCGACGATAAAGATCAAGCACTGTTGCTGCTGTGTGCTTTGCCCATATCACATGCTCACTTCAAAGAAACTCTCTTGTATGGAAGGGAGTCTCTGACCTTTGAAGAAGTTCAATCAGCCTTGTATTCTAAGGACTTGAACAAACGAAAGGAGCATAAACCTTCGACGGTGGGCGAAGGTTTGGCCGTTAAGGAAAAATTCTTGCGAAAGGATGGTAAGTTCGAAAAGAAGAAAGGTAAAAGTCAACAGAAGTCTTATAGTGGCGAAACATCTAGTATTCGATGTTATCACTGTAAGAAGGAGGGTCACATAAGAAAGGTGTGCCCTGAACGCCTGAAAGAATATGGAGGTAATGGTAATGCAGCCATTGTTCAAGGTGACTTCGACTCATCTGATATTCTTGTGGTTTTAAGTGGCGACTCAAGGAAAGAGTGGATTATAGATTCAGGTTGCACTTGGCACATGACTCCAAACAGAGAATTGTCTGAGGAGCTATGTGATCAAGATGATGGATCTGTGCTGCTGGGGAACAACAAATCTTGCAAAATTGCAGGTATTGGATCTGTGAGATTCAAGCTACATGATGAGTCAATAAGGTTATTAACTGAAGTCAGGTACGTACCTGACTTGAAGAGAAATTTAATTTCTCTTGGTGAATTCGACAGAAAAGGATACGTTTTTCAAGGAGAGAAAAGTATCCTAAGAGTCATGAAGGGGTCGAAGGAAGTCTTGAGAGGCGTGAAGAAACAAGCTTGTATACCCTTGAGGCTGAGGTTGTAAGTGGTTTGATAAATGTTGCATCCACGAAACTTATGTCGAAGACAAAATTATGGCACATGAGATTGAGCCATGTCAGCGAAAGAGGCCTAGTCGAATTGGGGAAGCAGAACCTGCTAGGAGGTGACAAATTCGAAAAGTTAGAATTCTGTGAATATTGTGTATTTGGTAAATCCTGTAAGGTGAAGTTTAACAAAGGCAAGCAAAGAACACATGGATTCCTGGATTACATTCATGCTGATCTTTGGGGGCCTGGAAGGAATCCTTCTCACTCAGGTGCAAGGTATTTTCTATCCATTGTTGATGACTATTCTAGAAAGCTATGGGTATTCATTCAGAAGACGAAGGATGAAACTTTTGAGAATTTCAAAAGTTGGAAGATTCTGGTCGAAACTTAAACTGGCAGAAAGGTTAAGAGGTTGAGAACTGACAATGGCCTTGAATTCTGCAACGAAGCGTTCAACAGTTATTGTGTTGAGTCTGGGATTGCAAGGCATAAGACTGTAGCAGGTACTCCTTAAAAAAATGGCTTAGCTGAGAGATTCAATCGAACAATCCTTGAAAGGGTTAGATGCATGTTGGTTAGTGCTGGATTGAAGAAGGTGTTTTGGGCAGAAGCTGTTTCGACAGCAACTTACCTGATAAATAGATGTCCCTCGACTGCCTTGGGAATGAAGACACCTGAAGAAGTTTGGTCGGGACATCCACCTAGTCTCGACAAACTGAGAGTATTTGGTTGTGTGGCCTATGCTCATATTAGGCAAGACAAGGTCAAACCTAGAGCTCTGAAATGCATGTTCATGGGATACCCTGAAGAAGTCAAAGATTATAGGCTATGGTGCCTAGAGTCAAGTCACATGAGGTGTATCACTAGTCGAGATATATTTTTCAATGAAGCAGAGATGACTTTCAAGAAAACTGATGATGCTGACGAAGAACTGGAACAGGGAGAGATTCCTGTTGAGGTGGAGCATGTTGATGTTGAATTACTTACCGCAGATGAAGTCGAAGAAGACGCAGAAGATGTTGTCGAAGATGAGGATACTGATAATGACTACCTACTAGCAAGATACGGGCCGAGGAGAGTCATCAAGCTACCTCAGAGACTTGGGTATGCAGATCTTATAGCTTATGCCTTAATCTCTGCTAGTGAGGTTTTAGATGAAGAACCTATAGACTATAAGGAAGTTATGAGGAGTTGAAAGAAGACTGAATGGCTGAAGGCCATGGATGATGAGATTAAATCTCTCCATGATAACAACACCTTGGAACTGATCAAGAAACCTGCTGGAGCCAGGTTAGTCAGCTGTAAATGGATTTTCAAAGTTAAGGAAGGAATCGAAGGAGTGGAGTTGAAGAGATACAAGGTAAGATTGGTTGCTAGGGGGTTCACTCAGAAAGAAGGTATCGACTTCAATGATGTGTTCTCTCCTATTGTGAAGCACATATCCAATCGAATGTTGCTTGCCATGGTGGCCCAGTTCAAACTTGAATTGGAACAGATGGATGTGAAGACTACGTTCTTATATGGTGATCTAGATGAAATAATCCTAATGAGGCAACCTGAAGGGTATGTCGAAAGGGGGAAGGAAGATTATGTGTGCAAACTGAATAGATATTTATATGGACTGAAACAATCTCCTCGACAGTGGAATAAGAGATTTGACAAGTTCATGGCACACATAAGTTTCATCAGAAGTCAGTTCGACCACTGTGTTTACTTCAGATTTTGACCGGGTAATTCATTTGTTATTTTGTTGCTCTATGTGGATGATATTCTAATAGCAAGCAACAATGTCGAAGAGGTAATGAGGGCGAAGGTTGAACTCAATAAAGAGTTCGACATGAAGGATCTGGGAGCTACGTCCAGGATTCTTGAGATTGACATCCGAAGAGATAGAAAGCAGTCGAAAGTATGCTTATCTCAAGAGGCATACCTACAGAAGGTTCTCGAAAAGTTTGGTATGTCAAATTCAAAGCCTGTTGTGACTCCGACAAACCCTTAATTCAAGCTGAGTATAGATCAGTGTCCTAGCACTAATGTTGAAAGAACTTATATGAATATCATTCCATATGCTAACATAGTAGGTTCTTTGATGTATATTATGGTTTGTACTAGACCCGACATAGCATATGCAGTAAGTCTTGTAAGCAGGTACATGGCGAATCCTGGAAAGGCTCACTGGCAAGCATTGAAGTGGATTTTAAGGTACATAAATGGGTCTCTGAATAGAGTCTTAATTTATGGTGGAGCCTTGGGTGGAGATATTAAAGCAGCAATCGAAGGACATGTCGTCTCTGATTATGCAGGTTGTATGGATTCCACAAAATCTATCTCTGGATACGTGTTCACTATGTTTGGGACAGCAGTTAGTTGGAAAGCAACACTTAAGAAGGTCGTTGCCTTATCAACCACTGAATCGGAGTATATTGCCCTAACTGAAGCTGTGAAAGAAGCATTGTGGCTTGAAGGTTTTGCAAAGGAGTTAAAACTTCAAGGTTGAGTTCTCACTGTTAAATGTGATAGTCAAAGTGCAATACACCTGTCGAAGAATTCAGCCTATCATGAGCGAACCAAGCACATTGATGTAAGGTTGCATTTCATTAGAGGGGTAATCGAGCATGGAGAAGTTCAAGTGCTGAAGGTTTCGATAAATCATAATGCTGCTGATATGATCACCAAGACATTGCCCAGTTGCAAGTTTTTCCACTGTATGCAGTTAATAAAGTTGCATGAAGAAAGCTAGTTTCTTGATGTTATAGGGTTAGATCCAAGGTGGAGATTTGTGAGATGTTGGATCGAACTCTAGTATGGTCGAAGTCTGTTCGCAAGTAATTTGTGTTGTAGTCGAAGTTTGTTCTAACATGTATTAGTCAATATTGCTAGGGTTGTTAGCATGTTGAATTGGGTCTTGCTTGTAAGCCCAATTGTTTAAGTTAGCTTGTACCCTAAGTTAGCTTGTAATGGGTAATTGTTAAAAAGCCCATTAGGTTAGTGTGTTGTTTTTCTAATAAATAGGATACTAGTTTCTCAATCTTGACATAAGGAAAAATAGGAAGATAAAATCCTAATTTCAAGAGAGAGAGGTTATTTTGTTATTCTTGTATACTTGTAATCTTGTTCTAAGAGAAAGGAAAAAATAGCAGTTTAATAACCAATCCTTGTTGTTTTCTTCTTTATTAACCATAACCCTTGTGTGTTTCTTTATCACAAAGAAATTGTTTATACTTAGTTTGAAGGTATCTGATTCACAACACTTTCGCATCATCGGATTAAGTTGTTCAAAAATCCATTTTCGGATACTGATACAAGTCCTTTCAGAACATTATCAATACCTAAGAACCTTTTTTTTTTACTTTTGTAACAAAAGTTAAATAAAAATTCAGATTTTAGAAATAAAAAATGTTCAAATCCTTGTAACATATAAGAATAACCATATAGATAGTTATGAGTTAGGTCTCATGATCCTTAATCCCTAGGAAACTACTCACTCATAGTGAAAAACAACACAAACAAAGCAACTTTATGACCGATAGCCATTATAATAACAACAATAAGAAGAAAATACATAAACAAACAAAATAACCAGAATAACGATAATAATACTTGCAATAGATGAAATCTTGATCCAAATGCTCCAAGGAGACTTTTACAAAATAGTCGAAATTGCAGAAGAAAATAATTGTACGGTAAAAGCTTCGTGCCAAAAACTCCTACTGCCGATGAGTTTTATAGCATTCAAAATAAAACCAAGGAATAATGTTCAGTCAATGCCCTCATAATATTATATCCATCAGATCAGCAATATGTTAGAAATCCCAAACGGTAACAAACCGAGCCGAGAAAGGAAACAAAAGAGTGAAAATACGCCCTTATGTTACAGGTCATAATACGCATTACGGACACCTGTAATAGGTCCCAGGAATTAGGCATGCGCGCTTTTAAAAGAGTTCCCTTTGTCTTCATGTTGTTACGGGTCGTAATACGCATTACGGGCACCCGTAACAGCCCCCTGGTTTTTGTACTAGGGAAGCTCGGTTCTCGCGATTTTCTTCGTCTTTTACCGGATTTTATATCGTTTCCTTTCGATATGATTATAAAGACCTGAAAATGGCAGAAACATTGTACCAAGACATAAAAAGTAGAAAAATAAAGAAAAGTAAACAAAACAAGATGAAATTACGAATAAAAAGTGCTAATAAAAATGATACAAAAGCCGCTTATCAAACTCCCTCAAACTTAGACCGTTGTTTGTCCTCAAGCAACAAAGCTCACATAACACATTTTCAAAGAAAGCAGTATAATTCAAATGAAAAACTTATGAAAATAAAGCGTGTCGATACTCATACGTGAGTTTTTGTTCCGATTGGCTAGTCCTAGTTCCTTTAGTAACCATCTGTTAACGAAAGCATTGCATGAACACAAATCGCGATAAAACCACGGACCTAAATCCCCCTTACGGCCACCTTTCCAACTATACTTTGAGCTTAAGTCTCTCTTTCTATTTTTCTCCCCCTTTAGTTCGGACAATCGGATTAAGACATTCACAATTATTCTTCCCTCACATGCACTTGATTGATCAAGAAATGTTTCTCTAGGCACCTTTTCGCTATTTTTTTTCTTTTTTACGCGCATTGACATTTATTTGTCCACTTTTGGGACGACAATTGAGACTCAACCACCATTAGGCTAAGTAACCGGGTGAGGGTTACCCAACTTAGAATGACTAGTTATATTTATTCATATTTTTTTCGGTGCCTTAATGTCGCGATGAGAATCGGATATCAAGCTATTGTATTAACTTGAATCACAAATCATAAAATATCATCACCGACCTTTAATTCATCCGAGGGAAAGGGGAAAAGAAAGAATAATCCATAAATAAAATGCAAAGCAAAAAGTAATGCCTAAAGCTAAGCAAAGATAGATCAAAGGTACGGTGGTTGGTTATACTAAGGGAAGGTACTAAAATTGTGTTTTGCTAAAATTGTTTGCTAAAGGTAAGGATGGGTAAATAAAAGACAAAAGGTGGAAAAAGAAAAAGGTAGCTCGCTAGGATCTCGCAATCTTATGCCTACGTATCCTTAATAGGAACTCAGAGCAATCGTAGTTCAAAACTACGATGTAAAAGGGAAAAGGGTGAAAAAGAAAAAGTGTGTGAAAATAGAAAAGGTTGCTCGCCAAGGATCGGGGCCTTGTGCCTATGTATTCTCAAGAGGAACTTGGGAAATTGGAGTATCAGTAGTTCATGGAACTAAAAATTTTCAGGTTCTAAGAACAAAGACAAGTAAAGAATAAACGAGGGATATGCACAATGATAATAAGTTAACATACAATCCCTTCCCTTGGATTAGGTCAACAAGGATTAAAGACAACAACAGATACACGGGAAAAAACATCATGTAAATGGCAAGCAAGAATACACAGACACAATACACGAAAAATTATCATGCATGGTCAGACAAACAAAATAGCACAGAATATGCATGAAAAAACATCATGGTAATCAGGCATTAAAAAGTTAACAGAAATACACAAAAAAACATATGTAAATAAACAGAACGTGCACGGCAAAGCACCGTGATAAAATAACAGGCATTCACGGCAAAGCATCGTGAGACATAGAGAGAAAATACAATCACAGAAAAACATCATGAAAAAGTATTAATAGTTACGACAAAGCATCGCGAGAGCCGAAATTCAACATGGAAAAAACAGCCAATCAAAAATGAGACAAATAAACATATTTTTTTAGATTTTTAACATTATCAAATAACTAATTAAACTAAAAAAAAGTAAATTTTAATAATAAAAAATTTAACTGAAAAAACATTTAATAAGAAAATGAGAATATTTAAACTAAACAATATTAGAAATATTTTTTATCATTCTTAATTTTTTTTAAAAAAAAGTATCATTCAAATTAGAAACTATAATAAAAACAAAAACTTTACACTTTTAATATCATAAAATTAAATAAGCTAAAAAATGAAATCATTAAAGAAATAAATGATAAAAAAAAGTCTTTTTCTTTTGTATTTTCTAAAAAAATGATATAAATACCATGGTATAAAATAATTTTAAAAAAAAATACACCAAAACAAATAAACAACATGGGCCTATGCTGGAGGGTGCATACTAATGAGGCTTCTGAAAATCATATGGAAAAAAAACGAATAAAATAGCCATAATAATAAATAAATAAATAAAACATGTACGGGTTACCCACATCAACTTAAACTAGTCTAAAAGAAAAATAAAATAAAATATACCATTCAGGTTATAGCCTAAATCAAACTACCTAGTTTAAATGGTCATAATATTAAATAAAAAACTAAGATTTAATAATGCAAGGAAAGTCCAAGTTACCCACATGAAAAAAAAATCACGTACCAAAAGCTTCGAATCGAGTCGACTTCACACGTTTCAATGTACAATCAACATGTTTTCGGTTGCGGAAGCTTTTATAAACGACGGGAGTGGAATCAAAAGCTTTCACTAAAGGTAACAGCGACGATGTTGATAGAAGTTAAAGTTGAATCGTTGATGGTTGGTGTCGGAGCGGTCAAAAGAGGAAGTTAAGTATAAAGATGGTTGTTTAAATGGCGAGTTTGGACGTGTGGTTTTACGCGAGGTGGAGAGCTATGATATGTATTTCTTTTTCAAGTGCCAACTATGGGAGAAGTATGGTGTATGGTAGTGTATTATGAGATTTGGGTTTACGTGTGAAGAAGCAAGGAGGAGGGTGGCGGAACATTGTGAGAGATTGAGTATGGAGTATGAGTAACAAATAATTAGAGGGTTTGTGGGTTTTAATGGTAGGTGAGTTTGCATGAGCATGGTTTGAAGGGAGTACCATGAAGTGTTTTTTTTATAAGAATGAGGATGAGTTATGGTTCTTAAATATTCATATGAATCTGTGGCTACAAGATGAAGGGAGATATGGTGAGAGAAAGTGATGGATGGATGTTGGTTCTTCTTTTTGTGGTTTTTCTTAAATATGCAGGTGAAGAGTGTATGTTGAGCAAGTTTTCAAATGATGAATATTGGGGGGGTTTGTTTATGCTATAGTGAGGATTATGTTATCATGAAGTAGGCTTTTCCTTCCGCTTTATTTTAAACGAGAGAGGGAGTATATGATAGTGTAAAAAAAGTTATTTTGTGATTAAAGATGATGATATTCTACATGGTGAGTTACCTGAAGTTTTGTTGCTTGTGGTTCTATTTTTGAAAAGTGGATAGAGGGTGATTCATGAAGATGGAAGAAGGAAAGTGTACTGGGTGGTGAAAAGTTGAAGATGAATCATGGATGAAAAAAAAAGTCTCTGAAAAGCTTTTCTTTCAATTTGTTGCATTGACATGAGAGAGAGAGAGAGAGAGAGAGAGAGAGAGAGAGAGAGAGAGAGAGAGAGAGAGAGAGAGAGAGAGAGAGTGTTAAGGTCAGAAATATATCAGAATAAACAATATCACACTGTTTCTTTAACAAGTATGGCTGCTAGCCATTTTTGAGGAATTTAAATAAAATGTAATGATAGAAAGGTGAGTACTACTCAACCACAAACAGAGAGAGAAGGAATAAGTTTTCAGAAATATTTCACACCCCATCCCTAATTATTCCTGCCCTTCTTATACATATTTTCTGTTTGGCATTCTCTCTCTTGTTCCTCTCCTCAATTGCTCTAAATTTGGATCACTTGCCACCTGTCCTTGATAGGTTTTTGCATCCAAGTTTGTCATTTTGTCTTTTGTGTCCTCATGATTAATTTCAATCATTACATTACTCCCCCCATTGAAATTAATCTTGTCCTCAAGGTTAAGGTTAGGATAGTTGTCTTTGAATTCAGACCAATTTTCCCAAGTTGCAGCAGACACCGGTAAGCCATCCCACTATACCAGAACTTGAGGTGTAGGAACCTGTTGGTGGAGCACAATTCTGGTATGTATGATGCTGCGAGGCAACAGAACTGGACCGAATTCATTACTGGTCAAGGGAAGTGGCATATATTGCATATCATGATCACCTTTGCATGGTTTCAGGGCTGACACGTGAAAGACGGGATGGATTTTGGCCGTAGGTGGAAGCAACAACTTATAAGCGACAAAGCCAATCTTCTCAAGGACGTTAAAAGGGCCAAAGTATCAGAGACCGAGCTTGTGATTACGGGGAAGAGTCGCCGAGTGTTGGCGATACGGCTGAAGTTTAACCAAAACCAAGTCGCCTATCTTAAATTCCAAGAACATGCGCTTGGTGTCAGCAAATTTCTTCATGGTGTGTTGTGCTTTAAGCAAGTTACCCTTGAGTGTGGCCAACACAGAATCGCGTTCTTGCAGTAAAATTTGGAGTGAAGGGGGATCTATAGGGCTCATATCATACTTGATGAGCATCGGGGGTTCCCTGCCATAGACTGCTTTGAAAGGACACATGCCAATACTGTGATGAAAAGATTTGTTGTACCATAATTCTGCCCAAGGTAGCAGTCGTGACCAATCTTTAGGATTTTCCCTTGTGAAACAACACAGATACATCTCTAAGCATTTGTTGACCGCTTCTGATTGACCGTCAATTTGAGGATGGTAAGCCGTGCTCATGGCTAATGTATTTCCACTCAATTTAAATAGATGCTTCCAGAATTGACATTTGAAAACCTTGTCTCAATCGAAAACAATGGACTTAGGGAAACCATGCAACTTAACAATAGTATTCATAAAAATCTCAGCAACTTTAACAGCAGAATAATCACTTTTAAGAGTTGTAAAGTGACCATACTTTGAAAGGCGGTCAACAATAACAAACATAGCGGTATAAGAGTGAGAACTAGGCAAACCAGTAATGAAATCCATGGAAATACCCTCCCAAATTTGTGACAGGACAGGCAACGGTTGTAGTAAACCCGCAGGTAGGGCAGTGGAAGCTTTTGCTTGTTGACAAATCAAGCACTGAGTTACAAAATTTTTGATGTCATGGTGCATCGTGAGCCAATAGAATTGGGACGTCAATCTAGCTTAGTGCGGCTGATACCGGCATGGCCTCCAAGAGGTGAATCATGAAACTCTTGTAATAAGGACTCAATAATAGTCTTATCAGTTGGCACAACTAATCTAGATTTCCAGAATAGCATATCATGTCGAACTTGGTAATGTGGATCAGTGCACACACCCATGAGACATTGGTTCCGAATGTCAGCTAAGTGGGGGTCCTTATTAACAGCATCATGGATCAATTTGATGAGAGCAGCATGCGGGGATGATAGTGCCAAGAAGAAGGAACGTGATAAAGCATCTGCAGCGAGATGTTCACAGCTTGGTTTATACTCAATGGTGAAATCATACCCCAAAAATTTATGCAACCAATGTTGTTGTTCCGGTGTCTGAATAGTTTGATCTGTCAGAGCCTTCAAACTTTTTTGATCTGTCTTGATAATGAATTTGTGCCCGATAAGATAGTGCCGAAATTTATCCAGCGCCTTGGTTATGGCATAGAGCTCGCGTACATATGACGAATGGTTTTGCATCCTTGGAGAAAGCTTTTTGGAAAAGTAAGCAATTGGGTGTTTCGTTTGACTGAGGATAGCGCCTATACTGGACCCGGAAGCATCAGTTTCGAGAGTGAATTATTGCTTAAAATCAGGCAGGGCCAAGACCGGTGCTTGCGTGATGGCAGCATTAAGGGCATTAAAGGCTATCATCGCTTGAGGAAGCCAAACAAATGCGTCTTTTTTTAACAGAGCTGTCAGTGGGGATGCAATGGTAGCGTAGCCTCTGATAAACCGACGATAGTATCCGGGAAAACCCAAAAACCCCCGGAGTTGTTTGACGTTGGTTGGAAGAGGCCAATCAATAACAACCTTAATCTTAGAATTATCCATTTCCACTCCACGATTATAGATTGTGTGTCCCAAATAGTCCACCCGAGTCATGCCAAAACAATATTTCGACAATTTGTCAAATAGGGTGTGGTAGCACAGAAGTTCTAACACGACTTGCAAATGCTCCAAATGTGTTGTCCAAGATGGACTGTAAATCAAAGTATCGTCAAAAAAACTAATACAGATTTTCTGAGTTGATTGCAAAAAACTTGATTCATGAGGCCCTGAAATGATGCTGGCGCATTAGATAAACCGAAAGGCATGACCAACCATTCATACAACCCTTGATGAGTGCAGAAAGCTGTCTTAAACCGGTCTTCAGACTTCACCAAACTATGGTGGTAACCGGAACGTAGATCAAGTTTAGAAAAATACATCGCACCAAAGAGTTCATCCAATAATTCCTCTACAGTCGGGATAGGGAGACTATCTTTAACTGTTATAGCACTAAGCGCGCGATAATCAGTACAAAAACGCCATGTACCGTCTTTTTTATTCACAAGTAAAACTGGAGACGAGAATGGGCTAGAACTAGTCTAAATAATGCCTTGGTCCAACATGTCCTTGACCATTTTCTCAATTTGTTCCTTTTGGCAATGAGGGTAGCGAAAAGGTCGCACCTTCACATGGTTGCTGCCTTCCAACAGTGGAATCTCATGATCCTGATCACGAGGAGGTGGAAGACCCACTGGTTCACCAAACACATCCATAAAATTTGAAAGCAGAGCATGTAAGTCAGGTGGTAAGTCATCTGGCAGAGATTTTGTTGACTGATTTGAAATTCCCACATTCTGGAAATGTAGCATAAAGGAGGATGCAATGGAATTAGTGTTCTGAAGGCGACGAATATGATGGAATTGGGATTGACCCAGAGTAGGAGCTTGTTCACCATGGAGAATGATAAATGAATTTTGCAGATAAAATTTAACGGACAGAGCATCGTAATCAGCTATATGTGGCCCCAATGTTTTCAACCAAGGGGCACCCAAAATTAGATCAGCTCCGGTGAAAGACAGTAAGTACACTGGAACATGAAGCATATGACCTTGAACTGAGACAGGTAAATTGGAAATGTAGCCTTCAGAAGTTAAATTGCTACCATTACCAACAAACACATGGAATTTACCTGCAGAATGGACTGGAATTTTATGACAATGAGCAATCTGTGGTTGCAGAAAATTGTCGGAACTTCCACTATCCAAAAGGATTTGAATCTCCATGCCTTGTATGTTCCCTTTAAAGTGCATGGTTTCGGCTCCCATCGAACCATTCAAAGCATTAAACGATAAATAATGCTCTGGTATCTGGTCTTGATCACTGATTTGAGGGGTTGGATCGGGAACATCAATTTGGGGTTCAGTGGTCTCATCATTGTCCACTAGCAACAGGTATAGATGTTTATTAGGGCACTTGTGGGACATGGTGAATTTGGCATCACAATAGTAACATAAAACTTTGTCTCGTCGAAGTTAAATTTCAGCTGGTGTGATACTTTTTACATTATGGTTACGAGGTGGGTTGAATGGTGGTTTGGACGGTGGTGTTGGAAGTAATGGCGGCAAGTTTGTGTTTTTGTGAATGGCGGTAGATAAAGATTTGGTGGATTGGGTCGTATAAGTGTTTTTTGGCTAGGGCTAGGGCTTTGGATATGGAATTAGGGGTTAGGGCCACAACATCACGTTTAAGATCTGGTTTCATCCCACTAATAAAACAATCCAGTGTGGCAGTAGGACTGAGTCCATCGACCTTGTTGGCTAAGGCGGTGAAAGAGGTGTAATATGAAGCAACAGTAGTTGTTTGGCAAAGCTTAAAAAGCGACTGACCTGGTGATTCATACGGCGACGGGCCAAATTCCAGTTCGAGGGAGCGCGTAAACGCTGACCAGGACTGAAAGGGGTTGTTGTGTGCCATCATCTGAAACTAAGGCACAACTTCTTTGTCCATGTGAACCGCAGAAATGGTGAGGCGTTGTGGATCTGGAGTTGCGTAATACTCAAAGAATTGCTCTACTTTGAAGGTCCAGTGTAACACGTCGGAGTCGTCGAATCGGGGAAAGTCCAATTTCACGTTTCTGACCTGAAAGGGTTGAGATGATGATGACTGAGAAGAGTTCTTCGCACCGGGTATGGCGGAACTGGTGGTATTCAAGAGGCTGAGTTGTTTTTCAACTCGCTCCATACGAACACGATCTCCTGCATGCGCGTGAGTGTTCTCTTCCATGAACTGTGTCAGTGTGGTAGTGAGGTTGGTGATGGAAGTTTCCATGGTTTTCATCCTAGTGCTTTCCGCCATGATACGGTGGCCAATGAAAGCACCAAATGTTAAGGTCAGAAATATATTAGAATAAACAATATCACACTGTTTCTTTAACAAGTATGGCTGCTAGCCATTTTTGAGGAATTTAAATACAATGTAATGATAGAAAGGTGAGTACTACTCAACCACAAACAGAGAGAGAAGGAATAAGTTTTCAGAAATATTTCACACCTCATCCCTAATTATTCCTGCCCTTCTTATACATATTTTCTGTTTGGCATTCTCTCTCTTGTGCCTCTCCTCAATTGCTCTAAATTTGGATCACTTGCCACCTGTCCTTGATAGTTATTTGCATCCAACTTTGTCATTTTGTCTTTTGTGTCCTCATGATTAATTTCAATCATTACAGAGAGAGAGAGAGAGAGAGAGAGAGAGAGAGAGAGAGAGAGAGAGAGAGAGAGAGAATTGAGAGATGGGTACGAGTCCGACTGAAGCTTGCATGCATGCAGCAGAAAAATGCTTGTGTCCTTTTTTATGTTCAAATTTCAATATAATAATAATATACAAGTTATTTGTCTTGTTGCTTATTGGTGGAGGAAAAACGTGGAAAAGAGAGTCTCAAACATGGGAGGCGCGGCTAGGCTTTTTGTATATGTGTTTCCTTTTGTCTCATTGTTTTATGAATAATCCTTTGGTCAAGGTTTTTAGAGTTGTGCAAGATTTTGCAATTTTGGCTTGGAATGTAACATTGTGTAGTCATTGTATTAGCATCGTGTTAACTTAATGAAGCAAAAATAAAAAAGACTTTCCAAGACTTAAGGAGAAAGTATACTAAAACAAACATTTTGAATTAATTAAAAAAAGAAAAATTATGGGGAAAAAATAAAATAAACTAAAAAATAAACCTAAAACAAAAATTTAATAATTGAAATGATTATTAATTAAAAAATTAGAAATAAAACTGGTAAAAAGAATAATTAGACCGGTATCGAAATGTTCAAAAAAATAAAATGAACACACCAAAATGATCAGTAAGAAATATACGATTCGGAAAAATACAGCGTTTGGTCAAATTTTGAAATAAATTTCACCCGCTAAAATGGCTTAAACTGTCCAAAAATGCAACCAAAAGATTAAAACGAGCACGCCTAGTTCAACTATGCAAAACATAGATTAATATTACTGACGATTGCAGGCTCGATTTTAAAATTTTTTGTCAACCAATTTTACGCACAACCGACTTTTAGTTTGACTGATTTAGCTGTAATTCCAAAAAGTTTATTCCAGCTGATAAATTGGGTATTATGCAAGATGAAATGCATGATAAAATTACGCAGATGATGCAAAAAGGATATGGGATCTTAGAGTCAAAAATTAGGGTATGATAGACGCCCCTATTTAAGTTTCTTCAATCTGGAGATATGAAGATTGAAATCTTCTTCTCAACAAGATCGGAGAGAATTAAATACAAACCTGCGCAATTTTTATCCCTAAGATACCATAAAATGCTCATGATATAATATGAATGCAATGCTAGGAAAAAAACAGAGCAAAAAAACGGAAGGGAAAAACACAGGTGAATAAGTGATAGAAAAACACAAGTTAGGAAAACAAGATATTATGGAAGTCCGTCAAGGTGACAAATAGTATCCAGTAATACTTGAAAAAGAGGGACAAAGCTAAACCGAGATACAGACATCTAGAAAAGCATCAGATGTTGAAAGCAACACATTCTGGAAAACAAATCAGAAACATCTAGAAAAACATTAAATATTGAATGAGACCAGAAATTTGAGAATATAACATAGATTTCCAAGAAAGCACTCAACTTTGTTGTTGAATAATAGAGACATCCAGAAAGCAGCAACAACTTTACTAAGGAACGGGTCACAATCATCTGAGATTTTGTCAGAAATACGTTGAACAAAACTCTGGAAAAGAACAGTAACAACTGTCAAAGTTATTCAGAAGAATGTTGAATGAATCTTGGAACATAAACAGTTATCTGAGATATACATGCAACCGGTGGAAATATTCAGAATAGCGGTGAATAAGCTCCACTAGGGAATTAACAATCATCATCTATGAACAGAACTGGATGGAAAAGAGTCACAACATTCAGAAGATCATTGAATGAGGTGAGGAGAAAATCTGAGAAATACATGAGACAATCTAGCAAACATCATAGGCATTCAAAAAAGCGTTGAATGAACTCTGGAAAATAACAGACATCAGAGACATTCTGAACAGCATTGAATGAACTCTGGAAAACATCGGAGATATTCAGAAAAGCATGGAATAAACTCCGGAACACATCAAAGATATTCAGAAAAACATCGAATAAACTCCGGAACACATCCAAAAAAGAGTTCGATGGAGAATGGGAACAGACTTGAAAAACATTCAGCAGTTGTTAACCAAAGTCAAAAATAAATTGGAAACATCAGATGAAGACAAAGATTTTGAAAATACATCTGAAACATTTAGAAAAACATTAAATGTACGGGAAATGATTTTGAAGATATATCTGAAAGAGCATCAAATAAGCAACATCATATTTGGAAGTATATTAGATAAATAAGGTCGTATCTAGGAAAATCTTGGAAGCAAAGTCGTATTTGAAAAATTGTCAGAACAACGAACACATCTGGAAAAACATCAGACGAAAAAAGAAATGAAATTCTAGAAAAGCATCAGAGTTACAAACACATATGGAAAAACATCAGACGACAAAAAAAAATTCTGGAAAAGCATCAGAATTATAGACACATCTGGAAAAACATCAGACGACAAAAGAAATGAAATTCTGGAAAAGAATCATAATTACAGACACATCTGGAAAAACATCAGACGACGAAATAAATGAAACTCTGGAAAAGCATCAGAATTACAGACACATCTGAAAAAACATCAGACGATAAAAGAAATGAAATTCTGGAAAAGCATCAGAATTACAGACACATCTGGAAAAACATCAGACGGAAAAAGAAATGAAATTCTGGAAAAGCATCAAAATTACAGACGCATCTGGAAAAACATCAGACGATAAAAGAAAGGAAATTCTGGAAAAGCTTCAGAATTACAGACGCATCTGGAAAAACACCTGACGGAAAAAGAAATAAAATTATGGAAAAGCATTAGAATTACAGACACATCTGGAAAAACATCAGATGGTAAAAGAAATGAAATTCTTGAAAAGCATCAGAATTACAAACACATTTGGAAAAACATCAAACAACAAAAGAAATGAAATTCTGAAAAGGCATCAGAATTACAGACACATCTGGAAAAATATCAGACGACAAAAGAAATGGAATTCTGGAAAAGCATCAGAATTACAGAGATATTTATTTGGAAACTCACTAGGGAGTGAAAGTAAATTCTTGAAGGGTATCAGAATCACAATAGAAACATTTGGAAAAACATCAGATGAGTTCTGGAAGTACATCAGAACAAGAGACTCAATCTGGTAAAACATCATAGAGATAAACATATCCGGTAAAACCTCGGATATATTCTGGAAAAGCATCATAATCACAGAGGAATATGGAAAAACATCATATAGGTTCTGGAAGAACATCATAACAAAAGACTCAAATCTGGAAAAACGTTAGAGGGATAAACATATGTGACACCCAAGAATGGCATTGGATATAAAAGAGACAAACTAAGGAACATCTATAAAAATGTCAGATAGTACAAAGAGAGTATTTGTTTGGTAGGTGCCAAATGAGTTGGACTTTGACCACAAGGTAAGATGTGGATAACAACACGACCTCGGGAGTTGCAAATGAGAATGAAAAGTTCATGTTATGGCTATGTACATGAATTTATGCCATGATATACAATCAAATGCAAATCCAAATACTGACAACAAGGCTCGACTCTTTCGAAGAAGAAGATAAAAGTGGAAGATTGATTCCTCAACACAAAGATCACTGTCATTCTGCTGGGGACTAAACATGCTATTGTTGAACAATCTCTGCCACACTGGTAAACTATAATAAGTTGATGATACTTATAGGAAGGGGAGAGTTGCTTAGGGATTCTTCAAGTAAATTGCCCCCAGATTGGCTGACTATTGTAGATGAACTGATCATTACTTTGGCTTGTCTAATTCTGTAAATGACTATTTTTAATATATGTGAGGACAAACTGTCACACAACATATGTTCTCAAGTTTCGATGACGACAAAGTACAACCTCGGACCAATCAGAGCTGTCAGTTCTACCCAGAAGACAAATGCAATACTTAACATATCATATCCTTCCTATATCTCTTTAACTCGTCATATTATCATTGGCAATACATGTGATTGATGTTTAGGCGTGACAAAACGCACGAAACAACAAATATATCTTTTTTGCAGATTTTGGAGCTATGAGTCGACCACCAGTCAGCGCATAAAATAGTTCACTTTTCCACGGATCAGCGCATGGCAACCTTGAGTCGACCATCAGTCGGTGCATGAAGTCTTTGCATTTCCTACGGGTCAGTGCACGCCGACCTATGGTCGACGCATACTGTTGGGTTTTTCAGATTGCCAAAAATTGCAGGCTATGCGTCGACACATAGACCTGCTATGGTCGATCGTTCACGCGTTGGTACAGTTAATGAAGTATTTCCACTAGGTTTGAAATTCTGTTGTGTTGGTTGATTGACTTATTACTATAAATAGAAGGTTGTTCATTTTAACAAACTAACAATTGAATCTTGAGTAAATTGTGAAAACAAGAAAAGTGAAATAGGTGCCTACATTTCTCTTCATCTTCATCCTCAAACAGCACACAACACTACAATTACACACAACCATTTTTGGAGTTCTTTGTGTCTCGTTCAAGTTGATAAGGTTCGAATCCGTTGATTGGAGATCCGGTTCGGGTGGAGAATTGTGGCAGGTTTTTCTTGAATAAAACCTTGAAGGTTTTGCCCTCCAAGATTCTACGAATTTGGGGGTTTTTGGTACGGATCGTCTCTACCAACATTCAACGGTGTGAAGGTGATTGAGAAACGAAAGATTTCATCAATCTAGTAGCTGGGGCTGTGAAGTGTTGAAGGGAGTTCCGGGTTCGATTTGTTGGTGTCTAAGATCAGCCGGGCCGAGGGTTTGAAGAACTGAAAGTTATTCAACAAAGGGGCTGGAATCAGAGTTCAATTCACAACAATCGAAGATCTTGATTCAACTCGAATCAAGGAGCAAGAAGTGATAGCATTATCAACATCGATAGGGAGTGTTTGTATTATTGCTTATCATCTCTTGTATAAACTACTATAACTCTACAGGTGATATCTATTATAATTCATCTCAATTCTATTTTTAGAATTAAGGGCAGACGTACCCCGAAGCGAGGACGGCAGGGGAACTACCTCAACAAATCTTTGTCTCGTTTATTTTTTAGCATTTTCATTTTCAGCTTAAAAATTAAGTGATTTTAGTATAAGAAATTATATCAAATTTGAATATTGAATTGAGTAAGTGACAGTTACTGTTTACACTTAAGTACAATAAACATTGTACAAGGATTTTCAAATTACTTACTTAAGTCAAAGTTCACTTTGAGTGTTTCGCACACCAAGTGGCCGATAAATTGCCTAAACCAAAGCTTAATTAGTTTACTTGCTGTATTTTGTGGGTTGTGTTAAGCATTGGAACTAGCACTACTAATTAGTGGTGAAATCAATTGATTAGTGTGACTAGTATGTTGAATCTAATAGTTCATTATCTTAATCCATAGGCTAGACGCATATCCGGTCTTCTAATAACGGTTCGTTATAGACGTGATTTTTCCTCGGCCGCTTCCGCAGTTTTTTTTAAACCAATTTTAATTGGTAAGCGCCAACTCAATTTTTAAATAGGGATCTATTCAACCCCCCTTCTAGATCCGCACCATCGTCTAACAATATGCTCTTGGAAATCTTGCCCCAATATGAGTCTTGAAAAGTCTGGATAAACAAATTCTGAGAGAGACTTGCCCCTGATATAATCACCGACCAAGTTTCTTAATTGTTTAAAAATTCCTTGAGAGGAAAGCTAGTTTGCAAACAAAAGTGTTCATACAAACATGGTAATTTTAATGCAAAGTTCATGCAACTTTTGAAATAAAAATCACTTTGGAAAGATGTAACGTATATAAGTCACTAGTCAGAACGTAACAGTTCAAGACATTCAAAGTGAAAGGTAAAGCAAAAAGGTAAGATGCCAAAACAAATGATCTGCAAAAAAAATTAGGGAGTCAGTTTACAAAATCTTGTTGTAGTATGCTTTCAAAATAACCTTACCTCAATTAGGTCTTTTGATGGTTGTAACATGGACTAGTTCACAGTTTATGAAATAAAGGATAAAGGCTCAAAGTTTATTTGTACCCACCCAATCTTTATGATTGTCTTCAGTCCTATGCTCAGTTAACTCATACTATGCACTCAGGTTCCCAAAAGATTGGAAATTGCACAAATGATAGTAATGATGATGGTTCAGAAGTCAATGGACTTGAGATGGCAAGATCATGAGCTTCCCATATTTCTTAGATTTTTCCTTGAAAGGGACTCGACTCATTCTTTAAGTAAGAAAAGTGACTACCCAGCTTAATGATCACGGTGAACCATCATTGGCATTTGACTTGAAAGGCATCTTCGACACTTGCTTGACGTGTGCGAAGGAAAACTTGTGAGTGCAACCTTTATATCAAAGGTGCCTTACGTGAATGCACAACCAAGTTAACTGAGAACTACCATCCCAAGTTTGAGATTTCGGGTTTTTGTAAAGAAAGAAACTCCAAGTTCTACACTCGAAGGGTTTGACAAAGGAATAACTTCCTTATTTCTCCAGTGTTTAGGGGAATTGAAACAATGCCTTACATCGTCAGCAAAGTTTATTTGAAAGCATACCGGCAATTATGGGTGTTATAATTTCGTCATCCTCCCTCCAATCTTTGTACAATAAGAAAGAAAGTGGAAAAGAGATAAAATGTTTTTTGAAAAAGAAAGCATAAAGATGTAAATAGTGGACAACATGAATTGAATCAAAAGTTACAATGCTCATTTCGTTAATTACGAAAGTACAAAAATAATTTGAAGGCAAACAGCTAGTACAAAATAAAAAAACTGCAAACAAGAAACATGGCCTAGTGACTAATCAGTAACAAGGATGAGTTGTCATGTCTGAAACACTGGCTTTTAGGAAGATAGTCTGCTGAAGTTGACTGAAGCTTCACTTCTGATGCGCTGGTAGAGGATTGTTGTTGATGTTAGGAATGGAGTCTTGAAAGCTAAGGATTCCTACCTTAATCAGATTATGCACTCTGGCTTTCAGTGTATAGCAATTCTCCACGTCATAAGCTGTGGCGCCTTCATGAAATGCACAGTGGAGATCAGATCTGAATCTAGCTGGAAGAGGATTTGGAGGAGGAGGCAGAGTCCTTGTGGTAATCAAACATTGTTGAACCAGACCATGATAAAGTTCTATGTACATCATAGGAATATGATCAAATTTATTCCTATTGCGGTATTGGTTTTGTCCTACAGCAGGACGTTGAGGAGCTCGAACAGGTTGTGGAGCAGCAACTACAGAAGTAACAGCATCAACAGCAGAGTGATCAGCATACTAAGGTCTAGGACGAGGCCTTCTCACTTTAGTCATGACAACATTAGTTTGATCTTCTCTCTTCTTCTGGAAGCTCCCATAGAACTTCTTCGCACCGTTAGATGATTCATCAGCTTTGGACACTTTATCGTTCTTGAGACCTTCCTCGAGCCTTTGGCCAATAGTTACCAAATTAGTGAAGTTAGAGGAAACACTGCCAATCATCCTCTCCAAATAGAATGAAGACAAAGTGTCTATGAACATTTCAGTCAATTCCTTTTCCGTTAGAGGAGGCTCAACTTGAGAAGCTAACTCTCTCCACCACTAATCATATTCCTTGAAAGACTCTTTCTCATTTTTGGTCATGTCCTAAAGCTGGCAAAGATCCGAAGCCATGTCAAGATTGTATTTGTACTGTTTCATAAAAGCATTGACAAGATCTTGGAAGCAGTGGACACTATTCTGTTCAAGGTTCATATACCATTTGAGTGAAGCTCCACTCAACTTGTCTTGAAAACAGTGGATGAGCAGCTTATGGTTGTTGGTGTAAGCAGTCATCCTTCAAAAGTACATGCTAGATGAGCTCTTGGGAAAGAGTGACCCTTGTACTTTACGAACTCGGGAGTTTTGAACTCAGTAGGCATAACAAGGCCAGAAACTAAACACATGTTGTTTTCAACCTCGTGCTCAACAAAATCTTCACGGTCTTCACCTTGAGCACTGGCAGCATTGTACTCATAGAGAGGGTTCTCAAAGGGAGCTCGGGCAGTCTGGGTAATAGTGTTGACCACAGATATGGGCTCGGTGAAAACTGGAGCTTGAAAAACTGGTATGGCAGTCTGACCAGTCATTGTAGTAGATGATATAGGTGGAGAGTAGTTGTGAGGTAAACCAAACTCTGGCCAAGTCGAAGGTGGGATTTGAACAGGCGGAGGATGAGCGCTTGAAACTTCTTAAATAACATCCCTCTGAGGTTGCTCTCCGCTGGCAATCAGGACTTGGAGCATCTCAATGAGCTTAGACATGTTTGATTTTAAATCATGGATCTCCATTCAGATCTCTATGTTGTGTGCTTCTTGATCTAACATTCTTCATCTATAATTAGCTATAATAGTGTATCGGTGTCGAGGAATCAGCTTGACGACTGACAGGTGACACTGGAAGATAGAGACAGCTGAAGATGAGTTACCGGACAAACAGACGGTATGCAATGGATTATGCAAAAGATGTAATTGATATGCAATGCGATGCAAGACAGAATGCAAATCACACGTAGTAGGATCACATGTTCAAGATCACAATATAGAGTCTAGGTAAATAACCAACCATAGGGTGTGTACTAGGGGTAAAACACCTGCACAACGGGTTCTAAAAAGGTTACCAGAGTCATCGATAAATCTTTCGGATATTATCAGCTAGCACGACTACTCATGTGGCTAATAATATTCTCAAGATAAACTCGTCTGATTGTAGTATCATGTATCAACTACTTCGAGACTACTCCCTCATAGCCACCACACTACATCCTAAGAGGCCAAGTGGAGGTGAAAAGTAACTAAAGGTCCTCAATATCACAGGCTCCTAGGTTGAAAATAGTAATGTTTTCACAAATACTCGTTCAACAAAACTACTCCTAAGAGGGCCTCCTCTGAGCGGTGGTTTCTCAAGTTAGCTTGGTCAGGAATTAACTACTTATAAGCCTTCTTGAATATACCACCTTCCTATCATATGTGTACTCAAGTCCAAGTATAGGAATTATCCTCACCACTCAAGGTAACAACCCTGCATATAGAAAAACCTAAGCATAAACAGATATATGTACAAATATATACAAATATACAAGTATAATAGCAAACAAAAATAGCAACACAAATATAACAAGTTAGGCTCAACCCACTAAACAATTCACTCCCCAATGAAGTCACCATTTTTTGTCATGGTGAGAATCGGATATCAAGCTATTGCATTAACTTGAATCACAAATCATAAAATATCACCACCAATCTTTGATTTATCCGGGGGAAAGGGAAAGAATGAATAACCCATAAATAAAATGCAAAGCAAAAAGTAAGGTCTAATGCTAAGCAAAGAGAGATAAAAGGTATGGGGATTGGTTATACTAAGGGAAGGTACTAGCACCCTAAGCATCTGTAGTACTCTATAGGAACCTCTTGAAATATTTATGTTTTGCTAAAGGTAAGGATGGGTAAATAAAAGAGAAAAGATGGAAGGAAAAAAAAGTAGCTCGCTAGGATCTTGCAATCCTATGCCTACGTATCCTTAATAGGAAGTCAAAGCAATCGTAGTTCAGAATTACAATGTAAAAGGGAAAAGGGTGAAAAAGAAAAAGAGTGTGAAAATAGAAAAGGTTGCTCGCCAAGGATCGGGACCTTGTGCCTACGTATTCTCAAGAGGGGCATGAGAAATCAGAGCGTTCTTAGTTCGTGGAACTACTAATTTCCAGGTTCTAAGAACAAAGACGAGTAAAAAAAACATACAATCTCTCACATTGGATTAGGTCAACAAGGATTAAAGACAACAACAGATACACGAAAAAAAACATCATGTAAATGGCAAGCAAGAATATATAGATACCATACACGGAAAAGCATCATGCATGGTCAGACAGACAAAATAGCACAAAATACGCATGGAAAAACATCATGGTAATCAGGCATTAAAAAGTCAACAGAAATACATGGAAAAGTATCATGTAAATAAACAGAAAGTGCATGGCAAAGCACCGTAATAAAATAACAGATATTCACGACAAAGTATCGTGAGACACAGAGAGAAAATACAATCACATAAAAACATTGTGAGGAAATATTAAGAGTTATGACAAAGCATCATGAGAACTGAAATTCAACATGGAAAAAACAACCAGTCAAAAATGAGACAAATAAACATATTTTTTAGATTTTTAACATTATCAAATAACTAACTAAACTAAAAAAGATTAAAATAGGTGACATTTAATAATAAAAGTTTAACTAAAAAAGCATTTAATAAGAAAATGAGAATATTTAAACTAAACAATATTAGAAATATCTTTATCATTCTTAATTTTTTTTTAAAAGTGTCATTCAAATTAGAAACTATAATCAAAACAAAAACTTTACACTTTTAATATCATAAAATTAAATAAGCTAAAAAAGATGAAATTATTAAAGAAATAAATAATTAAAAAAACATTTTTTTTCTTTTGTATTTTCTAAAAAAAAGAGATATAAATACCATGGTATAAAATAATTATAAAAAAAAATTACACAAAAACAAATAAGCAACATAGACCTATGCTGAGGGGTGCAAACTAATGGAGATTACGAAAATCACATGGGAAAAAAACCATAATAATAAAAAAAAAAAACATGTACGGGTTACCCACATCAACTTAAACTAGTCTAAAGAAAAAATAAAATAAAATATATCGTTCAGGTTATAGCTCAAATCAAACTACCTAATTTAAATTACCATAATATTAAATAAGAGACATTTAATAATACAAATTTAACTAAAAAGAATATTTAATAAGAAAATGAGAATATTTAAACTAAACAATATTAGAAATATTTTTTATCATTCTTAATTTTTTTAAAGTATCATTCAAATTAGAAACTATAATCAAAACAAGAACTTTACACTTTTAATATCATAAAATTAAATAAGGTAAAAAAAGATGAAAATATTAAAGAAATAAATGATTAAAAAAAGTCTTCTTTTGTATTTTCTAAAAAATGATATAAATACCATGGTATAAAATAATTTTAAAAAAAAATCACACCAAAACAAATAAACAACACGGGCCTATGCTGGAGGGTGCAGACTGATGGGGCTTATGAAAATCACGTGAAAAAAAGAAAAAAAGAAAAAAAGAAAATAGTCATAATAATAATTTTAAAAAAAACATGTACGGGTTACCCACATCAACTTAAACTAGTCTAAAGGAAAAATAAAATAAAATATATCGTTCGGGTTATAGCCCAAATCAAACTATCTAATTTAAATGACCATAATATTAAATAAAAAACTAAGATTTAATAATGCAAGGAAAGTCCAAGTTACCCACATGAAAAAAAGTCACATACCAAAAGCTTCAAACTGAGTCGACTTCACATGTTTCAATCTGCGGTCAACCTGTTTCAAGTTGCAGAAGATTTCATAAACGACGTGATCTAAATCGAAAGCTTTCACTAAAGGTAACAACGACGGTGTTGATAGAAGTTAAAGCTAAATCATTGATGGTTGGTGTCAGAGCAGTCGAAAGAGGAAGTTAAGTATAAAGATGGTTGTTTAAATGGTGAGTTTGGACGTGTGGTTTTACGCGAGGAGGAGAGTTATGATATGTATTTATTTTTCAAGTGCCAACTATGGGAGAAGTATGATGTATGGTAGTGTATTATGAGATTGGGGTTTACGTGTGAAGAAGCAAGGAGGAGGGTGGCGGAACATTGTGAGAGATTGAGTATGGAGTATGAGTAATAAATAATGAGAGGGTTTGTGGGTTTTAATGGTAGGTGAGTTTGCATGAGCATGGTTTGAAGGGAGTACCATGAAGTGTTTTTTTTATAAGAATGAGGATGAGTTATGGTTCTTAAATATTCATATGAATTCGTGGCCACAAGATGAAGGGAGATATGGTGAGAGAAAGTGATGGATGGATGTTGGTTCTTCTTTTTGTGGTTTTTCTTAAATATGCAGGTGAAGAGTGTATGATGAGCAGGTTTTCAAATGATGAATATTGGGGAGGTTTGTTTATGCTATAGTGAGGATTATGTTATCCTGAAGTAGGCTTTTCCTTCCACTTTATTTCAAATGAGAGAGAGAGAGAGAGAGAGAGAGAGAGAGAGAGAGAGAGAGAGTAAAAAAGTTGTTTTGTGATTAAAGATGAAGATATTCCAAATGGTGAGTTAGCTGAAGTTTTGTTGCTTGTGGTTCTATTTTTGAAAAGTGGATAAAGGGTGAGTCATGAAGCTGGAAGAAGGAAAGTGTACTAGGTGGTGGAAATATGAAGATGAATCATGGATGAAAAAAAAAAGTCTCTGAAAAGATTTTCTTTCAATTTGTTGCATTTCCATGAGAGAAAGGGTAATTGAGAGATGGGTACGGGTCCGCCTGAAGCTTGCATGTATGCAGCGGAAAAAATTCATGTTTCCTTTTTTTTTATGTTCAAATTTCAATATAATAATAATAATATACAAGTTATTTGTCTTGTTTCTTAATGGTGCGGGGGAAACATGGAAAAGAGAGTCTCAAACATGGGAGGCGCGACTAGGCTTTTTGTGTGTGTTTTTCCTTTTGTCTCATTGTTTTATGAATAGTCCTTTGGTCAAGGTTTTTTGAGTTGTGCGGGATTTTGCAATTTTGGCTTGGAATGTAGCATTGTGTATTCATTGTATTAGCATGATGTTAATTTAACGAAGCAAAAATAAAAAAGACTTAAGGAGCAAGTATACTAAAACAAATATTTTGAATTAATTAAAAAAAGAAAAAATGTGAAAAATAAAATAAAATAAACCTAAAACAAAAATTTAATTAATTAAAATGATTATTAATTAAAAAATTAGAAATAAAAATGGTAAAAAGAATAATTAGAACGGTATCGAAGTGCTCGAAAAAATAAAATGAACACTCCAAAATGATCAGCAAGAAATATACGATTCGGAAAAATACAGCATTTGGTCAAATTTTAAAATAAATTTTACCCGCTGAAATGGCTTAAATCCAAAAATGCGATCGAAAAATTAAAACAAACACACCAAATTAAACTACGCAAAATGTAGATTAATATTACTGACGTTTGCAGGCTCTATTTTAAAATTTTCCATCCACCAATTTTACGCACAATCGACTTTTAGTTTGACCGATTTGGCTGTAATTCCAAAAAGTTTATTCCAGCTGATAAATTGGGTATTATGCAAGATGAAATGTGTGATAAAATTATGCAGTTGATACAAAAAAGATGTAGGATCTTAGAGTAAAAAAATAGGGTATGACACTTAATATTTATTTCTCATTCAACTTAATTCATGCAAGCATTTAATCATGCATGACTGTCAAAATAAACAAATCGGGGGGTACTTTTGAAATCTGAGTATTATTGCACAAATCTACAAGTTGGACTTGTGTCCTTACTCCGAGAGACCTAGGGTGTTCTAGTTATACTTAAGTTTTTGAACTTTCTCAAAGTCCCTAGTCCTAACCTCTCTTCCCTTAAGCTCTATATACTTTCTCAACACTCCTTATAACATAAGCATTCTGTCATACCCTAAATTTTGACCCCTTAGACCTCCATCATCATTTTAGGATCATATTCATTTGATTATCTAACCTTAACCGATTTCAAGTTTGTCTTTGTTAAGATACAGAAATCAGGGTTCCGTACAACCGAAATCGAGGTTTCGAGGGTTAATCAGTCAACGTTTTGGATTGGTTCTCCTTGAGATAAGTCTCCACATCATCAAATATATTCCATTGGATCAAGCATGAATCCAATTTGAGGTTGTCACCCGAGGATCAAGAACAGTGCAGTTGGGATACCCGATTAGGGTTTTCGATTAGGAAAAGTCAACTGTAGTTTGACTTTCGATTTAAAAGGTGTTACAATGGTGGGATCATGGTCCATAAAGTCCACGTGGCTTGGTAAAGTCTACTCAAGAAGTTTCAAAGCCTCAAAGGACCCGGAGCATCAACAATCGACTCGGTAGTCACCGATCGATCGTTCGGTTGACCGAAAAGTCAACTCTTCACTCATAAGGAATTTGACCTCAAGGTGGGAATCAAAAATGTTCCTAATGACATTTTGCACCTACCCATGAAGTTTCATGACCATTGGATCAAGGATTAGAGAGTAATCACAAAAATCGGGAATTAGGGTTTTGAAAAGGGCAAGACCATAACTCCTTAACCACACATCCAATCGAGTTGGTTCAAAGCTCATTGGAAAGCTCTTGACAAGTCCCACAAAAGTCGCACAGTGGTCCATGAGCATAAAATGCATAGATTTGGAGTTATGACCAAATTCATTACAAGAGGGAAAAGTAACTTAGAAAAATGCTAAGTTATTTCACTTTTAGGCTTGTTTTTCAGCAACTTTGAGAGGTTTTTTGGCCAAGTTCCTTTTGAAATCTGAAACTCATGAAAACATGAAAGTTGTAGAGATACATGAGGGCTTTCCAAAATGTACTAGAAATCCTCCGTAGCCCTTATGAGCTGAGAGTTATGAATTTAACAAAATGAGGTTTCAACACTTGAGTCCCACACTTTCAATTTTTCACAAACTCATCCTTTGACCACTTGAGCTATTCTCAACCCTTGGATCTTATTTATATCTGATATTTAGAGGATTTTAAGAGAAGAAATGCAGAAAATGAGGAGGTTTAGTGAGTCTTGCAACTTGGAGGCAAGTGGGATTATTTTAATCCAAGAAAAGGAAAGAAAGAGAAACTTTATGGCACACTTGCAGCAAACATCCCCCTACTGCCTAGCCACTCCAATCACTATTATGTCATTCATACCACTTGAGCAATGCATCAGCTTGAGCCAAGGATCTGATTTTGCAGCTGCATCAAAATATCAAGCAAGTTACTTTTTCAAACTCCCTCCAAAAGTGCCAAGTTACAAATTTGTCCTCACCCTTCATTTTTCCTATAAATAGAGGCTCCCTCTATGTTACTCAAGTACACCAGAGCACTCTTAGAACCAAGAGAAAACCACATCTCTCATTCCTTTCTTACTTGCCTCATTTTCAAAATTCCAAGTTTCATCAAAATCTGCATTGGGCAGTTGGCTTCCCAAATCCATTTCCACACACTCCAATCCTCCAAAAACCATCTGCACAATCCATAAATGATGTGAGGAAGGTGTTCATACTCTTAAACCACTCAAAAACTCCATTTTCCCAAAAGTCAACTTTCAACCAAGGAAAGTTTGACCTTATACTCAAAACCTGCCAAAACACACATCAGACCTGTTTTGATCTTTGAAACCCTCCACACACCTTTAATACATGATGTCCCAACTTTCCATAACTTAAAATAACCTTATCCTCATTTATTTTGAGACCTGTCACAAGTTCTTCACATTTCCTTCAAGTGCAAGAAAAGTTGTTTTCATAAAAGTATTGGTTGGACAGCAGTTGGAGTGTTTTCAAGGTATTCTTTACTGCAATAAGCTTGTTTGGAGGTCTACAAGAGGTTAGTGGTCACTATCCCTTTCATTTCTGTCATGAACATGATTGGCATGATTGGTGTTTAAATGCAAAATGTAGTCCATATGTAAATCTGCCAATTTGTGTTGTGCCAACTGCTTTGAGCATGTAACTGTCTTGGATGTGCCTTTGCCTTGGTATATGTCTTGTGAATGTTGAGATAGTTTCTATCATAAGTTATTGTTGGATTGTTATCATAAGTCGCTTTGTTTTACCTTGGGTTTGCTGCAAACAGCTTGGGAGGTATCATTGCAGCCTCACACAACTTTGATCTTTTATTGATTTTTTTTATTAGGGTCCCTATATGTCCTATTCATGTCATGTTTGAACTCTAGGAGATTTTGGTTCACAACTGTTATGCTTAAACTTGGATTTGAGTGCCGAGCTGTTTCCATGAACATATTGTTGTTGATGCTTTTATGTCAAGTCAGAATGTTTGGTTTGCTGTTGAGCATCATGTTTGATTATGCCTAACATGATTCTTGATATATTTGATCTTCTGCTGCTTGAATCTAGCATAGGACAGTTTTTGTGGCAGCTGTGTGCATATGCCATTTTTTTAAAACCAAATGCCTTGTTGTTGTATCTTTATGTGAAATCTGCATATACCATGATTGCAATGTATGCCTATCTTGTTTTGCACTTGACTACCATGTTTCATGCTTGGACCTCTTTACGCATCAACTGTTTTGAAAAGGAAAATTGTTGGTTGTTTTAGCATTGCCATGTCTGCTTTAGTTTGTTGTTAGGTTGTAACCTTATTGAAACTTAAACTTTGGAATGATTCATGAAACTTGTTTTGATTCATAATACCTTTCTTGCTGTCAAATACTTGTAATCACCATGAGATACATACTTTGAATTTAATGCTTGTCATTATCATGCTAAGTGTATATCTGTTTGAACCTTCTGCTTGAAGCTTGGCCTATGTTTGTTAACATGAAAATGTGGTATCCAATATGTCTTGACATCATCTTGTGCATTTCATATCATTTGCTGTTACTATGAGATTTGTATGCTAGAGTAGGTTTGCATCCTTTGTGAAGTGATGACCTGTTTTGTCTAGGCATTGTATTAAGACTGTTCATAACCATATTGCTGCTTGTATGACCTCTTGCTAAACATGTATGCACCTTTCCATGAAGATTTCCGTGCCTTGTAGACCATGTTTGAAACCTATTTTGAGATTTAATTGATCAATGCTTTGGATGTTCATGTCACACCTTCTCTGCTCCAAGTCCAACTGCCATGTCATTTTTTTCAAATGTTGTTTATCTCAATTGCTTCTTGCAGTTTGTAAACAAATGCATCATGTTTCATATGCTGCTTGTCATGTATATGTGTATTGTTGTCAAAACTTTGATGATGGGTGAAGGAGTTGATTAATTGCATTGCTTCATGTTTCAAGATTTGTCAATCTTTTGAGATATCCAAATCCCTTTGTGAGTCCTTGCAGCCTATGTTTGAAGTCCATGCCTTGGCTGAAGTGTGAATCATTGGAGTCATATAGCACGCTGCATCATAACTTGTTCTTTTTTCCAACAGCATTTCTGTTTTGTGATCTATAGCTGCAACTTACATGCCATTTTCTGTTTTGAATTGTTTTTTATTGACCTTTGAATCTGAAATCCATCATTGACATGTTTAGAGTTTGTGTGTGATGATTGCATGAAATGAACCTACTTAGTTTATGCCATGACTTTCCTTGGCATCTCAAACTTCCTTTTTGCATCTACCATCGGGTTCCTCTTTATGTGTATTGTTTTGAAAAACCAAAGGCACCATTGTAATCCTCATTTAATTTCAAGTGTGTTAGGCTTTTAGTTTGTGAAATTTGATGAAGTTTTGGTAGATTTTGAATCCTTCACGCATTGGCCTTGGTTGCTTGTGAGGCCTGGCCCAGTTTTATTTGTTTTTCAAGGCTTATGTGTTTTTAGGGGTGGCTTAATACATGGATGTATTACCACCCCAGTGGTTGTTACCTGCGCGCGTTATACCTTGTTTCATGCTTGTCCTGTGTTCGATCCCTGAATGGGACAACTTTTTGTTATTTTATTTTGTTTGCCATGATTGATTATTTTCTTCTTCATTTCCATCTGTTTGTACATGTGTGTGTGTTGGCTGAGTGGTTATTTTGAGCTTGTGAGCATGAGGGCATGGGTTCAATACCTGCCTTGACCATCCCTTCTTTTATCACTTGTTTCTTTTATGATTTCTTCACAAAAATCAAAACTTCATAACTTTCTCATGCTTCATTATTTTTAGTCCATTCTTTTTGCAAAGTGCTCTTAATGTTGTCTAGTTTCATTTAATGAGAAAATATTTCAAAGATGTTCATGTTTGTGATACTTTTTTCCACTTGAAAGTTTCTTATCCTTAAGGTTGTTTACCTTGCTTCTTGTTGAAATTTCTCTTAAGCCATGCTTGAATTATCTTGTAAGATTTGTTTGTGAATGATTCCCTTGTGGTTGTAACCATGTCTCTTATATATTCATCATGTTTGTTTGATTGCTTATTGCTTTGTTAAGTTTAGTTTTCCCTAAGTGATGGAACTCTTTAGTTCTCATCCAAGTTGCCTCCCCTTCTATCCTTCCAAAGGAAAGTCTCTCTGTTGACCTTTGGGTCATAGATAGCTCATCTCCCTCCCTCGACTTTGTCAAGTCCTCTACACTTAGTTAAGTTAGAATCTGTCGTTTAGACTTTGCTTAAGTCTAAGAAGCCTACCCCTTGTTAGGAGGGCTCTTTCAATTAAAACTTAGGATAGAGTTTGTTAACTCTATGTAAGAATCATGGAAATGATCTCTTACTCCCCTTTCTTGAGTGTTCAACTTAGATCTAGAGAGTTTCCTTAAACTCTACACAAGCATTGTTATGTTTGTTCCCCTTTGAACCTTGATCGTAATCAAGTGTTCTTCAACACTAGTGATGTGAAATACGATTGCTCTGATTCTATCCTAGTTAGGATACGTAGGCAGAAGATGCGATGTCTTTGCGAGCAACTTAGCGTATATCTTTAGGTTTTAACATACACCTTTTACCCAATCCATAGAAACTTTTAGCAAACTTAGCATGCAAAAACAAAAGGTTCCAGTAGAGTACTACAGATGTTTAGGATGTGAAATGTCTACCCTTTGCATAACCAACCCCCGATCCCCGAATCTCTTAGCGTTGTTGTTACATCGCGCAAAAGGTTCTTTCTTTATTTAGACCTTTCCTTTGGATAAATTAAAGTCCGGTTGTGAATTCAAAGAATTAAAGATTCAAGTTAATCAATAGCTTGGTATCATGATTCTCACCACAACAGAAATGGCGACTTCACTGGGGAAGCTTAAACTTGAGGGTTTAGCCTATTTTGTTTGATTATGTGTTATATTTGTGAATATTTGCTTAACATGTATTTGTCAATATATTTGTTGGTATGTTGGACATTGGGTACTTTTGAGTGGTGAGACGGTCCTATACCCGGACTTGAGTGCAATTATGATAGGATGGCGGTATATTCAAGAAGGCTTATAGGGAGTTGATTCCCAACCAAGCTAACTTGAGAAACCACCGCTCAGTGTAGGCCCTCTCGAGAGTTTAGTTTTGTTGAACGAGTATTCGTGAAAACAATACTACTTTCGAAGAAGGAGCCTATGACACTGTGGACTTTTAGAGTTCATTCTACCCCACTTTGGCCTTACTAGGACGTAGTGCGATGGCTATAAGGAAGTATTTCCGAAATAGTTGATACGCGATACTACACTTGAACGAGACTCTCTTGAGAATATTATCAATTACCAGGTGATTTGGGAAGTTGATAATATCCGAAAGATGGGTTATTAACTCTGAGAACCGTTAGAACCCTGCTCTACAGGTTTGAAAATCCATATTACACACCTTTTTGGGATGGGTAGACCTTGGATCCACACTTGTCTTTTAAACCTAGGCTTGTGTTTGTGTGCATATGTGTGATATTTGCATTGCTTGTGTTTGTGCATTTTTGCATTCATAAACATCATATCACCATGAACATATCATGTCGCAATTGGTTTTGTAAAACTCAGTAGATCTCTGGTGTTTAAAAAAAAAGTTATAACTTTTCCAACAATTGAGGAAATGAGGATTTTGACCTAATCAATCTTCTGAGTTTTTTAAAACCAGTTGCATTTTTTGCACTCGCATCAGCATCTTGCATATCATACTTCGTTGCGTTGGTCCCCTGGTTCATTATGTGTTTCCTTGATATCAGAGAGAGAAGGAGAGAGTATAATACAAAGGCTGGCACTCAAAAGATGGACCATCTTGAGCAAGAAAATCAAGCACTCCGAGAAGAAGTTTCTCGTTTAAAGAATAACACAGAGGCATTCGCCGCTGCTGTTAGGGATATGATGGATACCCAAGAGCAGGAGAATCAGAAGCTCAGTGACGAGCTAGAAAGGGTGAAGCGTGCCAAAAGGATTTTGACAAACTTTGTCAAAGATTTGATCTTATCCCAACGACAAGAAGGCTCAGCTTCGTCTACCAATCATCCATATGAGCAAACTGGTGGGTCCTAGGGTATTCCTATACCTTATGCACAGTTGTTCCCTATACTCCTGCAGAATGGTTTGATTCAGAAGGAAATTCCACCCATTCTCCCTCCGGGCCACCAGAGTTATTTCTCCGTTGATGCTTTCTGTGCCTTCCACCATGGAGCGCCCGGTCATGATATTGAGGAATGTTACATCCTCAAGAGCAAGGTGAAAAAAATGATTGAAGCAGGAGTCATATTTTTCAAGATATGCAAACCTCGAGTACAAGTCAACCTTTTGCTTGATGAAGAAGCAACCCCTTCCCTGCATATGGTGGACTAAAGAAGAAGGCCCTTGATAGTGCTCTTTCTATGTTTTGTTGAACAATTTTAATTCCCTAAGGTTGGCAGCTGTAGACTGTTTCAGCAATGTGTTGTATTTTCTTTGCATTTGAATTGCTTGTAAGCTATTGATCATTTGAATTGGCAATATTTAATGAAATGTTTGTGTATCTTTCGATTAAGTCCATTCGTTTCACTCTTTCTTTTTCCTTTCATTGTTATGAAATACAAAAAATGCATAAATTTCTTTTCTCTATTAAACTGTTGTTTAAAGCAAAGATTGGGGAGGATGATGAAAACTATATCCATAACTGCTGTAAATATGCTTTCAATTTAACTTTGCCGATGATGTAAGGCATTGTTTCAATCCCTAAACACTGGAGAAATAAGGAAGATAATCCCTCGTTAACCCCTTCGAGCCTAGAAGTAGGAGTTTTCTTTCTTTACAAAAACAAAAACCTTAAATCTCGAACCTGGGGCGGGTAGTTCTCGGTTAACTTGAAGATACGTGCATACAAGACACTTTTCATATAAAAGTGGTGCATTCAGGTTTTTTCCCTCGTACACAACAAGCAAGTGTCGAAGTTCAAAAGACAATGATGGTTCACTGTAGCCATTAAAATAGGTAGTCACCTCCTTTCTCAAAACAAAAGAGAAGAAGAAAAAAGAAAATTGAAAAGCCCGCTAAGTCAAAACCTATGAAGGGGACTTAGGCAAAAATGGGGCATCCCGCTGACTGTATATCCAAAAGAAAACAGTTTAGGCAAAAGTAAGGGATAATAAAAAGAGGAAATCCTTAAAGCTTTCAAAAATCCTCAAATAGCAAAAAGTTATCCAAAAAAAATGTAAGGGAGTCGTGACTACCCTAGGTTTGTAAGCCATCACCAACTATCATCAGTTCAATTCTTAAAGCCTGTAAGAACCTGAATGTGTAGTTTGAGTTAACCGAGCGCAGGATTGGAGTTCATCATGAAGAGTGGGTGGGACCAAATAACTTTGAGCCTTTACCCTTTGTTTCATGAACCGTGAACCAGACCACGTTACAACTCTTAAAAGACCTAATTGAGGTAAGGTTATTTTGAAAGCATACTACAACAAGGTTGGATAACCTGACTCCTAATGATCTTTGATGTTTGTGTGTGTTCATCACTTTATCCATCATTTATAAAATGTTCGGATCACTTTCACTTTGATCACTTGATCACTCCGCCGTGTGTGTTTCATCAAAAATTGTTTTCGAAAGTTTGCATAAATTTTTGCATTAAAATTGCCAATTTTTAATGAACAATATTGTTTTCTAGACAATCCAATGTCAAAGGAATCCCAACAAACACTATCAGCTAGGGAATTTGATATGATAAAGGAAGCTCGGCCTGGGGCAACTAATTTGAAGGATTGGTTAATCATTTGTCACAACGGTCGGCTAATCAGAGCCGGACAAGTCGAGATTAGATTAGTCTCTCAAAGACCGTTAAACTGGGGCAGTTATGTTGAGATTCGTGAGTCTCTCCAAGAGTTTGAAGATATTGAAGCATCTTGTATGTCAATTCTTTTATAAAATCCTCTTGATGATTTCTTCTTGCAAACCATGTGTTCTGGGGCACATCGTTTGAGGTCTTATAAACAAGTTGTTTCCTAGCTCCTTTCAAGGCCAGCCACTCCAGATTCGCCATCAGAAGCAATCAAGTCGAGATTAGATTAATCTCTCAAAGACAGTTAAACTGTGGCAGTTACGTCGAGATTTGTAAATCTCTCTATAAGAGTTTGAAGACATTGAAGCATCTTTATGCTGATTCTTTATAAATTTCTCTTGATGGTTTTCTTCCCACAGGCCATGTAATCTGGGGCAGAAAATTTTGAAGATTGTTTGTCGCAAGAGTCGTTGCTCACTTGCAGAGGATTGTTAGTATCGAGGGGCAGAAGTGTTTGGTTCTCATGATACCTTTTTATCAGCTCTTCGATTAAGTTGTTACTTCGGTTGATCTTGAAACTTCCCTTGGTTTTTTTCCTTCAACAAAGAATTCAAGCTCATGATGGCAATCCGAGTGAAGTCATGATGTTGTGTCCTAAGTAGATTACTCTCTCCCAGAGAAGGTTGTAACTTTGAAGTGGAACTGTTGATCTTTATGGTCATCCCCGTAGATGTCCAATTTTGGTGAAGTTGGCTGGGTATCCGTGTCGAGATGTTTATTTCATCTCCTTTTTTGTTTCGTCTATTTTGTTAACATAAACATAAGCATGGTATAAAGCATATGCATAGCATCCGTGCATTTTTGCTATCTCTGGTTATTACCTGTTCCTGTTTCATTTTGGTGTTTTTCACCAAGTGATCGGGTTTGTCTCTTCTCTCCAATAGATTCGTCAGCCCTTAGGCATAAAGTGCCTGCCAATTCTAATTTCCCCACAGAGTTCAACCCTCGTGGATAATGGTTGTTTCAGTTATCTTTTCCACGCCTGGATAAGATAAATTCCCATTTGAGTTCAATCCTCAATGGTTGGAGTCTTGTTTGACCGTTTCTTTCTAGCTCGTTCTTAGATTGAACTTTGATCCCTGGAAAGTGGTTTCCAAATCTATGTTGGGCGTACATTTATCGTGCACTGTGTCCCCCCAGGAAGAATCTTTTACAGATCCTATTCGAAGAAAAATCTTTCCCCAGTAGTGTTGTGGTAACGATCTCTCTTTGGATTTTATGCTTAAATTAAATGGCATATCCTTTTGAGGAGTTGAGGAATTTCTATTAGTTATTTCTCTTTGTTTGAGAAAATTTGGCTTGTAAAGCAATTGTCCCACATCTTTTAGTGAGGTCCCCAGTAAGTCCAGTGGTGACTGGCATCTCTTTTTTAAAGTCCAGTGGTAACTGGCAGCTTTCCTTTAAAGTCCAGTGGTAACTGGCATCTTTCCTTTAAAGTCCAGTGGTTGGCAGCTTTCTTTTAAAGTTCAGTGGTAACTGACAGCTTTCTTTTAAATTCCAGTGGTAACTGGAAGCTTTCTTTTAAAGTCCAGTGGTAACTGACAGCTTTCCTTTAAAGTCCAGTGGTAACTGGCAGCTTTCCTTTAAAGTCCAGTGGTAACTGGCAGCTTTCTTTTAAACTCCAGTGATAACTGTCAGCTTTCCTTTAAAGACCACTGGTAACTGGAAGCTTTCCTTTAAAGTCCAGTGGTAACTGACAGCTTTCCTTTAAAGTCCAGTGGTAACTGGCAGCTTTCCTTTAAAGTCCAGTGGTAACTGGTAGCTTTCCTTTAAAGTCCAGTGGTAACTGGCAGCTTTCTTTTAAAGTCCAGTGGTGACTGGCAGCTTTCTTTTAAAGTCTAGTGGTGACTGGCGTTTTCTGTTAAAGTCCAGTGGTGACTGGCATTGTTTGAAAGTCCAATTGTCTTTGGCGATCTTATCCCATTTTGCTATTACTATGTAAAGTCTGTTATTTTCTCTGTTTCTTTTATGGCGTTTCTTGAATATCCCGTTCGAACTCTTCGTTATAGGAAATTCCTCATTTGGTTACCTTTAGTGAGGTTTGCGTCTCTTTTCTTTCGTTTCCCCGGTGGAGAATTGCCTTCTTCCCCAGTGGAGTGTGTGTTTCCTTTTCCCTAGTGAAGAATTGTCTTCCCCGGTGGAATTTGCGTCCCCTGTGTGAAAGATTCCTTTAAGCAGCATCTTTAGTCACGTTTGAACTATTTTATCTGTTTTTCCTTGGATCTTTCCCCAGTGTGTTGGGTCCCCCATGAGTAGTTACTCGTTGTATTGCCGTTTCTTTTATCTTTGCTCGTGTGTCTGCATCGGTCTTGCATTCAAACATCATAAAGCATCATTTAGATTCATGGCATATTCGCATTTGTCCTTTTTCATACCATCGGATCTAAAGGACAAAATTTTTGGTTTGCTATATTTAAATACCTTTCACTACGATTCTATGAGGATTATCATCTCTCATTGTCATCTAGTGAAAATATTTAAATAGGAGCAACTGTCATACCCCAAATTTTGACCCCTTAGGTCACCATCATCATTTTAGGATCATATTCATTTGATTATCTAACCTTAACCGGTTTCAAGTTTGTCTTTGTTAAGATACAAGAATCAGGGTTCCGTACAGCCGAAATCAAGGTTTCAAGGGTTAATCAGTCAAAGTTTTGGATTGGTTCTCCTTGAGATAAGTCTCCACATCATCAAATATATTCCATTGGATCAAGCATGAATCCAATTTGAGTTTGTCACCCGAGGATCAAGAACAGTGTAGTTGGGATACCCGATTAAGGTTTTCGAATAGGAAAAGTCAACTGTAGTTTGACTTTCAATTTAAAAGGTGTTAAAATGGTGGGATCATGGTCCATAAAGTCCATGTGGCTTGGTAAAGTCTACTCAAGAAGTTTTAAGACCTCAAAGGACCCGGAGCATCAACAGTCGACTCGGTAGTCACCGATCGATCGTTCGGTTGACCGAAAAATCAACTCTTCACTCATAAGGAATTTGACCTCAAGGTGGGAATCAAAAATGTTCCTAATGACATTTTGCACCTACCCATTAAGTTTCATGACCATTGGATCAAGGATAGGGGGAGTAATCGCAAAAATCGGGAATTAGGGTTTTGAAAGGGGTAAGACCATAACTCCTTAACCACACATCCAATCGAGTTGGTTCAAAGCTCATTGGAAAGCTCTTGGTAAGTCCTACAAAAGTCGCACAGTGGTCCATGAGCAGAAAATGCATAGATTTGGAGTTATGACCAAATTCATTACAAGAGGGAAAAGTAACTTAGAAAAATTCTAAGTTATTTCACTTTTAGGCTTGTTTTTCAGCAACTTTGAGAGGTTTTTTGGCCAAGTTCCTTTTAGAATATGAAACTCATGAAAACATGAAAGTTGTAGAACTACATGAGGGCTTTCTAAAATGTACTAGAAATCCTCCGTAGCCCTTATGAGCTGAGAGTTATGAATTTAACAAAATAAGGTTTCAACACTTGAGCCCCACACTTTCAATTTTTCACAAACTCATCCTTTGACCACTTGAGCTATTCTCAACCATTGGATCTTATTTCTATCTGATATTTATAGGATTTGAAGAGAAGAAATGCAGAAAATGAGGAGGTTTAGTGAGTCTTGCAACTTGGAGGCAAGTGGGATTATTTTAATCCAAGAAAAGGGAAGAAATAGAAACTTTATGGCACACTTGCAGCAAACAGCCCCCTACTGCCTAGCCACTCCAATCACTATTATGTCATTCATACCACTTGAGCAATACATCAGCTAGAGCCAAGGATCTGATTTTGCAGCCGCATCAAAATATCAAGCAAGTTACTTTTTCAAACTCCCTCCCAAAGTGCCAAGTTACAAATCTGTCCTCACCCTTCATTTTTTCTATAAATAGAGGCTCCCTATATGTTACTCAAGTACACCAGAGCACTCTTAGAACCAAGAGAAAACCACAGCTCTCATTCCTTTCTTGCTTGCCTCATTTTCAAAATTCCAAGTTTCATCATAATCTGCCTTGGGCAGTTGGCTTCCCAAATCCATTTCCACACACTCCAATCCTCCAAAATCCATCTGCACAATCCATAAATGATGTGAGGAAGGTGTTCATACTCTTAAACCACTCAAAAACTCCATTTTCCCAAAAGTCAACTTTCAACCAAGGGAAGTTTGACCTTATACTCAAAACCTGCCAAAACACACATCAAGCCTGTTTTGATCTTTGAAACCCTCCACACACCTTTAATACATGATGTCCCAACTGTCCATAACTTAAAATAACCCCATCCTCGTTTATTTTGAGATCTATCACAAGTTCTTCACATTTCCTTCAAGTGCAAGAAAAGCTGTTTTCATCAAAGTATTGGTTGGACAGCAGTTGGAGTGTTTTCAAGGTATTCTTTACTGCAATAAGCTTGTTTGGAGGTCTATAAGAGGTTAGTGGTCACTATCCCTTTTATTTCTGTCATGAACATGATTGGCATGATTGGTGTTTAAATGCAAAATGTAGTCCATATGTAAATCTGCCAGTTTGTGTTGTGCCAACTGTTTTGAGCATGTAACTGCCTTGGATGTGCCTTTGCCTTAGTATATGTCTTGTGAATGTTGAGATAGTTTCTGCCATAAGTTATTGTTGGATTGTTATCATAAGTCACTTTGTTTTACCTTGGTTTTGCTGCAAACAACTTGGGAGGTATCATTGCAGCCTCAAACAACTTTGATCTTTGTTGATTTTTTTTATTAGGCTCCCTATATGTTCTATTCATGTCATGTTTGAACTCTAGGAGATTTTGGTTCACAACTGTTATGCTTAAATTTGGATTTGAGTGCTGAGTTGTTTCCATGAACATATTGCTGTTGATGCTTTTAGGTCAAGTCAGAATGTTTGTTTGCTGTTGAGCATCTTGTTTGATTGTGCCTAACATGATTCTTGATATATTTGATCTTCTGCTGCTTGAATCTAGCATAGGATAGTTTTTGTGGCAGCTGTGTGCATATGCCATTTTTTTAAAACCAAATGCCTTGTTGTTGTATCTTTATGTGAAATCTGCATATACCATGATTGCAATGTATGCCTATCTTTTTTTGCACTTGACTACCATGTTTCATGCTTGGACCTCTTTACGCATCAACTGTTTTGAAAAGGAAAATTGTGGGTTGTTTTAGCATTGCCATGTCTGCTTTAGTTTGCTGTTAGGTTGTGACCTTATTGAAACTTAAACTTTGGAATGATTCATGAAACTTGTTTTGATTCATAATACCTTTCTTGCTGTCAAATACTTGTAATCACCATGAGATACATACTTTGAATTTAATGTTTGTCATTATCATGCTAAGTGTATATATGTTTGAACCTTCTGCTTGAAGCTTGGCCTATGTTTGTTAACATGAAAATGTGGTATCCAATATGTCTTGACATCATCTTATGAATTTCATATCATTTGCTGTCAACATGAGATTTGTATGCTAGAGTAGGTTTGCATCCTTTGTGAAGTGATGACATGTTTTGTCTAGGCATTGTATTAAGACTGTTCATAACCATATTGCTGCTTGTATGACCTCTTGCTAAACATGTATGCACCTTTCCATGAAGATTTCCATGCCTTGTAGACCATGTTTGAAACCTGTTTTGAGATTTAATTGATTAATGCTTTGAATGTTCATGTCATACCTTCTCTGCTCCAAGTCCAACTGCCATGTCATTTTTTTCAAATGTTGTTTATCTCAATGGCTTCTTGCAGTTTGTAAACAAATGCATCATGTTTCATATGCTGCTTGTCATGTATATGTGTATTGTTGTCAAAACTTTGATGATGGGTGAAGGAGTTGATTAATTGCATTGCTTCATGTTTCAAGATTTGTCAATATTTTGAGATATCCAAATCCCTTTGTGAATCCTTGCAGCCTATGTTTGAAGTCCGTGCCTTGGCTGAAGTGTTAATCATTGGAGTCATATAGCACGCTGCATCATAACTTGTTCTTTTTTCCAACAGCATTTCTGTTTTGTGATCTATAGCTGCAACTTACATGCCATTTTCTGTTTTGAATTGTTTTTTATTGACCTTTGAATCTGAAATCCATCATTGACATGTTTAGAGTTTGTGTGTGATGATTGCATGAAATGAACCTGCTTAGTTTATGCCATGACTTCCCTTGTGCATCTCAAACTTCCTTTTTGCATCTACCATCGGGTTCCTCTTTATGTGTATTGTTTTGAAAAACCAAAGGGACCATTGTAATCCTCATTTAATTTCAAGTGTGTTAGGCTTTTAGTTTGTGAAATTTGATGAAGTTTTGGTAGATTTTGAATCCTTCACGCATTGGCCTTGGTTGCTTGTGAGGCCTGGCCAAGCTTTATTTGTTTTGCAAGGCTTATGTGTTTTTAGGGGTGGCTTAATACATGGATGTATTGCCACCCCAGTGGTTGTTACCTGCGCGCGTTATACCTTGATTCATGCTTGTCCTGTGTTCGATCCCTGAATGGGACAACTTTTTGTTATTTTATTTTGTTTGCCATGATTGATTATTTTCTTCTTCATTTCCATCTGTTTGTACATGTGTGTGTGTTGACTGAGTGGTTATTTTGAGCTTGTGAGCATGAGGGCATGGGTTCAATACCTGCCTTGACCATCCCTTCTTTTATCACTTGTTTCTTTTATGATTTCTTCACAAAAATCAAAACTTCATAACTTTCTCATGCTTCATTATTTTTAATCCATTCTTTTTGCAAAGTGCTCTTAATGTTGTCTAGTTTCATTTAATGAGAAAATATTTCAAAGATGTTTATGTTTGTGATACTTTTTTCCACTTGAAAGTTTCTTATCCTTAAGGTTGTTTACCTTGCTTCTTGTTGAAATTTCTCTTAAGCCATGCTTGAATTATCTTGTAAGATTTGTTTGTGAATGATTCCCTTGTGGTTGTAACCATGTCTCTTATATATTCATCATGTTTGTTTGATTGCTTATTGCTTTGTTAAGTTTAGTTTTCCCCAAGTGATGCAACTCTTTAGTTCTCATCCAAGTTGCCTCCCCTTCTATCCTTCCAACGGAAAGTCTCTCTGTTGACCTTTGGGTCATAGATAGCTCATCTTCCTCCCTCGACTTTGTCAAGTCCTCTACACTTAGTTAAGTTAGAATCTGCCATTTAGACTTTGCTTAAGTCTAAGAAGCCTACCCCTTGTAAGGAGGGCTCTTTCAATTAGAACTTAGGATAGAGTCTGTTAACTCTATGTAAGAATCATGGAAATGATTTCTTACTCCCCTTTCTTGAGAACTACGATTGCTCTGATTCTATCCTAGTTAGGATACGTAGGCAGAAGATGCGATGTCTTTACGAGCAACTTAGTGTATATCTTTAGGTTTTAACCTACACCTTTTACCCAATCCATAACAACATTTAGCAAACTTAGCATGCAAACAAACAAAAGGTTCCTGTAAAGTACTACAGATGTTTAGGATGTGAAATGTCTACCCTTTGCATAACCAACCCCGATCCCCGAATCTCTTAGCGTTGTTGTTACATCGCGCAAAAGGTTCTTTCTTTCTTTAGACCTTTCCTTTGGATAAATTAAAGTCCGGTTGTGAATTCAAAGAATTAAAGATTCAAGTTAATGAATATCTTGGTATCACGATTCTCACTGCAACACATTCAAATGAAATGAGAAAAAAAATTACGGTCTTAATTTGCGATGAAGTTTGGCAGTGGTTTTGTTTTATTGAATGGAAAACAGAAGCAAATAACATAAATAAGAAATAAAAACTAAAAGCAGGTAAATAACCCCCCCCCCCAAACTTAAGCCAAACATTGTCCCCAATATTTAAGCAAAATAGAGGGAGGCTAACTCACAGAGGGGTTAACTGCAAGGGTGGAGGAAATCGCAACATCAATTGTTGCATCATATGTTGCACATCATCCAGAATTAGTCCTTCGTAGACTTGTTCGTCTCTCATGTCCCTAATCTCATTTTGGACCCAATCCCACCTATCTTGACTTTGTGTTGAAGTTTTTGCTTCAGCGTAGGTAGGACTAGGGGGAATTGTGGCATCTTCTTCCATTGTTGTACCTGCATTAACATTAGCAAAAATAGGGAGTTCTCCCTCCTCGGATGAATTACCCGAAGAGTCGGTGACCACAATGTATAACTAGTTATTTTTTAATTCAACCCGTGATTTCCTTGGGTTTGGAAGGTCAAGGATGGCTACACTGCCCAACATTATCGAGTAGGTATTACCTTTCCAGTGAATCATACATTGATGGACAAGGGATACCATATCTATTTTTGATTTTCCCACAACCATATTATCGGCCTCAGAGCGAAAGATAAGGACAAGGTGCTCGACTATTAGGGTAATCATGCCTCCTACTAAAATAACACTAGTGAAGGCTCTAGAAACACGACCTATATGATGATCCGCAAAGGCAGTGACATTGAGCAGATCATTGTTAACCATAGAATACATAACAAAGAGTTACCGCTGGGAAGCAACACCTGTACTGTCACCGCGGCCAAACAAAGTGTATGTCAAGGCCTTTTGCAAGTATCTAAAAATAGATTTCTGAATCCAAGAGGACTTGGCATAAGCGGCGACATAGTTATTACGCCCAGTGATAGCAAACCAAAAACTAGTAAAATCAAATCCTTGGGGGACATCTCCAGGTTCATCGATAGAAAATCGAAGAATTTCCTCCAAATCTTCGACACTCAGCTCGAGGTCTTAGTTCATGAGTCGAAAATATAGGGGTCCCAAAACAAACCCTCACATAATCTTGGCATTTTTTCTCAAGTTTGAAATTTATGGTGCTCAAACATTCGAGCGTGATACGCTCATACGTGGGAGCATCCCTCAGCATAAAGTCTAACAGCCCAATATTTTTCAACAGTCTATCGATTTCAGATATCAAACCAAGAGTAGCAAGAGTTTGTTCGTAAAGATACCTGGTCGGAGTAATTCTCCGTTTGATGAGGATTGTGTATCTCTCTGCTTGCATGTCTTTTTCAAAGACGATGCCATGAGGATTTGCAGCTCAAGTGCTTCCCATTTTCTTAGGTTTTGAGGACTCAACAACCTCTTTCCCCTTGGTGTTTCTCTTGGAAGCCATCTTAATTCTTGAGAGAGAATGAGAAATCTGAAAACTTTTATTGAGATTTTGGTGAAAAAGAACCTGGTAAGGTGATTAGGTTGTGGAGTTGTGAGGGTTTTGTGAAGGGAGTATGTGGTTTTGAGTAGTAGAAAGGGGTAAAGGTGGGAGTGTTTGTTGAGCTTTAATGGATGTTTTGAAGAGTTTTTGGGAGAGTTAAAGATAGATAAAGGTTAGGGAATCTGAGATAATGGGTGTTAAATGGGATGTATGATGTTTCATTGAGATGAGAGAGAAAAATGGTAGGGTGGTTGAAGGACGGGATAATTTTGAAATTTTGAAATTGTTTTCGCTGCAACGCATTTCGGGCAGCCGTAATGCGTTGTGGGATTTTGTATGGAGAAAAGGGCGAGGAGGTCTGGGGTACATTACGAGCCATAGTTCTTGTTACGACCGACCGTAGTGCACCACAGGTTTTTGCGAGGAGGCTTCATGGGAGGGTGTTACGGGCCGTAATGCTTGTTACGGCCGGCCGTAACAGCTCCCTATTTTTTCTATTGGATGTTTCTTGATTCTTGCTTCGGGTTCATTTTTCTGTGACAACTTCGCCTGAATTATTTCAAGGACTTAGCTCTTTACCTATTTATCTACAAAAACAAAAACAAACAAAAAGATAGATTAGCTCGAAAAATGGTGGGTTGCCTCCCACCAAGCGCTTCGTTTAACGTCGCATGGCTCGACCATCTATGAGTGTTACCACTCAAAACAGTTCTTTTAAAACCATGTTCAAGCCTTGCTCAACTACATCCCCGGTGGTGTAGTGCTTGAGGTATTGACCATTCATAGTGAATAAACCAGAGGATTCACTTCAAACCTCTACCGCTCTGTACGGTTTCACACTTTTTAACAACAAAAGGACCTGACTACCTAGACCTAAGCTTTCTGGGGAAGAGTTTAAGTATTAAGTTAAACAGTAAGACTAATTCTCCATCCTTAAAAACTTGATTCAAAATTCTCTTATCATGTCGTTTCTTCATTCTTTCTTTGTAGAGTTTGGCCTTTTCATAGGCGTCAAGCCTTAGTTCCTCAAGTTCACTCAACTGTGACTTCATTTCCTCTCCTGCCGCCTGATAATCCAAGTTGAGAGCTTTGATATGCCAATAGGCTCTATCCTCTAACTCAATAGGTAGGTGACAGGACTTCTCATAAAACAACCGAAAAAGGGTCATTACCGATGGGGGTTTTGTAAGCGATATGGTACGCCCATAGTGCGTCATCGAGCTTGGAAGACCAATCTTTCCTTGAAAGGGAAACAATCTTTTCTAATATAGATTTTATATCTCTATTAGAGACCTTGACTTGACCATTTGTCTGTGGTTCATAGGGTGTAGCAACTCTATGCTTAACCCTATACTTTTTAAGAAGGTTCTCAAATTGCTTCATAATGAAGTGTGACCCTCCATCGCTTATGACTAACCTAGGGACCCCAAACCTTTTCTATCACCTCAATGTTAGCCTTGTCAACCTCTATTCCTCTCTCGGACACCAAGTGTCCTAGGACTATGCCTTCCTTCACCATGAAGTAGCATTTTCCCAATTTAGCACAAGATTGACTTTGACACATCTCTCTAAGACCTTTTTAAGGTTCAACATACACTCATCAAAACTACACCCATAGACCGAGAAGTCTTCCATGAAGAATTCCATGATGTCTTCCAAAAAGTCGGAGAAAATCTCCATCATGCAGCGTTGAAAAGTAGCGGGCGCATTGCAAAGCCCAAATGGCATCTTCCGGTAAGAGAGTGTGTCGTAGGGGAAAGTGAATGTTGTTTTCTCTTAATCACTAGGGTGTATGAGGATTTGGAAAAACTCTGGGTAACCATCAAGGTAGAAAAAGTGAAAATGCTTGGCTAGGCGCTCAAGAATTTAGTTAATAAATGGGAGTGGAAAATGGTCCTTACGAGAAGCTTTGTTAAGCTTCCTATAGTCTACACACATTCTATATCCCGTGACAGTCCTAGTGGCAACTTTCTCTCCCTTCTCACTCCTAACGACTGTCATCCCTCCTTTCTTAGGGACAACTTGAACAGGACTCACCCACTTACGATCGGAGATGGGAAAAATTATCCCGATCTCCAAGAGTTTAAACACCTCTTTCTTCACTACTTCTTTCATGTTAGAATTTAGCCTCCTTTGATGTTCCCTAGAGGGCTTATGATCATCCTCAAACATGATCTTATGCATACAAACGGAGGGGATAATCCCTTTCAAGTCCTCTATGGTATACCCTATAACTTTAGGGTACTTCTCAAGAATAGCAAGGAGTCACACGGTCTTGGGCCCTCAAAGACTCGTATTCATTATCACAGGCTTAGTGGGTTCCCCACCTAGGAATTCATACCTAAGGGTTTGGGGAAGTTGTTTAGTTCAGGTTGGGTTTTCTTGGATTTGGGTTCATCGCTTTGTGTCATAAGCGCTTCAAGGCTATAAGAAATGGGATTATGATCCATAATTCCCTCATTGACCTCCAGATTTTTATGATCTTTTACGGTTTCAAACAAGCACACCTTAAAAATTTCAGGTGGAGGGGGTTCGGATGCACTTTCCTTGGCACAAGCATTGATAACATCGACAAGACAACAAGAGTCTCTAAAAGAAGGATTTTTCAAGAGTTTTTCTAGAATGAACTCAATCTTTTCCTCACCAACCTCAAAAGTTAACTTCCATCTCTTAACATTGATGATGGCCCCACCCGTAGCTAGGAAGGACCTTCCTAGGAGTATTAGGATTTGAGAATCCTCTTCGATCTCCATAATAACAAAGTTAACAGGAATATAGAACTCTCCTATCCTAATTGGAACATCTTCCAACATAGCAACGAGATACTTAACCTACCTGTCTGCAAGTTGCAGTGAGATATTGGTTGGTTTCATCTCCCCCATGTCTAATTTCTTACAAATATATAAGGGCATTAAGCTAACACTAGCCCATATATCGCATAAAGCTCTCTTGAAATTCATGGTTCCTATCTGACAAGGGATGGAGAAACTTTTCGGGTCTTTTTAAATTTTTGGGAAGCATGTTTTTAATCACATCACTGCTATCAAGAGTCATGGCCATCGTTTCATGATCCTCAAATTTTCTCTTGTTAGAGAGGATATCTTTTAGAAACATGGCATAGGTGAGCATTTGGGATAACGCCTCGGTAAAGGGCACATTGATGTGGATCTTTTTAAGGAGTTCCATAAAATTTTTGAATTGAGCCTCTACCTTGGCCTTCATCAATCTTTGTGGAAAGGGAATAGGTGGTTTGTAAGGAGCAGGGGCTACATATGGTGCCTCCTTCTCAACTTTGCCAGCAGTGTCCTTTTCAGGAGGTGTTGGCTCACTAACCTCAGTTTCCTCAACATCCTTACTAGTACTACCTTCAAACTCTCTTTCATTTTCTCTCTTGTTCCCCTTTTCCTTGGGTTCAACCAAAGGCTTACTACTTCTTGTTGTCACATCGTTCATTTGTCCCTTAGGATTTTGTTCGGGTTGCCCCAAGAACGACCCTTGAGGGAAGGATGAAGAAGCTTGTTGCTACACAACTTGGGAGATTTGAGTCTCCAACATTTTGTTGTGGGTAAACATATTTTCCACTTTGGTGGTCAGCTGCCTAAGTACCTCATTATTGTAGAGGTTTTGATTCCTAAAGTCTTTGTTTTGACGTGTCTATGTTATCACGCAATTTTCCATTAGAAGTTCCAAGTTGGACTTCTTAGGAGTATCTGCCACAACTTTTTGGAAACCCGGAGGTCCCACAGCTTGTTATGGTTGGTTTTTTTTGTAGGAAACATTTAGGTGGTCACGCCATCCAGGGTTGTAGGTATTGGAGTAAGGATTGTTTTTCTGATTGTTCAGGTAGTTGACATTTCCCTGAGTAGATCCACCAACGAGAATCATTTAGCAATCACTACCAGTATGCCCATTCACTCCGCAAATCTCATAGTTGAGTGAAGCGAGGGCAATAGAAGCAACAAGGATAGGGGCAGCAGGAGTGGTGCTTAATTCATCAATTTTCTTAAAAAGAGAATTAACTTTAGCATTCATTCTATCAAAGGCATTAACCTTATACACCCCCTCGATTTTATGGGTGGTTTTAGCGGCAACCTGTCGCACACTACCCTAGGAATGATGGTTTTTGGCCATCTCCTCAATAAGGTTATAAGCTACATCCTTAGGACTGTTCATGAAGGCTCCACCTGAAGCCGCATCAAGGGTCAACCTAGTGGAGTGTAGGAGAACGTTATAAAAGATGTGGATAATGTTAAATGAAAAAGCACTTAAGTCAAAATAGCTTATTTAAAAAGAAATTTTTAAAAACAGGTTAATTCAGAGAAACTTAGAAATTTATCAAAACAAACAGTATTTAGGGTCATAATCTCTTACTTTAACATCTCTATATGGTCAAATTAGTCATACTACAAGGATTCTCGCGCAGATTATAGAAAAATAGATTTATAAATGACACCTGCTTTCACCAGCGTGTTATCTTATTTTCGATAAATAATTCGCCAGCTTTCGCTTATTCAAAGTTATTTATCGAAAACTCGTTATTATTGGGTGGTATATTACAATGAAATACATCTCAACTTTATCTAAGTACTTTTGCATCATCGGATTAAGTTGTTCAAAAATCTGTTTTTGGGTATTGATACAAGTCCTTTCGGAACATTATAAATACCTAAGAACCTTGTTGCACCCCAAATTTGTCCTACCTTTACATAGTTTCTAGTGCCACTTTATTTTGAATGAATAAAATGGCACAATTGGCAAGAGACAGTGTGTAAGTAGTTGTGAGTGTGAGAGGTCGAGAGTTCGAATCCCACCTTCTTCACTTTTTGTTTTTGTTTTTTTTTTTTATTCTAAGTTTTCTATTTTTCATAAAAAAAATAACAAAAATAGTTTTTTTAATTATTTAATTATTATTTTCGTATTTTATTTAAATTATTTTTTTAAAAATATTATTTTTCACTTTTTTCCATATTATTCATAAAAAAACATCAAAAAATCAAAAAATTAAAAATATTAGAAAATATTTTATTATATTTAGTAAATAAATAGAGTTTTAAGTTGTTTTAAGTTTGTTTTAATTTAGTTTTGACTAATTCTTTAAGTTGGGCTTTAAAGTGGGAATTAGGTTAGAGCTAACCCTAATTTGTTACCTATATAAACATAAGTGATGGGAGGAAACTTCATTCACATCAGAAAATCAAGAACAGGTCATCAGAAAAGGAGACAAAAAGAAAAACGGCGGTCGTGAAGATCCGGAGGTTCAGAAGAGCTTCGAAGCTCATCATCATCTCCATTTGAGAAAGAGGAAAAGAGATCCAAAGAAGTTCGTCAAGAACCATTGCCGCCGGCGAAGAACAAGCGAAAGCATCACCAACCGGCAACTGAAATGTAAGCTTTTATGTTATCCCAATTAAAACCTCTTCCAAATAATAAAACTCTCATTTCATTTTTTAAACCTTTTCTTTTTTTCTAACTAAAAACCCTTTTTGTGAATTATAACTAAAACCAGTTTTTGATTATAATTACAGTAAGTAAAAAACTTAAAACTTTTTCTTAATTAAAACACTAACCACTAATAATTTTTTTTTAATAAATAAACAGTGTTTAAAACACTTTTATAGTTAAGTGAAAACATTTTTACTAACTTAAAATTAACCCAGTCCTAAAATTAAAACTTTTTTTTAAGTATTAAAATTAACATTTTTTTTAAGTTTTAAAGATTAAAAATTAAAACATGTTAGAAAGGGTTAAAACTTTTTTCTAAAACTTTCTTTAAAATTTTAAAACTAACATTCTTTTAAAGTAAGACTAACGAACCTTTTTCTTTTATGTAAACTTCTTCTTTAAAAAAAAAACTTATGATTAGAGTTTTTTTTTTAATTTAAGACTTTCTCTTTTAAAAATTAAAATTAAAATTAAAACTTTCTAAAGATAAAAAGTTAAAACTAAAGTTTTGTTTATTTAAAAATTAAAACCTTTTAAAGTTAAGACTAAAAAAAATATAAAAATTAACAAAACAATAATAAAAATTCCAAATTGCATTTTCGTGTTTCTTTTAATATAAAATATGTTTGCCATATTTTCGTCTAACTTTTCACTAACGTTCTCTGTTTCTCTCCTCAGATTATACATAGATTATGATTCATATTTATTTTAATTTATTTTGTTCCATGGATGTAATTTACGCGAGGCCATGGTCGCGATTTATTTTGTTTTTGTTTTTTTTGGGATTTGTAATTTACGCGAGTGATCGTCGCGACGCTTTCTTTACTTTCCGCACTTTAATTTTGCCGTATAATATTTTGTCATGTTTGCATGTTTTACCGTTAGAATTCCCTCCGAAGGAATTAGGTCTAGTTGTTTGACCGCCGAGTCAATAACCCTAGTTTTAGCCGTCTCAAACCCTAATTAACCTAGGCGTCCCGCCGTGGACAAAAATACCCTTTACCCTAGTTTTAGGTCAAAGAGTCGCCGTACTTTGTTTTAGGGTTTCCCGCCGTGGAATCCCTAATTTCAACCCTAAATTTTTAATTAACAAATTCAACGTAGAAATAGGAGTTTCAAAGACTCCACATAAGCGTGTCCTTAAGATACGTTTATTCCCCATTGAAACCTTGACCACAGTCAAGACGTTTCTAACCTCCCTTTCGAGGGGAACTACGATTACTCTGATTCCATTCCCTATCCAGGATACGTAGGCACAAGACGCAACGTCTTGCCGAGTAAACTTAGGACTAACCCTTAGGTCTTTAGGTCACTCTATCCCTTAGCAATATATTTCAAACAGATAATAAAATAAAAAAGCATACAATAAACAAAAGGTTCCTGTAGAGTACTACAGAAGTCTAGGGTGCTAGTACCTTCCCTAAGCTTAACCAACCCCTTACCTAGATCTCTTCCTGCATTGTCTTTACGATGCAAAATTAGGTTTTCCTCTTTTGACCTTTTCCTTCGGATAAATCAAAGAGCGGTTGTGAACTAAAGATGCGATTCAAATTAATTAATAATTTGATATCATATTCTAACCGCAACAGAAAATGGCGACTTCACTGGGGACCCTCCTAATTTTTAAGGGTTACCCCTATTTTGTTTATTGTATGATATTTTATTAATTATATTTATATATCATTGTACCTTGTAGGGATACTTGTTATTGTGAGATAAGTCCTAACCCGGACTTGAGTGACCTTATTATAGGAAGGTGAGATATTCGACGAGGCTTGCCGGGAGTGAGTCCCGACCAAGTCAACTCGAGAATCACCGCTCAGTTGAGACCCTTTCGAAAATGGTTCGGTTGATCGAGTGCAGTCGTGAAAACTTTTACTATTTTCAATTGGAGTTTGTGATACTGGGGACCGTAGTACCTTAACACCACCTTGGCCTTATATAGGACGTAGTGCGGGAACTATGTGGGAGTAGTCCTACAATAGTTGCTACGCGATACTACACTCAAATGAGGTTCTCTTGAGGATATTATCGACCTCCAAGTTAGTTGGAAAGTTGATAATATCCGAAAGATGGATTGATGACTTTGGGCACCGCTTTAGAACCTTGTTCTGCAGGTACAATTAACCTATAGTACTTACCTTTTGGGAAGGGTAGACCTTAACTCCATTCGCTGTCCTCTAACCTAGGACCTTTGTGTGTGTATTTGTGCTTTGCATCCATAAAGCATCATATCATTTCCAGTTTCAAGGAATTCAACAGTCTTTTGCAAACTCAAAAAGGTCCTACATTTTAGAGTCAAAAATTTTTTTTTCCAACTGTCCTAAAAGGGAATATTTGCAATCGACCGTTGAAATTCTTGGAACCATTACATGGCATTAGCATCACATTTTTGCATTGCATTTTTCCCCCGGTTTCTCATTCTCGGTTCTCTCGTCTTCCAGTGTACCTTTGAGTCGTCAAGCTGATTCCTCGACACAGATATCAGACTAGAGCTAACTATAGACGCCAAATGTCAGAACAAGAGGAACATAATGCGGAGGTCCGAATGGAGATTGATGAGTTGAAAGCAGGCATGACCAGGCTTACCGAGATGCTTCAAGTGTTGATTGCTAGAGGAGAGCCACCTCAGAGGACTGTCATTCAGGAAGTTTCAAGTGTTGATCCACCTCTTGTTTCAGTGCCGCCCTCTAGTTGGCCTGAGTTTGGTTTACCTCCTAACTACTCTCCACCTATTGCATCTGCTGCTATGATTGGTCAGGCTGTCAGACCGGTTTTTCAAGCTCCTATCCTTACCGAGGCCCAACCTGTGGTCCACACGGTTAATCAAACTATCCAAGCTCCCGTTGAGAATCCTCCCTATGAGTACAATGTTGCCGATGTTCAAGAAGATTTTGTTGAGCCTGAGATCACCCGGGAACAGTTTCAGATCATAAACAAGAGACTCCAAGCTGTCGAGGGTACTGATTTCTTCAATGTTGATGCCGATAATATGTGCCTAGTTTCTGGTCTTGTTTTGCCTGCCAAGTTCAAGACTCCTGAGTTCGTGAAGTATCAAGGTCATTCATGTCCAAGAGCCCATCTAGTCATGTACTTCCGAAAGATGGCAGCTTACACCAACAATCAGAAGTTGCTCATTCATTGCTTTCAGGATAGTTTGAGTGGTGCTTCTCTTAAATGGTATATGAACTTACAGCATAACAGTGTCCACTGCTTCCAAGATCTCGTCAACGCTTTTATGAAGCAATACAAATACAATTTGGATATGGCTCCCGATCGTTGTCAGCTTCAAAGTATGTCTCAAAAGGAAAAAGAGTCGTTCAAGGAGTATGCTCAGCGTTGGAGGGAGTTAGCTTCTCAAGTCGAACCCCCTATAGCAGAGAAGGAACTGACAGGAATATTCATGGATACTTTGTCTCCTTTCTATTGGGAAAAGATGATTGGGAGCGTCTCTTCAAGCTTTACAGATCTGGTGACTATTGGCCAAAGGTTAGAAGAAGGTTTGAAAAATGGGAAGGTATCCAAAGCTGCCGAATCTTCTAATGGTGCAAAGAAATCCTATGGGAATTTCCATAAGAGGAAGGACGAGCAGACCAATGCTGTCATGACTGAATCAAGAAAGCCTCGCCAGGGATCTCAACCTGTTGTTGCTCCGCAGCCAGCTCAGAATCCTCAACGTCCAGTTATTAGACAAGACCAGTATCGAAATAGGAATCAATTTGATCCTATTCCCATGACTTACACAGAACTTTATCCTTACCTGGTTCAACAAGGGCTGATCACTACAAGGGCTTTACCACCTCCTCCTAATCCTCCTCCAGCTGGATTTAGGGCTGATTTCTAGTGCGCTTTTCATGAGGGTGCCTTAGGCCATGACTTGGAGCATTGTTTTGCACTGAAAGCCAGAGTGCGTGAGCTGATGAGAGCAGGGATACTTGATTTTCCAGACAATCCTCCAAACATCCAGAAGAATCCTTTGCCAGTGCATCAGAAATGAAGTTTTATCACTAGGCCTTTTATTCCTTGTTGTTTGCATTTTCCTTATTTCGTATTAGTTGTTTGCTTTCAAATTATGTTTGTACTTTTACATTAATGAAATGAGCATTACGACTTTTGATTCAATTCATTTTGCCTACTATTTACTTTTTGTCCAAATTTTTGGTATGCTAAGATTGGAGGGAGGATGATGATAACGTTATATCCATAATTGCTGTCAGTATGCTTTCAATCAAACCTTGTTGATGATGTAAGGCATTGTTTCAATTCCCAAACACTGAAGAAATAAGGAAGTTAATCCCTTGTCAACCCCTTCGAGCCTAGAAGTTGGAGTTCCTTTCTTTACAAAAAAAAACCCCGCAATTTTAACCTGGGGATGGGTAGTTCTCAGTTAACTCGGTTATGTGTTCATGCAATATACATTTCATATAAAGGTCGCACTTACAATTTTCCTTCACACACAACAAACAAGTGTCGAAGATTATTTTTAAGTCAAAAACACCGATGATGGTTCACCGTAATCATTAAACCATGCAGTCATGTTTCAAAAAAAAAATTCAAAAGAAAGAGCCCGCTAAGTCAAAACCTATGAAGGAGACTTAGGCAAAACTGGGGCATCCCGTTGACTGTAAAACAGTTCAGGTAAAATTTAGGGATAATACAAAGAGGAGTTTTAAATCTTTACCCTGAAAATCCTCAATGTCAAAATGACCAAATATCATAAGGAAGTAGTGGCTGCTTTTCATAGGTTCATTGACTTCTGAACCATCATTGCTACCATCAGTGAAATTCCTAATCTATACGAACCTGAATGCATAATAGGAGTTAACTGAGCATAGGACTGGAGATCATCACGTAGATTGGGTGGGTATAAATAAATTTTGAGCCTTTATCCTTTGTTTCATAAACCATGAACCAGACCACGTTACAACCCTCAAAAGACCTAATTGAAACAAGGTTATTTTGAAAGTATACTACAACAAGGTTGCGTAACCTGACTCCAAAAGATCTTTGTGAATCATTTATTTTGGCAATACACTTTTGTTTTAAATTTTGAGCGTCTTGAACCACCGTGTTCTGACCAACGACTTATTTTTCATTTTTCAAAAATAATTTTGATTTCAAAAGTCGCATGAACTTTGCATTACCATGTTTGTATGAATATTTTTGTTTGCAAACTGGCTTTCCTCTAAGGAATTTTTAAACAATGAGAAACTTGGTCAAGTGATCTTATCAGGGGCAAGTTCCTTTTACATCTTGTCAAAGAATCAGTTCAAGATTTGTTCAAGACAAGATCTTCTCAGATTTGGTTTATCCAAAGTTTTTTTTTTCCAAGACTCACACTGGGGAAAACCTTTCGAGGGTACAATAAAACAGTCATTTTCAGAATCAGACAAGCTGAAGCAATTATCAGTTCATCTGTAATGGACAATTTAATCTGGGGCAGTTTACTTGAAAGATCTCCAAGCGGCTTTCCATCCTTCCTACGAGGACCATTAACCTGATTACAATTTAGTAAGTGGTAGTGATCTCCGGGTTGAGGAATCAGTTTTCTAGTCTTGTCATCTTACCAACAGATTTGAGCCTTGTCGTCGACATCTGCATTGTCATTTGATCATCTATCATAGCATGATTTATACACATGTGCATATCATGGGTGTTTTATCCCCATTTTCTTTTTCTCCCGAGGTCGTGTTTTACCCGCGTCTTACCTCGTGGACGAAGTCCAATTTACCTGGCATCATGGGTGTTTTATCCCCATTTGCTTCTTCTCCCGAGGTCGTGTTTTACCCGCGTATTACCTCGTGGACGAAGTCTAATTTACCTGGCATCATGGGTGTTTTATCCCCATTTGCTTTTTCTCCCGAGGTCGTGTTTTACCCGCGTCTTACCTTGTGGACGAATTTATTTACTTGGCATCATGGGTGCTTTATCCCCATTTGCATTTTTCTCCCCGAGGTCGTGTTTTATCCGCGTCTTACCTTGTGGACGAATTTATTTACTTGGCATCATGGGTGCTTTATCCCCATTTGCATTTTTCTCCCCGAGGTCGTGTTTTATCCGCGTCTTACCTTGTGGACGAATTTAGTTACTTGGCAGCATGGGTGTTTTATCCCCATTCGCACTTTTCTCCCTGAGGTCGTGTTTTATCCGCGTCTTACCTTGTGGACAAAGTCCAGTTTACTTGGCACCCATCGACTATTTCGTGTCATGTCTATCTGACGACGTGTCTCCTTTTCGATGTTCTTCCGAAATGTTCTGATGTTTGTCTCTCCCTATATGTTTTCTGGTGAGTCCTGAAGATCCCGCTCGATCTCTTCAAGGAATGTCCCGAAAACTCTAGCGTTTGTCCTTTACCTGGTCCTGCCTCCGTGTGGATCCTATGTTACCTTGTCACCACCGCGTGTCTTCTTCCCCAGTGCATTTCCTCGTTGCGCCGTCCCCTGTGACGTTGTTTCGTCTGCATCCGTGCATTTTTTTCATTTTCATCATACGCATCATATTAGATTCATGGCATTGTCAGCATTATAGTTCGTGTTATTTTGTCCATATCATTGCATATCACTACATCTAGGGGCCAAATTTCCGGTTATCTGTATTTAAATCCCTTTCACCGCGATTTCTCGAGTCTCCGCTGCTCAAATCATCCGGTGAAGCTATTTAAATAGGGGCATCTGTTGCACCCCAAATTTGTCCTACCTTTACATAGTTTCTAGTGCCACTTTATTTTGAATGAATAAAATGGCACAATTGGCAAGAGACAGTGTGTAAGTAGTTGTGAGTGTGAGAGGTCGAGAGTTCGAATCCCACCTTCTTCACTTTTTGTTTTTTTTTTTTTTTTTATTCTAAGTTTTCTATTTTTCATAAAAAAAATAACAAAAATAGTTTTTTTAATTATTTAATTATTATTTTCGTATTTTATTTAAATTATTTTTTTAAAAATATTATTTTTCACTTTTTTCCATATTATTCATAAAAAAACATCAAAAAATCAAAAAATTAAAAATATTAGAAAATATTTTATTATATTTAGTAAATAAATAGAGTTTTAAGTTGTTTTAAGTTTGTTTTAATTTAGTTTTGACTAATTCTTTAAGTTGGGCTTTAAAGTGGGAATTAGGTTAGAGCTAACCCTAATTTGTTACCTATATAAACATAAGTGATGGGAGGAAACTTCATTCACATCAGAAAATCAAGAACAGGTCATCAGAAAAGGAGACAAAAAGAAAAACGGCGGTCGTGAAGATCCGGAGGTTCAGAAGAGCTTCGAAGCTCATCATCATCTCCATTTGAGAAAGAGGAAAAGAGATCCAAAGAAGTTCGTCAAGAACCATTGCCGCCGGCGAAGAACAAGCGAAAGCATCACCAACCGGCAACTGAAATGTAAGCTTTTATGTTATCCCAATTAAAACCTCTTCCAAATAATAAAACTCTCATTTCATTTTTTAAACCTTTTCTTTTTTTCTAACTAAAAACCCTTTTTGTGAATTATAACTAAAACCAGTTTTTGATTATAATTACAGTAAGTAAAAAACTTAAAACTTTTTCTTAATTAAAACACTAACCACTAATAATTTTTTTTTAATAAATAAACAGTGTTTAAAACACTTTTATAGTTAAGTGAAAACATTTTTACTAACTTAAAATTAACCCAGTCCTAAAATTAAAACTTTTTTTTAAGTATTAAAATTAACATTTTTTTTAAGTTTTAAAGATTAAAAATTAAAACATGTTAGAAAGGGTTAAAACTTTTTTCTAAAACTTTCTTTAAAATTTTAAAACTAACATTCTTTTAAAGTAAGACTAACGAACCTTTTTCTTTTATGTAAACTTCTTCTTTTAAAAAAAAAACTTATGATTAGAGTTTTTTTTTTAATTTAAGACTTTCTCTTTTAAAAATTAAAATTAAAATTAAAACTTTCTAAAGATAAAAAGTTAAAACTAAAGTTTTGTTTATTTAAAAATTAAAACCTTTTAAAGTTAAGACTAAAAAAAATATAAAAATTAACAAAACAATAATAAAAATTCCAAATTGCATTTTCGTGTTTCTTTTAATATAAAATATGTTTGCCATATTTTCGTCTAACTTTTCACTAACGTTCTCTGTTTCTCTCCTCAGATTATACATAGATTATGATTCATATTTATTTTAATTTATTTTGTTCCATGGATGTAATTTACGCGAGGCCATGGTCGCGATTTATTTTGTTTTTGTTTTTTTTGGGATTTGTAATTTACGCGAGTGATCGTCGCGACGCTTTCTTTACTTTCCGCACTTTAATTTTGCCGTATAATATTTTGTCATGTTTGCATGTTTTACCGTTAGAATTCCCTCCGAAGGAATTAGGTCTAGTTGTTTGACCGCCGAGTCAATAACCCTAGTTTTAGCCGTCTCAAACCCTAATTAACCTAGGCGTCCCGCCGTGGACAAAAATACCCTTTACCCTAGTTTTAGGTCAAAGAGTCGCCGTACTTTGTTTTAGGGTTTCCCGCCGTGGAATCCCTAATTTCAACCCTAAATTTTTAATTAACAAATTCAACGTAGAAATAGGAGTTTCAAAGACTCCACGTAAGCGTGTCCTTAAGATACGTTTATTCCCCATTGAAACCTTGACCACAGTCAAGACGTTTCTAACCTCCCTTTCGAGGGGAACTACGATTACTCTGATTCCATTCCCTATCCAGGATACGTAGGCACAAGACGCGACGTCTTGCCGAGTAAACTTAGGACTAACCCTTAGGTCTTTAGGTCACTCTATCCCTTAGCAATATATTTCAAACAGATAATAAAATAAAAAAGCATACAATAAACAAAAGGTTCCTGTAGAGTACTACAGAAGTCTAGGGTGCTAGTACCTTCCCTAAGCTTAACCAACCCCTTACCTAGATCTCTTCCTGCATTGTCTTTACGATGCAAAATTAGGTTTTCCTCTTTTGACCTTTTCCTTCGGATAAATCAAAGAGCGGTTGTGAACTAAAGATGCGATTCAAATTAATTAATAATTTGATATCATATTCTAACCGCAACAAACCTTTTTTACTTTCGTAACAAAAGTTAAATAAAAATTCAGATTTTAGAAGAAAAAAATGTTCGAATCCTTGTAACATATAAGAATAACCATATAGATAGTCATGAGTTAGGTCTCATGACCCTTAATCCATAGGGAACTACTCACTCAGTGAGAAACAACACAAACAAAGCAACTTTACGATCAATAGCCATTATAATAACAACAATAAGAAGAAAAATAGATAAACAATCGAAATAACTTGAATAATAATAATACTTGCAATAGATGCAATCTTGATCCAAATGCTCCAAGGAGGCTTTTACAAAATAGTCGAAATTGTAGAAGAAAATAATTGTACGGTAAAAGCTTCATGCCAAAAACTCATACTACCTATGAGACCTATGAGTTTTATAGCATTCAAACAAAACCAAGGAATAATGTTCAGTCAATGCCCTCATAATATCATATCCATCAGATCAGCAATATGTTGGAAATCCCAAACGTTAACAAATCGAGTCGAGAAAGGAAACAAAAGAGTGAAAATATGCCCTCCTGTTACGGGCCGTAATACGCATTACGGGCACCCGTAACAGGTCCCAGAAATTTGACTTGTGCGCTTTTAAAAGAGTTCCCTTTGTCTTCATGTTGTTACGGGCCGTAATACGCATTACGCGCACCCGTAACAGCCCCCTGGTTTTTGTATTGGGGAAGCTCGGTTCTTGCGTTTTTCTTCGTCTTTCACCCGATTTGATCTTCTTTCCTTCTGGTATGATTATAAAGACCTAAACATGGCAGAAACATTGTACCAAGGCATAAGACGTAGAAAAAACAAAGAAAACTAAATAAAACTAAATGAAATTACGAATAAAAAGTGCTAATAAAAACGATACAAAAGCCGCTTATCAATTTGACATTGAATATTTCTATCATTAATCATCAATTTGTTAAAATAATTAATTTTCATTAATCATCAATTTTCAATATATTTCTTTCATCCGCAAAATACACAAAACCCACCACCAAAATTGCTTATCTCTTATCTTATCTCAAAATAAAAACTTCATAAATTCATACATCAATCAACCATGTCTTCCTCTTATATCTTCAATCTGTAATGTCACTTTTCCTTCATTCTTTTTTAGATTTTCAATTTTAATGATCTCTATTATGTATTTGTTTTATGTTTTGTGTTTTTATGTTAAATCGATCATGGAAGACGTGGATATCGTTGGAAAATAAATTAGGTGAACAGGTTTTAAAAATTTTATATGTAAACAAACACATTATCAAGTAGGCAAAGATCACAGCAGGAATATCACAACGTTGCATCATACTAAACTTATATACCTATATAACCTAAGATTTTCCAGACGTATCAACACGAATGCACAATTTAAGACCTTGGCATCACTTTTTCACCTCAACAATATCCACTACTTAAAAATGATGCCTTCCAAAGGCAGTTGGTCGACTAATAATTTTTCTCAAGTTAAAAGTCAATGCAGGTTTCGTGGCAGTAATCTCTCTTTGAGATTTTCCATTATCAAGATTCGCTAACTGCTGAAAACATACACAACAAAGCAACGTCAGACACTTAGTAGCTAATATTTCTACCTTCATTGTTTCTTTATCCTCCTCCCTATTTGGATTTTCTATGTTTTTTTTTTGGATTTGGGTTTATTGAAGAAATGAGATTTTGAGTTTCTAGGTTTAGGGGTCTGTTGAAAAAATTGGATTTTGAATTTCTAAGTTTAGGGATTTTTGGATTCTGGGTTTACGGGTTTTATTTTAATTTGAAAAGATAATGTTAGCGGAGATGAAAGATTGAAGCAAGTGGAAGATTTGGAGATTGTGCTTCTTGTGTTAAATTTTCATTTTATTTGTTATTATTTATTTATTTATTTAATATATCTTATGATAATGCAATTTTAATATGAGAACACGACAATGAATCTAAACTAATAGATTTTAAAATAAATGGGGTAGATTATGTGTGGTTTTTATTCTCTCTCCTCCATTATTAAAATAAATGATGGAGGAGAGAGAAAAAAAATCACACAAAATCTCCACCATTTATTTTAAAATCTAATGGTTCAGATTCATTATCATGTTCTCAAATAAAAATAACATTCTCATATGATACGTTATATATATATATATATATATATATATATATATATATATATATATATATATATATATGTATGTATGTATGTATGTATGTATGTATGTATGTATGTATGTATGTATGTATGTATGTATGTATGTATGTATGTATGTATGTATGTATGTATGTATGTATGTATGTCACATCATTAAAGCTAATTTTTTTTCAAAATTTAAAAGAAATGATTAAGTTAACTAACAAAATTATATTTAAGGGACTAATCTATAACTTTTATTAGATAAGGGAATAAAATGAAACCTAAAATTATATTTTTAAGAGACTAATCTATAATTTTTATTAAATAAGTGAATAAAATAAAATTTGAAATTAAGTTTAAAAAATTCGATGTATATGAGTTTTTACAAATCTTTTAAAACAAATATAAAAAAAATTTTACACCTGTTTTTTTTTATAAAAAAAACTGGTGTGAAATCATATAAATTTCTATAAAGTTATGATTTTATACCAGATTTATTTTTGAAAAATCTGATATATAATCATACTTTTTACATTGAATTATTCAAATATGCTGCATAAAATCATAATTTTTTAAAAAAAAGAAATAATTTTTTACAAGTTTTTTCAAATATGTCAGATAACTACTGTATATACCGAATTTTTGAAAAATCTATTAGTGTTAATTTTTTACTTAATGAAAATAAACTATTGAATTTAAAAATAAAAAAAAAACTGAAAAAAATATCAAAGATACCATATTTATAGAAAAGAACAAGTACTTTAAATTCCTTTTTTCTTTTGACAAAACTAATAAAAATACATTCCGAACTTTTGAAATACACTATTGAATTTTTTAATTTTACCAAAACTTTCATTTGTTCTATCAAAATTTTTATACCAATATTTTGATAAAATTTTGACAAGAACAACACAGGTATTATTGAAATATGGGGTGCCATTGTCCCCAAATTTAAGGGCAAGATAGATAACCACTAAACTATTGTGCCATATATATATATATATATATATATATATATATATATATATATATATATATATATATATATATATATATATATATATATATATATATATATATATATATATATATATATATATATATATATATATATATATATATATATATATATATATATATATATATATATATATATATATATATATATATATATATATATATATATATATATATATATATATATATATATATATATATATATATATATATATATATATATATATATATATATATATATATATATATATATATATATATATATATATATATATATATATATATATGACTAATTTGTTTCTTAAGATATTATTAAAAAATTAAGATCACAATATTTTTAGAATTAATTTTTAAATTAATACACACAAGAGTGATTTTTATATCATCCAAATATATTTTAGTAAACTAATTTCATGTAATATTATTTAAACATGTGAATTTTATGCGTATAAATATAATGTGTTTGAATAATATCTAAATGTAATTTAAGTCGTTGTAAATTTTATTTAAATGTTAATTTTCAATAATATTAAATATTTAAATATGTTTGAATGACATTAAAAAGTTATATTTAAATAAAAATCACCATTAATTCAAATGTTTTGAATTCAGACATTTTGATTATATGTAAGAAAGAATCCAATAGTTTAAGAAAAAAAATAGTATATTTTGAATGATATGTAAGAAAAAAATATGTTTAAATGTGTTTAAATATTATTATAATAAATTAATAATTTTTATTTTAAATATATTTGTTATTAAAAAGTATGGGTTAATTATAGTTATTGCTCCTCCTCAACGGAGCAGTAGTAATTAGGATTGTTGCATTTGGAACGGTACTGACAACATATTGTTCACTATAGCTAACTCGTATGACTTGTGTTCTCCAGTCAAACCAATGACGCTTCATAATCATTGCAGTCTTGTTTGACAGATAGAGGTTCTTGAGCGGGTTCGTGTTCATGTTTGGGTGATGCTTGTTTAAGGTTTGAAAACCAACCTTATTCTTTGTTAGCGAAATATGTGGGATCCTTATTGTGATTTTTGTAATGGTGTAGTGGAAATAGTTCTGCATGTTTTTCGCGATTGTTGGGCAGCCAACCTGGTTTGACACAGTTTGATTTCTCCGAGAAAGTGTTCGCTTTTCTTCTCCCTTGCAAGCGAGACCTGTTTACAGCAGAATATTAATCAAAACTGGAGTAATGATAGGTTGAAGTGGGATTCTCTTTAGGTCACTGCCTACAATAAATTATGACAGTGGCGAAATCTGCGTATCCATAATTCAGATTTTGTCCTACCAGTTTGCCTTGCTGCTGATATCAAGACCTCGTGGTTGCAGTATGCGAAAGCCATGCTTCTTAAGAAGCGGATGTTTCACTTTAATCAGAATAGGGAGCGTATAAAATGGCAGTCTACTGACATCAATTGGGTGACGATCAGAATGGATGGGATGGTTTGTCATTCTGGTAATAACACGGATGTCAGCACTCACCGTAGTGCGGGATGTGGGGACATGGCCCAGAAAGCTGTTTGAGGTTGGAGAAAAGGATTCTCCAAACCTTTAGGTGCTTGCTCCAACTTAATGACAAAATTATGGGGCCTGTATGATGGGGTTATGTTAACCAAAAATCTCAATCTTTCCAAAATAGAATTCTAAATGGATAATGCTGAAGTCTTCAAAGATATCACCAAAAGAAAATTGGTACGTAAAACTGACCTAAACTTGGTGTGCAAAATAAAAAAGTATCTCAATTGTATAAATTATTATTGTTTTAAAATTATTTTTCGCAAAGCTAACACTTGTGTGGATTAGCTAGCTATAGCTAGCCTCTCTTTTAATTCTTCAGATTATATTTTTTTACTATTCTCCTTCCCTCTTAATTGGACCCAACATATTAATTGGACCCAACAAGATGTTGAAGGGATTGGTTAGTGCCAGTAGTATAAGCTTTTATCCTCTTTGTACCTAAAATAAAAGTGTGAATTAATTTAAACAAAAAATTTTCAACTATTTATGATTTATGATTTAAATATATTAGAATAATATCTATATATTATGATTTTAGTAGATGTTTATTTTATTTGAAGATATATTATTAAGATATTTTAAATATTGTTAATAATTTAAAAATAGTAAAACAATATTTAATTTGTGCAATTTTCAAACAAAACATATTATCTCTATTGGCATAGCATCACCTTGAAAGAATTCCATTTAACAACCTCAAATGAATACGATGAATCTAGATGCTCATAATTTGGCACAACTACCAATCATACTTAGTTCAGTAAAAATCAACTTCCAATAGTATCATGCCATGCCATCTTCATCACATGTCTGTCTATTTCTCTTTATATGAAATGAAAGTGATATAAAAAGCAATCCGCAAAACGATGAATAAATAAATAAATAAAGTTATGGAAGAGGATAAGATCGGGAACCACAACAACTAAAGAACACAGCACACTGAAAACATAATACCGGAAACCGGTTCCTCACTTTTCAATGACGGTGGCGCCGCTGTTGAAATATTCGAAATTAAACCGCCAAATATTACCAGCTACTCAGGTCACCCACTCCCATTCCCCTTAACTTATTAGTACTCTCTATAAATAAATATTCAAAACCCAAACATAGTCATAATAATAACCCATTCGGATTCATACTCAACCCGACCCGATTCAAATTCTTTGTGACGGAACAGAAAACAAGAAAGATGATCCTGGTGGCGATCGTGGCGGAGGTGCTGGAGGAGTACACGGCGTTGTTATCTAGGGTGGTGGAGCAGGTGTTCCGTACAGCACCTGTCCCTCGACGGGTTCGTTTTCTGATCCTCCATAATCTTCCATTTGTTTCTTCTCAAAACAGGAGGATTCAAATTCAATCACATTAGCTTCCGTTTTTGTTCATTTGTTTCTTCAGAATTATGTTTTTGTTTTGTGTGACATTCTGCCCTACCCTACCTGTAAATTTTGGGTGCTCTTTTTCTCTAACATCAGATTTGACTTAGCATCAGACGAATTTTACAATTTTGGTTTTCGTTTTTATTGTGAATTTGAGGTTTCATCTGTAATGTAAATAATTATCGTAGTATTTCACGGTGATTATTCGTGAATTTCCGGTTGCGTGTAAAGAACGACTAGTTGTGTCCTGAAACTTGTTGATAGTGATTTTCACTGTAAGCTTGTAGCTGAACGAACGAGTGTGTAGAAACTTCTAAATCAGATTCACTTTATTAAATTCTCTCAATTTTCTTTATTTTCTACCCTCAAACATAAGAGTCAAAATTATTTATAAAAAACAAAAAGGAGATTGAATTTGATGATTGAGATGCCTTTATTCATATGAATTTTTTTTATTATTAATCGTTTCATGTACTCCAACAAAGATGAGCATAATGAGTAATAATTATAACCTATTTACGTGGTCCAATGCGATATTTCTTTAAATAATTGAGTAGTTTTCATTGAAAATTAGTTTTCATTATAGGATCCTCTTCATATGTATGTTTTGAGAGTGAAAAAACACTGCAAATCTGCTAGCGTGCAAGTCGAATAAAATGTTTTATAGACTCAAACAAGCTTCTAGAATATGACTACTCTCATCAAAGCATTTATGTTTTATGCACTAGGGTATGTAGATGACATATTAATCATAGGTTTCTCATCAAATATAGTTCACAAACTGATGAATTCCCTTGTCACATTTACCCTGAAAAAGTTAGGCATGCTTAAATACTTTTTTGGAAGATAAAAGTTAAAATTCTGAATAATGGTTTTATGCTACTCACTCTTCAAATGCATTTAGTACATGCTATCTTCGATAATCATGAGTAATGCCAATGGAGTATCAACTTCTATGCTCAATAATTGCAAACTAATGCTAATGACTCTAACTCTTTCTTGTTGAATTTTAATTCTTTGTATCAAAGTAGATTTTGTTCATAGAAATAAGGAAGTGTTGTCACCTAGGTGTCGAAATGTCGAAGAGTATCTCAGTGGTGTAAACATATGAAGGTAGTTTTTTGTTGTCAAGATCTTTGTGATCTTGTGAAGGAATGAGGAACACCACTTGTAGAAAGCACGTCAGATCAAGAAAAGACTGTATATAATAAAATGTTGAGAAAGATTATAAAGCTCTCTTTATAATTCATTAAAATGTTGTTCTAGACAATTTCGAAAAGGTTAATGATGTAGAATCGGCAAATGAAGTATGAGAAATCTTGGAGAAATCGTTGGAGGCACGAAGAAGGTGAAAGAGGTGAGGTTACAAACTCACAAAAGGACGTATGAATTGCTTCAAATGGAAGAAAGTGAAAGCATAACAGATTATTTCACTAGGTTTAAAAAACTAGTGAATCAAATTAAGGTATGTGGAGAAATGTTGACATCAAGATTAGTTGTGACAAAAATCTTAAGGTTATTGGCTCCAAAGTTCGACCACGTGATAGTACCCATATAAGAGTTAAAACATTTGTCAAGTTTGACAAGGAAAAACTTCAAGGGACGCTTGAATCTCATGAACAAAGGATGACTGAAAGAGTGGCAGACAAGTTGAAGAGTGATGTGGATCTGCAGGTGCAATCAGCTAGAGAAAAGATAGGAAAATGGAAATGGTTCGACAACAAAAGTAGAGTATGCTACAACAATTCGACTGGTCGAAATCAACAAGGAGGCTGGTCGAATCAGAGAAAGTCCTCATACCAAAGAAATCAAAGAGGTGGTGCAGTAGGTAGAGGAAGAGTTGGTGGTCAAAAACCTGATAAATGTCACATTTAGTGTTTCAATTGTCAGAAGTATGATCACTACTCTAGTGATTGTCCTGAAAAATAAAAGATTCGAAAAAATAATGCAAAGGGTGCAAAGCATGAAGAAGAAGAGATGTTGATGGTCATAACAAGAGATGAAGAAAGATTTCAAGACCAATGGTACTTGGTCTTAGAATGCTCATCACACATGATTGAGAGAAATGATTAGTTTGTCAACATAAAACCCTCAATGAAGAACATGGTAAAATTTACAAATGATAATACCATAACATATGAAGGTATTGGTGATGTTCTGATTATGAGGAAAAATGGCAAGAGGTCAGTAATCTTCAATGTATCGTACATACCAGACATGAAGAGTAATTTGCTCAGCATATGGTAGTTTGTCGAAAAGAACTACAAGGTGTAGATCGAAGACAAGATGATGAGAGTTATCAATTTAGGTGGAAGGTTAATCTTGAAAGAACCTATGTTTCAGAATAGAACCTTCAGGATTGAACTTAATGTGATGGAGTACAAGTGTCTTGCAACTTCAGCTAGTAGGGATGAATGGATATGGATATGGCACTACAGACTTGGTCATCTCAACTTTAAAGACATCAGAGATCTGAAGAGAAGAAATATGGTTTCAGGGTTACTAGAAATTGACATTTCAAACGAAGTGTGTGAAGAATGTGTGCTGGTGAAGCAGCACAAGAACAACTTCAACAAGAATGCAAGAAGCAAATCGAAGACAATTCTTGAAGTCATGTACTCTGATGTATGTGGTTTTATCCAAATGAATTCGATTGGAAGTAACAAATACTTGGTCACTTTCATAGATGATTTCAGTCAAAAATTATGGACTTACCTGATCAAGAAAGAAAGTGAAGTGGTCGAGGTATTTGACAAGTTTAAATCTATGGTTGAAAGACAAAGTGATCGAAAGATCAAGATTCTGAGGGCTGATGGTGGTGGAGAATATGTGTCAAAAGACTTCAACACATTATGTGAGAAAAAAGGGATTGTAAATGAGGTGACACTACTCTACACTCCATTAGCATAATGGATCTACAAAAAAGAAGAATTGAACATATGGTGAGAAGTATGTTGAAAGGAAATCATCTATCTAAAGAATTATGAGAAGTTGTGTCGACTGTAACATATATCTTAAACAAATGTTCGATGAAAATGCTAGAAGGAATTACGTTAGAAGAATGTTGGTGTCAAGCCTAGCTTGAGTCATCTAAAGGTATTTGGATTTATAACACATAGACATGTGCTAGATCAGTTGAGAAGAAAACTTAATGACAAGTCGAGTCAAATGATCCTAATAGGATATCATTCGACTGAAGGATATAAGTTGTTCGACCTAGTGAACAAGAAAGTAGTGATCAACAAGGACGTGATCATAAATGAGTTTAAGGAATGAGATTGGACTGAAAATGTAAAGAAGGATTTAATGAGAATCTTATGTGAAAAACCAACAAGTGAAGTCGAAAGAGAAGTTTGACATAAAGAAGAGGTCAAGCAAGCACAAGAAGACCTCAAAGAACAAGACACATGTGTGCAAGGTTGAAAGAATGTGTGATTACATTAAATGATATGGTTGATGATGAACCAGTCAATGCAAATGAAGCATTGAAAGATTAAAAGTGGGTGAAAGCAATGAATGAGGAACTAAAGTCCACCGAAGTCAACGACACTTGGTCACTTGTTAAATTGCCTCAAGACAAGAAGGTAATCGGTGTGAAATGAGTATACAAGGTGAAGTTGAATTCCACTTGAGAAGTAACTCGACATAAGGCAAGAATCGTGGTGGAAGGATTTCTTTGAAAAGAAGGAATCGACTTCGACGAAGTTTTTGCACCTGTTGCTAGAATTGAAACAATCAAGTTGGTTGTTGGTCTAGCAAACATGAACAATTGACACATATGTCAGATGGATGTGAAATGCGCATTCCTTAATGGTCCATTAGATGAAGAAGTTTATGTTAGACAACCAGTTGGATTTGTGAAACAAGGCAACGAAAGAGAAGGGTACAAGTTACATAAAGCCCTGTATGGACTTAAGCAAGCTCAAAGAGCTTGGAATAAGAAGATAAATAACTTTCTAAGGGAGAAGAAATTTGTAAAGTGCACAATTAAGCATGGAATATATGTAAGAAGAAGCAATAATGAATTGCTTATAGTATGTCTCTATGTTGATGACATGATAACATAAAGTTGCAAAGAGATCAAAAATTTCAAACATGACTTAAGTGAGGAGTTTGAAATGTCAAATTTGGGAAAGACTATGAATTCAAGTTGGGTATGGAATTTAATTCATTAATTGATTTCAAAGATGCCATAATTGAATGGTCACTATTAAATGGAAGGGAAATTACATTTGTCAAAAATGAAAGTAATAGGGTAAGGGTAGAATGTAAGGGCAAATGTAATTTTTTGGTTCTATGCTCTAAAGTTGGCGGGTCTCTAACTTTTCAGATAAAAACATGGGTGGGAACCCACACTTGTGCTAGTGTTTTAAACAATAAAAGTGCCAAATCCAAGTGGGTTGCAAAAGTTGTGGTTAATAAGATGCAAACATGTAGAAGGTTAAAATTGCTGACATCATGCAAGATATGAGGAAGAATTACTTAGTTGAGATAACACTAGGTAGGCATGGAAGGAAAAGGAAATAACAAAGGGAATAGTTGAAGGAGATGCTGCTAGACAATATGCCATGATTTGGAGGTATGCAACTAAGTTAAAAAGAGTTTGTGCAAGGAATACTGCAAAGATTAATGTGGACAAACCCAATCCTTCAATTCAACCTAGGTTTGGTTCTTCCTGCTTTTTCTTTGATGGCTGCAAACAAGGTTTCAAAAAAAGGGTTGTAAACCATTTGTAGGTGTTGATGATTGTCATTTGAAGACAACATATGGTGGAAAATTATTAATAGTTATGGAAAGAGACCCAAATGACCAATACTTTTCATTGGCTTTTGGAGTAGTTGAGACAGAAATCGAAGAAAGTTGGAGATGGTTTTTACAATTGCTAATGGCGGACATATGGCAAGAAAGAAGATATGTCTTCATATCTGACCAATAGAAGGTATGTCTTTTATTTGTTTGTATGTTTTAATTGATATGTTGTTAGTGTGATTTAACTTATGTGGTTTAAAAATTACAGGGATTGGTAAGTGTGTTTGAAGAGATGTTTGAAAGGATAGAACATAGGTTATGCTTGAGACACCTTTTTGCTAACTTCAAAAAGAAATTTAGTGGAGGTACTTTAATTAGAGATTTGATGATGGGTGCATCCAAAGCCACATATTACCAAGGATGGCATGAAAAAATGCAGAAACTGGAGAAGCTTGACACAAATGCATGGGAATGGCAAGTTCTAACTAAGACTTGGTGTAAGCATGCTTTCAACTTTTATCCTAAGTGTGATGTATTAATTAACAACATTTCTGAGTCATATAATGCCATAATATTGGTTGCAAGGGATAAACCAATTCTAACCATGTGTGAATGGATTATAAGCTACCTAATGAATAAGATGTCAAACTCTACAAAAAAGCTAGACATATGGGAACATAAGATTATGCAAATACCTAGGAAGAGGCTAGATAAAAAAAGGTTTATACAAGTGGTCAATGGATCCCAACATGGTCTATGAATGATGAGTGAAAGGTGAAACGTTTCTAGAACACTCAACAATTTGTTGTTGATTTAGGTAAGAGAACTTGCACATATAGGTTTTGGGATTTGGTGGGTAGTCCTTGTAGACATGTTTATGCAACATTAGCTTATAGATAACAAAAACTAGAGGAATTTGTGGGTGAATGTTATTCAAGAAAAATGTATGCCATTTGTTTTAGTTTTTCTATAAGTCCCATTAATGGAATAGACATGTGACCTGAAGTTGATGCAGATGAGTTACACTCTCCTTTGTACAAGAAAGGTCTCGGGAGACCAAAAAAACTTAGGTTTAAGGAGTTATGTGAGGTGGACCAAGAATGAGGAGAGTTGGAGTGACTTACATATGCACCAAATGCGACAAAATGGGCCATAACTCAAGAAAATGCAAGGAAGCAGTTCATAATCCAGAGGATTTAAAAAGAAAGATAAGAATTCCTTATTGTCATGTACTTAATTTTCTTGTGTAATTAGTTGATGTTAATATTGTCATAATTTCTATATATAGAGAAAAACACCTAGACATTATGCAAAGCAAACAAAAGTCACTACTGGTGCAATTGAAGTACCCCTTGCAACTGGTGCAATTGATGTACCCTTTGCTACTGGTGCAATTGAAGTACCCCTTGCAATAAGTTGAACCAGTGGAACTGCTGAGGATGGAAATGATACATTAACACAAGAAACTAATGCCTTGTTATGTTGTGATTAATATAATGTGTTTAATTAGTATGACAATTCGTATAATGTGTTTAATTAGTTTTTGTTTAGTTAATATGACAGTTGGTACAATCTGGTCAATTAGCTTTTGTTTAATTAGTATGATAGTTGGTACAATGTGTGCTTTTTGAATGACTATTTTGCCTTATTATGTAATGATAATTGTACAACTGGTGCTATTATGTAATGATATTTTGGTTTGCTACTCAAATTGTAATTGAAAAGTAATACTGATTTGCTACTCATTTTTGAAGGTGAGAAAATACTTAGAAGGGGGGTTGAATAAGGATTTAGAAAATATTAAGACAATAAAAACACAAAGATTTTTATCCTGGTTCGTTGAACTCAACTACTCCAATCCACCCTATCAAGAGTGATTTGCCTTTCTCCACAAGGACTTAATCCACTATTTAATCAACTGATTACAATAGCAACTACTAAGAACAACTGTCTTAGTCTTCTCAAGAACTACTGACCACAACTTGGTCTTCTCAAGGAACTTTTACAATCAAATGTAAAACTAAACAAATGTTTGAATGCTTCTAAGCTATATCACAACTGTGATTTACACTTAAGTTTAAGAACGTATGAAATAAATTTAGCAAATAGTAATAATTTGTATGAGAGCTTCTCAATGAATTTCTTTCAATAATCGCCAACTTGAAAAAGATGTTGAAGTCTTGCTTTTATAGGCACAAAAGTCCAAGAGGTTTGCAAGCTTGAAGACCGTGTCTGCAAAATAGTTGTAACCTTTTTGTCTTCACATTACTTGATCTTTCCTAGAAGTAGAACGTTCAGAGAAATCCTTTTTGCCTGAGTTCTTGTGTCTAGCATAAAAGAGGAAAGATTCGTTTGGCATAACCAACAGATATAACTTCAAATAATCTTCTTCAACAAGTTTCTAATTCACAGCAATTAACATCAGAGTCTTGAGTGATCAGAGTCTTGATGTCTTCAGAGTTTGCTGTATCAGAGCATTGCAGCAAGTGTGCTTCAGTGTGTAATAAATCAGAGCAGAGTTTGGAGATCAAATCCTCAGTACTTGCAGCGAACAGTACTATCAGAGTCTTCTGAAAAACAGTGCTTGAAACTCTTCATACAAATTCTTTAGTCTACGCTTCAGATGCTTTTGTAGCTTCTGCTTCAGATCCTTCTGTAGGCAGCGCTCAGAGTCTTCTAATGAGATGCTTCTGACGCTTCAGAGCCTTGCGTAGTTCAACGTTCAGATCCATTTTTGCTTTCAGAAGAATATTAAATTTAATATCTGCAGCAAAAACACTTGAACAAATTTAGAGTATATAATTTCTCAGTACAAAATTTCATAAGTGTTATCATCAAAACATAGAGATATAACTAAAAACCAATATGTGTTCTAACAATCTCCCCCTTTTTGATGATGACAAAAACATAAGAAATTTGTTCAATAAAGAGATAATCATAACTCCCCCTGATATTATGAATCTCCCCTGAATTGAATACTTAGAAAGTATAGAAACTTTCCTTTTTGCATGAGTATTCTTTTCTGAATCAGAGCCTGATTGTTCCAAAAAGTTTGTGTTTGATTTGGATGAACGTTTCAGAATCAGAGCCTGATTGGTTAAAACTTGATCTGGGGATCTCAGAGTTACTTTAATGAATTTTGTCAGATTTATCAATATAGTTCTGAAAGACTAAAAATTCATGTTAGTTGTAATTTGATATGTCTGAATTTCATTCAGGTAAAGTTTATTTGAACAGTCAGAATTTCATTTTCTCCCCTTTTTTGTCATAATCAAAAAGAAAACTTTTAAAGACAATTAAAAGGAAACAGAGAGAAAAGATACAATCAAGTAGAGAAAACATTCAGATTCATTCATTCATTCAAATAGTCAGATAAACAGACAAAACATCAGAATAGAAATTCAAAACAAGTGCTCAAACATCAGATAAAGAAAAACATAAATCTAGGTTTGTTTGGAGAGGATCATCTTCATAAGGTGGGTGATCTCAGAAGAAGATTCTTCTTGCTTTGACATCCACTTCTCAATATTCTCAGTCTTCTGATCTTGCCTAGCCATCCATGACTTAATCTCAGATTGCCCAGCTTCCAGCACAACAATCTTATCGTCTAAGTTTGGGTTCTCTTTCTTGATCTTAGTAGAAGTAGATGGAGCAGATTCTGATGCAGGAGTAGGAGCAGAGTCAATTTCCATTGGAGTTGCAGAGTCAGGAATCACAGATTTAGAAGGTTTGTCCATAATTGTCATAGCTAAAGGGATGTGTTCCAGAATGACTTCAGAAGCAGATCCTTCAATGGTTTCTGTAACAGATACTCCAGAAGATGAAGGTACATCCTTAAGAAACAAAGGTGGAGATCTTTTCATATTCCATAACATGGTTCTGGCAGTCTCAGCAAATCTGATCTTCGCATCGTCAGAGCAAACACTCTTCAGATTTGAAGCAACAATATTGAATCTGGAGATGAAGCTATTCCAAATAGCATCAGATTCATCTGAATTCATGGTTGACAAGCATCTCTTCTTCATAGAGTCTAAATTCATCCTTATTTCTTTCATAAAATTAGCAAATAAAATATCAACATTTAGCCTAGGTTTTGGTTTAAGAAATGCTTCCAGAGTGAATGGCTTAGATTGAACTGGTGGAGGTGGTATGGTAAATTTTGGAATGATGAATAGAGGGCGATGATAAGCTGGTTTCTTTTGAGCAGGCATGATGCGAAAGAAAGGTTTGATTCTGCGAATGGATGGGATGACAACTCTTGGATTAACAGAGTATGAAACAAAAGCTGATGGTTTTGGTTTAGGTTCTGGAGTGGGTGTAGGAATGATAGCATCAGATGAAATAGATGTATCTGGTTGTTTTGATTCATATCCTTTGAGAGAAGGGGGTGATCTAACATCTGAATGAACATCAGATTCAGATGAATCAGATGAGGTAGATGAGGTACAAGATGTAGAAGATACATCAAACATAGTTTTGAGGGGTTGGAAATCCAGAATTTCAGAATTAGATATATATGATTCAGTAGATTAGGGTTGTTCTGGTTGTGCATTAGGTTATGGATTAGAAGGTGTAGATTTTGGTGGTTCATATATAATAGGTTCAGATTGTTGTGAAGAAGATACTTTTGGTTGTTCTGATTGTTGTTCTGGTTGTTTGGAGTTGGTTCTTCTGGTGGTGTTTGAACGAGAGTCTCAGATTGTTTTGGTTCAGAATGTTTTTGTTGTTCAGATTTTTCAGAAGTTAGTGGTTCAGATGATAGTAATGTTGCAGAAGTGGTTTGAGTTTGAGAAGGAGGGGGTTCAGGTATAGAACTAATTGTTGATAATTCTACTGTAATTTCAGAAATAGAAGGTAAAGATGATTTAATACCTTTTATCTTGATGCGTTTGAGAGGTGCAGAAGGAGCTTCTCCAGAAGCTTTTCTTTTCTTCTTCTTCTGAGGCTCTTCAAAAGTTTCTTCCTTCTTCTGAGGTTCTTCAAAAGTTTTCTACTTCTTTTGAGGTGTGCCTGCAGCTTCTTCTTCTCCTAACTCTTGTTTCCTATGCCTCTTATGTTCAGTATAATGATCTGGCATTGGTTCACGATTTAGAAATCCTTCTGGAAGTGGAATTCCTTGTTCCATATATGATCCAACAAATTTGATCAAAACCTCCTTTGGTTCTTCTGCATAAAACGTTGGGAAGTTTTCTACCAGAATTCTTCTTTTACTTACTTCTTTTGTATTTAGTTTGTTAGGAGCAGAAGCAAGTTCATCAATAACTTTCAGTCGCTGTAAACTTTTAGCGTTCAGAACTTTTCCCAGAATGGATGTAAGTTCCTCTTTCAGTCCAGCCACATGCAGATGCTCCACCAGACCATTCTCTGTCAGAATGTCTGAAATCAACCTTCCACAAGGGATCCAATTTCTTCCCTTAGTTTGTTTTGTCTTCATGTCTTCTCTAGATGCCTTGACATGATTCCAAAGATGAGAGAAGAGCAGATGAGGCAGATCTACCTTTGTGCTCTGACTGAGGCAATACATTAAGTAAATTTGATCATTGTTCACATAATCTGGTGAATTAGTAAACTTTCTGTGGTGAATGTAACCCATGAAGATTTTAGCCCAGATCTTGTAATTGGGTTTCAAATCCTTAAACTTGTTAGAGGGTTCTCCAGAAGCAATCACTTCTTCATACACAACATCCATGTTGACACGTCTAGTCAGATGAGAAACTCCATCAGTTTCCTCATATCCAATTAGTTTCCTTATTAGATCTTATGTAATCACTATTTCTTTTCCCAGAACGTATGACACTATGAACTTAGGGTAAGCATGAGCATGTATCCAGAACTCCTTCACTAAAACTGGATAAACTGGCCCAAACAGTCTATCAAAGTACTTGGTCCATCCTTGAGCATCAATGATGGAACTCATATTAAACCCATTTGCAGCCAGAGAAGCAAAATCCACCAAAGATTCACATAAGACTTCAAGCTTATCAACTGGTGTGAGATTCGTTCTAACAGGTTCCTTGAAAGGAACAACACCCAGATTGGAAGAAGATACAGCTGCCATTGTTGATTGAAATTGTGCTGAGGTTGAAGATGAAGTTGCCATTGAAGAAGAGGTTGAAGGTTTAGGGTTTAGATAAAGACAGAAGAGCAAGCAGAAATGCATATACGTGTTTGTGAGAGTGAAAAGTGTGAAATGTTGAGATTTGTGAAATTTATAGAGAAAATTATGGCACACAAACAGTCACACATTCAACACGTTTTTCATTTAACATTTAATGACATTTAATGAAAAGAATAATAATCATTTCAAAGCATTAAATGATTCTGACAATTGGGGGGAAACGAGAAATCAACTATTCAAATGTTACCTCAAATGTCTCTTCAGTATTGTGCACGCCATCTTTTCAGATTCTAGAGTGACATGTGTTTGCTTGCATGTGCTTCTGAATTCTCTTTGAGAAATGAAACGTTAGCCAATGTTCAGATCCTCTGAGCTTGTTAGTTCAGATACACACAGAAATAATAATTCAAGAAATTAAATGAATTGACAGATGATATACTTCAGAGTTTTAAACATTTTGCATCTGATAAATATTATTCTGGACAAAATTCCATACCAATATTTTTCAGAATAAACTTAAACCTATCTTCAGCAAAGGGTTTTGTGAAAATATCAGCCCATTGATGATCTGTATCAACAAAGTCTAATTTTATAATACCCTTCTGAACATAGTCTCTGATAAAGTGATGCTTAATTTCTATATGCTTAGCTTTAGAGTGTAAAATAGGATTTTTAGACAAGCATATAGCAGAAGTATTATCACAGAATTTGGAAATATTACTCTCAAAGATCTGATAGTTTTCTAGCTGACTTTTCATCCAGAGCATCTGCGTGCTACATCCAGCAGCAAAAGTATATTCTGCTTCTGTAGTTGATAGAGCAATTGTAGGTTGTTTCTTGTTGTACCAGGAGATTAAATTTCTTCCCAAAAATTGACAACTTCTAGAAGTACTTTTTCTTTCAACTTTGTCTCCAGCGTAATCAGCATCACAGAATCCAACTAGTTTAAATTCATCAGATCTCCTGTAACGCAAACCCACATTAGAAGTACCTTTCAGATATCTTAGAATCCTCTTAACAGCTGTTAAGTGTGATTCTCTAGGATCTGATTGGAATCTTGCACACAAGCATACACTGAATAAAATGTCAGCTCTAGAAGCAGTTAAGTATAGAAGAGATCCAATCATACCTCTGTAGAGTTTCTGATCTACTTTCTTACTTACCTCTTCCTTACCAAGAGTACTTGTTGGATGCATAGGAGTCTTTGCCATCTTACTATCAGTCATGTTGAACTTCTTCAGAAGCTCTTTTACATATTTGGTCTGATGAATGTAAGTGCAATCTGGAGTCTGGTTGACTTGAATTCCCAGAAAGAATTTCAATTCTCCCATCATGCTCATCTCAAATTCAGCTGGCATACATTGAGCAAACTCCTTTCCCAGCATAACATTCGTAGATCCAAAATATAATATCATCCACATATATTTGACAAATTAACAGATCTTTCTTAAATGTTTTACAAAAGAGAGTTGTGTCCACTTTGTCTCTGATAAAAATTTTCTCTAGAAGAAAATTACTTATTCTCTCATACCAAGCTCTAGGAGCTTGTTTTAAACCATAAAGAGATTTCTTGAGTTTAAAAACATGTTCTGGAAATTTATCACTTTCAAAACTAGGAGGTTGGTGAACATAAACTTCTTCTTCTATAATTCCATTCAAAAAGACACTCTTAACATCCATTTGATATAGAGTGATGTTATTTTGTGCAGCAAAAGAAATGAGTAAACGAATAGACTCTAACCTGGCTACAGGAGCATAAGTATTTGTATAATCAATTCCTTCTTGCTGGCTATAACCTTGAGCAACAAGCCTTGCTTTGTTTCTTTCAACTTCTCCTTTTCATTCAACTTATTTCTGAAGACCCATTTAGTTCCAATTATGTTGAATCCTTTTGGTCTTGGAACCAAATCCCAAACATCATTTCTTGTGAATTGATTGAGCTCATCTTGCATGACAATTATCCAGTCATTGTCTTGCAGAGCTTCATCCACAGAAGTTGGTTCAATAACTGACACCAAACCAAATAATGACGCTTCAGATGATCTGAGGTAGGATCTTGTTCTTATATGGTCATCCTTCTTTCCAATGATCACATCCTCTGGGTGAGAGGCCTTGATTCTGGAAGATGAACCTCTAACATTTGATTCTTCAGAAATATTCAAGTTGTCCATTTGAGTAGCCAAAGGAGTTGCATCTGGCGTTGCTTTTGGTTCCTTCACTTGAACCTTTTCTACCTCTGAGCCTTCAGAGTCTGTGAGAATTACTTCTCTATCTGCAAAACTTTTAAACTGCTTTGGCTTTTGAATGACAAGCTTATCATCAAATCTAACATGTATAGATTATTCCACAATCTGTGTTTCAGTATTGTATACTTTGTAGCCTTTAGAGCGTTCAGAATAGCCAAGCATGAAACACTTCTGTGCTTTAGAATCAAACTTGTTTAGATTCTCTTTAGTGTTTAGCATATAACATATACATCCAAAAGAATGAAAATAAGCAATGTTGGGTTTCCTGTTCCTCCACAATTCATAGGGAGTCTTTTCTAGAAGAGGTCTTACAGACACTCTGTTCTGCATATAACAAGCTCTATTTATTGCTTCTGCCCAAAAATGCTTTGCCAGATTAGTCTCGTTGATCATGGTTCTGGCCATTTCTTGCAGAGTTCTATTTTTCCTCTCTACAACTCCATTCTGTTGTGGAGTTCTAGGGCAGGAGAAATCATGAGCAATGCCATTTTTATTAAAATATTTTTCAAAATATTTGTTTTCAAATTCTCCTCCATGATCACTTCTGACTTTAACAATTTTAAAATCCTTTTCATTCTGGACTTGTTTGCAGAAATCAAAGAACACAGAATGTGACTCATCCTTGTGTTTTAGGAATTTCACCCATGTCCATATGCTATAGTCATCAAGAATGACCAATCCATACTTCTTGCCTCTGATGGATGCAGTTTTCACTGGTCCAAACAGATCAATGTGAAGTAACTCTAATGGTCTTGAAGTTGAAACAACATTTTTAGTTTTAAAATAAGATTTTGAAATTTTTCCTTTTTGACATGCTTCACAAAGAGCATCTGAGTTGAACTTCAACTTAGGAAGTCGTCTGACCAAATTGAGTTTATTAATATAAGATATACGTCTCATATTAATATGTCACAATCTTCTGTGTCAGACCCATTGCTCATCATTAACAGACATAAGACATTTTACATTTTGAACCTTAAGTTCTTAAAAATTTATTTTGTAAATGTTGTTCTTCCTCTTTCAATTAAATAGGATTGAGCCATCCTTCTGACTAACAGTCTTGCAACATTTTTGATTAAAGATTATGTCATAACCATTGACTTATGGACAATAGATTATGCTTTAATCCTTCTACAAGTAAAACATTAGATATAGAGGGAAGGTTACCATTGCCAATAGTACTAGAGCCAATAATCTTGCCCTTTTGATTCCCTCCAAACTTGGCATCTCCTCCAGATTTAAGCTTCAGGCTTTGGAACATAAACCTTTCTCCCGTCATGTGACGTGAGCAGCCAGAGTCCAAGTACCATGACTGGCGTCTTAACTTTGCTGCTAAATACATCTGCAACAGAGATTATCTTATCCTTAGGTACCCAAATCTTTTTGGGTCCTTTTGGGTTAGTTGCCTTAAAATTTTGTCTGAACTTCTGTCTTTTTACAACAGGTTTGTTCTGACTAACTTTTGGTTTAAACATAGGAACGTTCTGATCAGAACGTGTATGTTTAATATCATTCAGATGATCAAACTTGAAATGAGAGTATAAGGGAGTCTTCTTAATGATAAGTTTATCAACAGGCATTGGATTTAAATCCTTTCCAGAGGAAGATTCATATCCAACTCCTTTCCTGTTGTTTCTGCTAACTCCATAGATCATTGAAGCCATCTTGCTTCTATCTATACTTTTAGCCAGAAACTTCTGAAAACTGTAGTCATATTCTTTTAAAATATTTTTGCATTTTAACTTAGTTTCAGATTCAGAGTCTTGTTGATCTTTTTTTAAATTGTTTTTCATTTTCAGATTGTTTTCTTTGAGCTCGGCAACTTCTGACTTTAACAGACTATTCTCAGATTCAAGATTTCATTTAAGCTTCTTGCATTTGAGCTTAATCTGGTTATAGTTATTCAGGACTTCTGATAAAACTTTAATAAGTTCTTCCCTAGAGAGATCAGAAAGTACCTCTTCTGAGTCAGATTCAAATCCAGATGGTCCTTCATCCTGATCTTCCACGCCTGCCATCAGAGCCATGTTGGCGCATTCTTCTTCAGAATCATCTGAATCATCCCAGGTTGCGATTAGAACCTTCTTCGTTTTGTCAAACATCCTCTCGGGCTTTTCCTTTAGAAGCTTTGGACATTCATTCTTGTAATGGTCAGGTTCTTTGCATTCAAAGCAAACAACCTCCTTCTTTCCAGATCTTTTGTGTCCAAAGGACTCCTTGCGTTGATCTAGTTTCTTGAAGTTCTTGAACTTCCTCTGTTTGTGCTTCCAAAGTTTGTTGATTCTTCTGGACAGCAAGGACAGTTCATCTTCTTCTTCAGAAGAAGACTCTTCAGAACTTTCTTCTAACACCTGTAAAGCTTTCACAGATTTGTTATACTTTAAAGCAATTGACTTACCTTTCTTTTGAGGCTTGTCTTCTTCAAGTTCAATTTCATGGCTCCTCAGAGAGCTGATTAGTTCCTCCAATGTGATCTTGTTCAGATCTTTAGTTAGATTTAGAGCAGTGACCATTGGTCTCCATCTGATAGGCAAGCTTCTGATGATCTTCTTCACATGATCAACAGTTGAATAGCCTTTGTCCAGCCATTTTAACCCAACTGTGAGGATCTGGAATCTAGAGAACATAGCTTCTATAGATTCAGATTCTTCCATTTTAAAGGCTTCATACTTCTGGATCAGCGCCAGAGCCTTGGTCTCTTTAACTTGTGAGTTCCCTTCATGTGTCATCTTTAAAGACTCAAACAAATCAAATGCAGTTTCTCTGTTGGTAATCTTCTCATACTCAGTATGAGATATAGCATTTAATAAGATTGTTCTAGCTTTATGATGATTTCTGAACTCCTTTTTCTGGGCTTCAGTCATAGATTTTCTATCAATTTTCTTGCCATCTCCATTAGTAGGGTGAACATAACCATCAATGACCAAGTCCCATAGATCAGCATCATAACCAAGGAAGAAACTCTTTATTCTGTCCTTCCAATAGTCAAACTTCTCCCCATCAAACATAGGGAGTTTTGTGTTGATTCTATCCCTTTCTTCATATATGTTGTTGCTGTTAGATGTTGAAGCTTCAGCCATAATATCAACCAAAGAATATCAAGAGTTTTCTCACTGGATCTTTTCTGTCATGGTGAAGTGATAACACACACAGAACCGGAGCTCTGATGCCAACTGAAGGTGAGAAAATACTTAGAAGGGGGGGGGGGGGGGTTGAATAAGGATTTAGAAAATATTATGACAATAAAAACACAGATTTTTATCCTGGTTCGTTGAACTCAACTACTCCAGTCCACCCTATCAAGAGTGATTTGCCTTTCTCCACAAGGACTTAATCCACTATTTAATCAACTGATTACAATAGCAACCACTAAGAACAACTGTCTTAGTCTTCTCAAGAACTACTGATCACAACTTGGTCTTCTCAAGGAACTTTTACAATCAAATGTAAAACTAAACAAGTGTTTGAATGCTTCTAAGTAAGCTATATCACAACGGTGATTTACACTTAAGTTTAAGAACGTATGAAATAAATTCAGCAAAGAGTAATAATTTGTATGAGAGCTTTTCAATGAATTTCTTTCAATAATCGTCAACTTGAGAAAGATGTTGAAGTCTTGCTTTTATAGGCACAGAAGTCCAAGACGTTTGCAAGCTTGAAGACCGTGTCTGCAAAGTAGCTATAACCTTTTTGTCTTCACATTACTTGACTTTTCCTATAAGTAGAACATTCAGAGAAATCCTTTTTGCCTGAGTTCTTGTGTCTGGCATCAATGAGGAAAGATTCGTTTGGCATAACCAACAGATATAACTTCAAATAATCTTCTTCAACAAGTTTCTAATTCACAGCAATTAACATCAAAGCTTTGAGTGATTAGAGTCTTGATGTCTTCAGAGTTTGCTGTATCAGAGCATTGCAGCAAGTGTGCTTCAGCGTGTAATAAATCAGAGCAGAGTTTGGAGACCAGATCCTCAGTACTTGCAGCGAACAATACTATCAGAGTCTTCTGAAAAACAGTGCTTGAAACTCTTCATACAAAGTCTTCAGTCTACGCTTCAGATGCTTCTGTAGCTTCTGCTTCAGATCCTTCTGTAGGCAGCGCTCAGAGTCTTCTAATGAGATGCTTCTGACGCTTCAGAGTCTTGCGTAGTTCAACGTTCAGATCCATTTTTGCTTTCAGAAGAATATTAAATTTAATATCTGCAGCAAAAACACTTGAACAAATTTAGAATATATAATTTCTCAATACAAAATTTCATAAGTGTTATCATCAAAACATAGAGATATAACTAAGAACCAATCTGTGTTCTAACAATTTTGTGAGCCAAACTGGTATATTGTGAGTCAAACTGATATTGAACCCATTTCATTTTGAAAACTCATTTTAAGACAACAAATATTGTACCAAACTGATATTGAATAAAATTGATATTGAATAAAATTGATATTGAACCCATTTCATTTTGAAAACTCATTTTAAGACAACAAATATTGTACCAAACTGAAATTGAATAAAATTGATATTGAACCCATTTCATTTTGAAAACTCATTTAAGACAACAAATATTGTACCAAACTGATATTGAATAAAACTGATATTTATACCAAATCATATTGAAACAAACTCATTCATTCATTCAAATCTCAAACTAATACATTGGAACAATTACTTCAAATTAAATACAAGTATAACAACATATACATTGAAAGATCAAACTGTAATAAAACAACTACATCATATTGAATACAATGGCAAACAAAACCCATATAATTAGTGCAACAGTTAACTAATAGCTTTTGTTCATTTCATCTTGCAGATTCTTCTTGGTTTTTTCAAGCTTCTTTGAGCAAGATTCCTTGACATACTCCTTCCCAAATTCCTTTGTGAATTCTTGCCAAACTCTCTCAAGTAACCAATCATGTCTTCTCATTTGTTGCAATCACCTGCTAAGCTATTGTCAATTGTCTTAATTCTAGTTTTCACTCAATTTATTCAAGCTCATCGTCCCAAATAAACAAATCGCAACTAGCATTTAAGAACCAAAGGAAACATGAATTTAGAGAAGAACGAAAAATAAGAAACACTGTTACATGATTTTCATACCTTTTGTTAATTCTTGCATCTCCAAAAATTCCTCTTGTGATTTTCTAGTGTTTTTGAGACTCAAATCTTCATGACCTGATTGCATCCACATTTAGGCATTTGTGTGCCATTCGAAGTACCGATTCAAGACGATTTGTTGTATGTTATTTGCAACCCCTAGTCTGCGCGAACGAAGAAGTAGAAGATGAATTAAATGAATTACAGCTGCAAAAAGGATTAGTAGTGGTCACATGATCTTTTGAACATTTAATACACATGACAATGAAGTTTTAAATTCGGTCAACTCCGACTTGCCACATCAGCTTTTCAAATGAATTTGCTCATTAAAAGATTTACGTCAATAAAATTTTTATATGACAAAATTGTATTTAAAAAAAAATTACAGAAAAAAAATCAAAATACCCCTAAATAACCGGGATAAATACCTAGTAATCTTAATATATATATATATATATATATATATATATATATATATATATATATATATATATATATATATATATATATATATATATATATATATATATATATATATATATATATATATATATATATATATATATATATATATATATATATATATATATATATATATATATATATATATGCATCCGCTTTATGTATTTTTATAGATGGAAATTAAAAGAAAAAACAAATTATAGGATAATGAATGAATAAATAAAGTTTTGGATGACGATAGACAAATAGTAAAATAAAGAAAGAGTACACAGGATGAAAGCATAGTACTGGAAACCGGTTCATTACTTTTTCCAATAACGGTGGCGCCGCTGTTAAAATATTCAAACTAAATTGCTAAATATTACCGGCTACACAGGTCACTCACTCCCTTTCTCCTTATAAATAAATATTCAAAACCCAAAAATAGTCATCATAAACCCATTCGTTCCATTAGCTATTAACAAAACCGTTTTATTTTCCATTTGGATTCATATTCAACCCGACCCGATTCAATTTCATTGTGATCGAAGAGAAAAGGAGAAAGATGATACTGGTGGCGATCGTGGCGGATGTGCTGGAGGAGTACACGGTGTTGTTAGCAAGGGTGGTGGAGCAGGTGTTCCGTACTGCACCTGTCCCTCGACGGGTTCGTTTTCTGATCCTCCATAATCTTCCCTTTGTTTCTTCTCATCAACACAGGAGGATTCAAATTCAATCACATTAGATTCCATTTTTCTTCATTGTCTTCTTCAGAATTATGTCTTTATTTTGTGTGCCATTGTGCCCTACCCTACCTATAATAGCAGATTTGATTTAGCCTTGACGAATTTTACAGTTTTTTTTTCCTTCATTTTATTGTGAACTTGAGGTTTCTGCAATGTAAATAATTAGTGTAGTAATTCACGGTGATTGTTAATGTTGAACTGTAGTCTTAGTTGCGCGAACAAGTGTGTAGAAACTTCATAAATGAATTCCCTTTATTGAAATCATATGTTTGTTCTATTATTAATGTGTTTCATGAATTAAAAAATTGACGAGTATTAATAATAACCTAATTACATGGTCCAACGCAATATTTCTTAAATTAATTTAGTTTGGGAATTTATTTTGAGTTGCATTTTTTTTTGATTTAATTTATTTTGGAAATGCATGTTTGGAATTATTCTGTAGTTACATCTTCGAAGATACACCACTATCAGATCCAACATAAAATAAGTATTATAATGATGATTTTAACATAAAATTCAATATTACATTTCAATATTTCGGTGGACGTTTGCACATCTTCAGAATATCTTCGACCGATTTTTGTAGCGTCGCTTCCAACTCAAGTGAAACTTTTGTTTCGAAATGAAAATACGTATTCCATATAGCCCTAACATTTGTCTGCGTCTTAAGCTTAAATTTGCTGAACTCAATGTTCCATTCTTTGTCAATCGAAAGTGAACGGTACTCGAGTTTCACAACCTTTCAATTATATCTGTAAGGTAGAAGATGGTGGATTTCATCTTCGATATCTTCAAGGGAGGTGAAGTTGGTGAGTTTGAACATTCGTCCAGGTGTAGAGCTGGAGAAGGAGACATTTGCGACATACCAATAGATGTTTATTTGTGACATTTGAGATATTTTCAGTTTGTATGAAATATAACATTCGAGCACCTAAATTTATAGAATGCATAGATCAATTTGGACCATTCATTAACTAAAATTTTGGTTCCAGAGATATATCTCCAGAACCGCACCCTATTATCTTGTTCCGACACTTCTCCTGAACTAGTACATAACACTATAACAAAATCATTTTTTCATTGACAAAAACACACATGTTGTTACGGGGTAGATAAAAAATGCATAAAATAGGAATAAAAGGTGAATATATAACATTTCATTTATATTTAGACACAATTACGCACAATTATTTGTCTGGTTAAACAAGAAATTAAAACAAATTGAAACATGTGTCGTTGGCTAAATCTAAGGTGGTACCCCTTTGGACTTTTGTGCATTTGATTCTTTTTTAATGTTCTTCAATCTCTTGAATTCTTACATCCTTTCCATAAAATGATCCGACCAAGTCTTGACTTTTGTGGTTGAACGAGTCATCCACTCCGGTGATGTAAGTGGTATAGTGCATCCCGGTTTCAAGTAAACTTGAACAAAATGACTTGATTTCGAAAGCTACACAATACGCATGATTCAATCATTTGGATTTTGGATTGGTGCGGTGCGTAGTGGGAAAAATATTTTTGAAAAATCATAGTGTATCAGGTCAAAACACACTCTATCATACACACATGATATTAGGTGACCCATTTCAGGAAAGCACGCTCATTTTGCCTCCGGTACCGAACCACTCAAATAAGGAATAAGAGACTCATAAACTGTATCGAAATTTTCTTTCTTTCCGTACAACCGCATGTATGATTCTTTATGTGTCTTCAACTCTTGGATAAGTAGATATCAGACAAGTGTATGACTATCTTCTCTTTTTATCGAGTAAAGCCAACACGGCTCGATAACCTCAATTACCGTCCCCCACAATATTGATGACCCGCTCGATATATTTCTGCTTAAAAATCGACATCTCGTCGATGAATGGAATCTTTGGTGAAAGCAGCATCGGAGGTGGTTTGCTAATGCAGGTTCCTTTCACAACACTTTTTTGAGATTTTAGAGTTGGTGAGTCGGGAAAAATTTTTTTTGTCAATGTGTTCAAAATATGAAGGAGGCCGTTTTGTTGAGTTATCATTTGGTGTAAAGTTCATTTTCTTTAGAGCACCATTTGTTTTAACCGGTTGAGAAGGCGGTTTCATGTCGGTGATTTCCGAATAGGAAATATTCCTCAATTGTTCTTTGATTTGGAGTTTTATGTTGTCATCAGCCTTCAAAAATCTCTCTTGTATGACTTCCCATTCGGTCAAAATAGAGATATTATATTTACCATCATCCATGCATCCATCATCATCAAACCTAAGTCTTTTCCAATGAGTGCAAGCCTCCTTCATTCTTATTGGTTCACCAAGTTTCTTTATTTTAGTAATAACACAAGCATATGGGAGACCATATGTTTTCACAATTGTGCATCCACACTTTACGCTATCGAAACCTACATTATCATCTCTTTTAGCCTCGTGAAAAATATAGTTTAAACCCGCCCAAGAAATGTTACCAACCAACTGAGAATATAGAGTGTTGTCTTTAAATTTATGTTCCAAAACTGTGATGCTCCAACCAAATGTTGTTTGTATCTCATTATGCTGGTTTTGAATCATGTGGTTCATAGAGTTCTGGTCTCTTCAAAAAAACCCTTACTATTTCCCAACCAAATTTTCAAAGTAGCATGGGCTAACTTAACTCTGTTAGTTGTTGTATTTTCAAGGTGCCTAACATTATTAGTCCACGCATAAACTACCTTTTCCTTCACATGGTCAAGAATTGTGCTTTCCATATATTTCAACAAATATGGATACTTTTCACACACTTTCCTAAAATGAATAACAAAATCGACATATTTTTCTTTTATTGAAGAATTTATTACACGATTCCATGCATCCATTATTTTTTTCCACAACCACGCCTTCCTTCACCAATTTTCCATCTTCGAACTCTATATGTTTCTTTCCTACTGCGGGTTTAATTCGACTTCTCACATTCTTTGTTATGTGATACCTACAAAGAAATGCATAAGAAGAAGGATATAACTTTGCAACTCCATTCATCAATGCATTATCGGGGCCGGTAACAATCACTTTAGGCATCTCATCTTGGACCTTCAACAATGACCGACATACTTGTAATGCCCAAGTAAAACTGTCCTCTTTTTCACACTCAAGAAATGCAAAACCAACAGAATATTTCTTCTCAATTGAGGTAACACCAACCATCTCAAATGATGAAAGTTAATACTTGTTGATCTTGTAGGTTGAATCAAGTATAAGCATCGTAGGAAACGTGTTGAACAACTTTATGGAATCAGGTTGAGTCCAAAAAACATCTTTAACCGTAACTCCATCATCGCACGTTCGGTACTTGGACACCTAGCTGTTATCATCCAACAGTTTCAAGAGTTGTTACATATCAGTTCTATCCACCCTAAGAGCCTTGTTAGTGAGGTACCGAATATTATACACTTGCTTGATATTTGACATATTATTGGGTCATTTCCGTTTCAATGTCGCAAGTATATTTTTCGGTTGAGCAAGATTCAAGGTCATGTCAGCAATTCATTCATTCTCTTCTGGCTTGAGCCAACAGATAGTAGGATGACCGACTAATTTTAAACACAAATAATGGATATGCAAACCACATATCACATTAAATCTCCAATTTTTGTTTTCCAACATGTAACCATGAACCTTAAACGGACACTCACATTTTCTTGTACCAGTGTCGTCTCTTTTAAAATTTCCAGAGACGAGTTCAATACTTCCCGCTTCTTTCGCACGTCATTGTAACAAAGGTGCATCTTCTATCTGAACCATTATCGGAGCTTCCGATAACCACGCCAAAGCCAAGTTTAGATACCTCCATACAAATCTATTCAAGCATTTCATAATGAGATTCAAACTCTTACTTGTTTTTAAATTCGTTACCAACATCTACTGCCTTCACAACAACACCTTGAACATTCAGAGAAACAACCACACCTTGGACATTCTAAGAAACAACTTGTTTTGAGAAAACATCGGGGTGCACCATATCTAATAAAAACAATTAAAACAATAACAGAACATAAGGTCAACTACTGCTGCATAAAGAATTCAAAAATGAACACAGACAACTTCTAGAAATGCATCTCCAGACAAGTTCATACACGTTCCAGAGATACAATTCTGGACACAATGTAACTTTTTTTAGAACAAATGAATGATTAATGTGAGCAATGTAGAGGGAAAAGAAGAATTTTTACTTGAAATTATATCTTATTTTGCTCCCTATGATATGGTGAACCAAAAGGATAGAGATTTGGAGTGAAAAAATAGATTGAGAATGAAATATTTTTAGGCTGAACGGTTTGGTTGAAAACTAAGTATCTCAACAATGGTTGAGTGATCATGCAACTAGTTTCTATATCAAATATTTCTAGAGATGCATCTCCGAAAATACATGACATGCAAAGGTGGCATAAAATTTCAAAATGTCGTCCATAATTCCATAGATGCATCTCCAAGATATCTACTGAATTGGAAAATAATTAAGGTATTTTTTAAAATATTTCAGAGATGCATCTCCGAAATAAAAATAACCCAACTGATCTTACCGGATCAGAAAATGATCAGCAACCAGCAACACGTCGTGAGCTCCTAAATTTGTTGGTGGTGGAGAAGAGGAGGGGGTGTACTTGAAATGTACTATGATGCCAAAGTAAGAGACGAAGTAGAAAAAATAAGTACAAAGAGTGTGTAGAGAATTGAATACCTGACCCTCTAGTGAAAGATGATATTTATAATGTGCCCCCAGCGTTAGGCCAACGGTTACTTTGCACTAGGTTAGATTGCAAGACCTAATACGAGTAACTTTCAGGGCTTACGTGGCATATGGAAGACCACCACGTGGTCTTCGCCCTAGGTCAACTGCCCCGTGATCCTCTGAAGGTAGGTAGTTGTCTGCTGACGTGTCCCCGCGTGAGGGGCGCGTGGAGACCGCAAGGGAGACATGTGAGAGCCCCTTGTAGGCGTTGGAGGATTGAGCCTTCATTGGACCCTCTCTGACAGGGAGCTGGGTTGGGTTGTGCCTGACGGTGGGCCAGCCTCTGGCCCAGTCTAGAACACCAACATATGGAGTGCATCCCATAATAGGTTTTATTGAGTGTGCAAGAGGTGCATCTGAAGATACTTCTTCCAAAATTAGAGACATTTGTAAAAATTCAAGTAATGCAATAGAAGGATCTAGAGTGCATTAAAAAAATTCTCTTTAGTTTTTATTGAGGTGTATTTTGTGGACTAATTAATACAAGGTTTCTATAATTCCTATTCATATTTTTTAAAATGTAACTCTCTAATCTTCTTCAAAGTTTCTTGAATTTGAAAATTATTATTTTGAGTTTTAGAATTCAAAATGTGTTTTGTACGTTGGAATTTTAAAATTTGAAAGTCAGCATGTCTAGAATTAGATATCTATATAATCAAATCTAAGTGTTGAAAATACACCAAGTAATGGAATCTAGTATATTTAAAATACAACAAGTAAGAATATCAAATATATTTGTAATAATGTATACTATAATTTTATGGGATTCTTAAAGAGGATAGTCAACCAAAGGGGTATTAAAGGCCAACACACTAGGGGAAGCTAGTTGTCCCACAAATTCTTAGACTGTCGGAATTGGGCCATGAAGTCATCTGGATATCCATATTATGTTGTTTGATTAGGTTTTGTCTAGATAACTTACTTCTGTCATTAACTTTTTTTACTGTAGTACCCCATATTTGAAATATAAATGCAAAAATATCCTATTTTGAAACAAAATAATCAGGATGCCCTAGTTTTAGTATGTGCTCGCCATCTCAGTTGACAAGCAGGTGAAGGACTGGCGTACATTGATCGCGACTTTCTATGTCTAATACAACCTAACTGCAAGTGCACAGTCTATCGCGTAGTAATAATAGATATCGATCCCACAGGGACTCGTAATCAAACTAGTGTTCTCGGGAGTTACTATGTTTAGCTAGGTAGAATATGTTTGAGGGAATAAGATTGTCACTAAAAGGGAACTAAGAATACTATTTGGATTATAATTGATTGAATCGATACGTAGTAATTGTGTTTTTCAGGGATTTGATAAGTTACTGGTGTATGAAATAATTTTCAAAGTTTATTTAAGCAGAAAATGGAGATTTGAAGACTCTCGCCTCACGATGGTTATTGACGCTAATCATAATCCTAAGGGCCAAACGTACACTTTCGTATCCCGTTCGGGGTTAAAATTATTTTTTTGGAAATCTCTAAGTTCTAATTCATTTTAAAGTGCTTTCGCTGTTATTAAAACAAATGCCTAGTGTTCACTATCTGACCTTACCGCAGCTTTCGCTTGTTGGTTCGTATCTTAATTAATTTCCCACTTTCGTGGCAAAACTACTTTTAAATAAGTTCTCGCTTTCGCGACGAAGTTTATTTAGTAAATCAATTTTAAACACTCAGACCATAAGTTACTTTTGAAAAGAAGGTTTTTCAACCAGTTGTTATCAAATCCCATTCGAATTATTACTACATATCGATTACCTAAGTTTAGCTAGACATGGATTTGGGAAAGATAAAATATAAATAAGAATAATAAATAATGATTTGCATTATAATTAAACTGAAGTCGATCAAAATGAAAACCTGTAAATATGCCAATTGGCCTTTGGGCAAATCCTCCACAGATGTTGGCAGGATTCTGGTCTTTAATGTCAATTTGATCGTACAATAAAATAGAAATTACAGAAGAATGAAAATGGGAATTACAGAAGAAATAAAGAGAAACGAATAAGAATATAAAACTGGAAAATAATGCTCTGGAAATAAATTCGGCAGCACTTCGTGGTATGAATGCAGCACACTTTCTGAAGTCCCCTGCTTCCCTTTTTATAGAAGTGGAATCCCAACGGTTATCACTGAAGATGATGGACCTTGAGGCAGATAATTTAGGGAGTAGTGGTCCACTCTGTGGGAATTGGAACTGATCCTTTGATGTGTAATCTGAGTGGGGCGTTTTTGCCTGCATGACGGTCGTCACAAGGTGTGACGGTCGTCACCCGTGTGACGGTCGTCATGAAGCTGTGACGGTCGTCACATCAGCAAAAACAACTTGCTGGGCTTTTCATTGTATTTTCACTCATTTTTCGTCCATATTTCATCTGAGATTGCTTCTTTTCTTCATGTTGCCTTGTTTAGACGTGATCGTTGAATACCTGCAAAACATCAGACAAATACACGGAAATAACCCGAAATCGGATCGAAAACGATTAGATTTTAGTTGAATTATGCATGAAAATATCTATATGATTTCGTGTTATCATACATGCATGTGCTCACCATCTCGATTGACGAGCACCTGTATATTTTATTATTATTTTTTGTTTTTCATATTTTTAATGAGTATAATGTTTTATTTAATTATTTTAATCATTAAAAACATAATATATTAATTTAATAATTATATATTAATTAAAAATCCACGACGAACCAATCAGACCTTTCATACCAAATGAAGAGGTTGGGGAAGCAAGTGACGATGATCTTTAAGAGGTCAGGATGCAAGATCTTTTTGGCAACAACTATGTATTGTGAACTAGTTTGGATTCAATATTGATGTTATCTTAGAAGGAAACGTGTCTTATATTTTTGGGCTATTTAGCTCTCTTTTCATGTTTTTTCATCTTTTTGGAGATCATACACTTATTTTCATCGGTCGCTCGCTTAGAAGAGTTTTAGGATGGTGCTGACTGCTAGTATAAACTACTTGGGGTTGAGTTTGCGTAGACACTTGAGACTTTGGTACACGTAGGTAGTGAAACCGACTCGCATAAACTAGAGATCTAAGGTGTCTGGACGATACTGGTTTTGTTAGAACTGTCGTTTCCTCGGAGTTTCAAAACTTGTTTTGAACTCAGGTGCATTCTCGTGGTGCTTTTGCTTTTGAGGAACGAACTAAAATTTTTGTTTACGTTGAATAATGTGGGGATTGTTTGCGTAACGGGAAAAATATATAGACGAGCTTTATTTGCTAGAAATAGAAAGTGTTAAAACTAAAATTCAAAGTGCAGTGAAATGGAAATAAAGAAAATAGAGGAAATTCAGAGTACAGTGGAATGGAAATAAGGCTCCGCTCCCACACTATCTCGATCAGTGTCCTCACTGATTCTTGAAGCATGCGAGAGGGAGATACAACTGAAAATGAAAATACAAATAACTGAAATATAGTAAATAATGAAGGAAAAAATGAAAATCTAGCCACGGCCTTTGTCACGTCCACGCTGGCGTCCTCTGGCTCTGGCAAGGGCTACTCTGTCCTCATAGCTCATAGCTCCTGTGTGGTAGACGGTGTCTCGGAGTCCTTCGACCTGCAAGGTCAGATTCGCTAGGCTCTCAGTGATCGTAGCTTGGCCGGTGTGAAGTTGTTGCATTTGAGTCCGGTGCCAAGCTTCGAACTGGTCAGCTCGCTGATTCTGCTGCTGCAGCATCGTGAGTATCTGTGCCTGCTGGTCTAGGGAGCGGCGGAGGTCCTCTTCTGTGTAGTCTGGCACGGGATGATGACGGCGGCGGCGGGAGGATGTACCTACGGGAGGAGGAGGTTGCGATGCCTCTGGCTGCTCGGACCTGTCCAACTCAGCTTGGATTTCATCGTCGGAACCGTGAGTGTGGTCCTGAGTGGGAGCAGCGACAGCAGGAGGGGCAGTGAGGTCGAACAACCAGTTGGTACGGTCCTCTGGATGGATGCGGGTGCGGGACGGAAGGATGATGCTTCGGACGGTCTTGCCACGCACAACCGGATGGTATTTGCCGTCAGCTCGGGAGCGGATGAGATGGGAGGCTCTGCAGTGGTCGGTGTCTAGGAACACCGAGGGGATGGAATGGAGGTGCTGGAGGCGGTCGCCAAGGTTCAGCCCAAGTGCAATAGCAGTGACAATCCCACCAAAGTAGAATGGCTTCGAGCCACGGTTGCAGTTGGCCTGAATGTGAGCCAGCAGAAACGGGGCAGCGTTGACAGGTTCATTGTTGAAGACGCAATGGAGAAAGAAGAGCTCTTTCGAGTTCACTTTGTGGTTGCTGTCTCTGGCGAAAATAGTGTTGCTCAACGCTCTGTGAAAGTACCGGATGGTTGGGTTATGGATATGAGTGGCGTGCAGGGAGTCCCAACCGTCGGCATTGAGGCCGGTCAACTGATACCACAGCGCGAAAGCTTCATGCTGGAACTGATCGGTGATGCGGCGGTGAGCGTTGTCGCCGCGAGGTAGCTGTAGGATGCTGGCAATCTGATTTTGGTTCACCTGATAGTTGGTGCCAAACATCCGGAAGCATGCGGCACCTGAGTGCTGGTTAAGTTCGCCGCTGGATGTGGCGTAAGTGAACGAACTCAAGAACTCAAGAGTGAGTTGTTCGTATGTTGGCTGTGGGTTGGTGTAGAGGTGCCAGATGCCTGCCCTTTGAAGCATCCAGGTTACGCCTTCAAGGAGTCCGAGCTCCGTAAGCGATGGAAGGTGCGGGTAGTGAGTCGGCTGGAGCGACCTCTGATGAAATGCAATGTAGTTTGCTCGCTGTCTTTTGCCTAAGTCTCCTTCACTGAAGGTAATGTTACTGATATCTGGGGTTTCTGCATTCCTTGCCATTGTTGGAAGATGGAGAGGTTTCTGAGGTTTGGGGTTTTTCTGCAGAGAGGGAAAAACTGACAGAAGTGTGGTTTGGAGGTTGAATTTGGAGTTGAAATTTATAGTTCAATGTGGGGAGGACAAAAATTCGTAGTGGGGTAGGAGTTAGGATGATTGAAAGTGATAATGGGGGGAAGTGGAAGAGAACACGAACCCTGTTTTATCAGATATCAGTTTTTGACTGCGTGACGGTCGTCACGTAGGTGTGACGGTCGTCACCCGCGTGACGCTCGTCATGAGGCTGTGACGGTCGTCACAGCAGCAAAATCTGCAGAACGCAGAATTTTGCTCTGAGGGCGTACTCGTAGTGACTTTAAGGCTTAGTATTGATACGGTGATGTAATATAACAGCCAACAAACAACAAATAATGCGAAAACAGAGTAATTGAATAAAAACTAGAATTGAAATAACATAAAATTGAAACAATTGTATGTAGTACATAAAGAAAACTAACAATGCGAAAAATCCAAATGATTAAATGGAACTAACTAGACTAGACTAAACTGAAACTACTGCTAAGAGCTAATAACTAATCTTTTCGTGCCTTCAACTCATCGAATTTCTGTGAATAGTAGTCGAGTTGGTCGCAGACTAGATCCATGAAGCCTACCAGTTCGCTGTGCATGCTTGCGATGTCAGCTTTTACATTAGTCAGAGTTGTATCGACGTCGTCCAATCTGAGTAACACGGCATCCATTTTGTCGGTGGTTTCCTCAGGGATAGGCTCAGGATAAGTGTTGTAGTGCGGAGGAGTTGTAGGGTCTACTTCAATTTCAGATACAGCGTCCTCATAGTACATATAGTCGTGTGCCTCAGAGATGTGGTCACTGTCATACATATAGTTATGTGGTGTTGACTGTGGTGAAGGAGGTCCCATAGGCTCATCCAATTCATAGAGCCAGTTGTCCTTGTTGTAGATACTTGTCATCAGATGATCAGGCAGTGTGAATAGCTGTACTGGTTTTTCGTTAATGAGGTACTCATACGGTCCAGGTCCCATAGTTCCTAAGATGCGCCTGTTAAAGCAGAATTGTATGTTCATGGGTCGGATGGTGCCAAAAAGAGTACTGGCATTTAAGTGGAATCTAAGGCCAAGCTCGTGGGCAATCATTGTTACTAGGCCTCCTATAAGAATAGGTGTCTGAGGTTCCAGCGTGAGGCGTTTGAAAGATCTCATCATGAAAGGCACTGCATTTACTGTCTGTCCCTGAGAAGCACAGAACATGATGAATAACTCCTCTTTAGATACTGCAGTAATATTTTCTTCTTTCCCAAACAAGGTGTGAGCTAGTATCTTATGGAAGTATCTGAAGGCTGGGTTGTGAATGTCATCATTATACATTCTGTCTGGTTCAGGGTGATAGTCGCCTGTGATTCTACCCCAGAATTGATCGAGTTGAAAATCAATATCGTCATCTTCTGCACTGATGAACACATGCGGTCCGCTAGGGAATCCTAGGAGGTTAGCTAGTGACATCCGGCTATGGGTTTGGTCCATTCCAAACAATCGGAAGGTAATCAGCTCTGTGCTGGATCCAAAACCATAATTGGGTATGTATCTGAGAGAACTAAGGAATTCATAGGTAAGATCCTTATAGGTAGCAAAACGTGTTTTCAGAGCAGTGTTCTCCCAACCCAGTTGATTGAACAGGTATTGAATGCAATCTGTGATTCCTAGTTTATCCATAGTAGCCTTATCATAATACAATGTTAAGGCGAATTCTCTTTCGGTCAGTGCTGCAAATCTTGCCTTTTGAGCTAGTCCTCGGAAGTGAACCTTCGTGAAGTCGTATTCGGCCATACTCGCAGGTAATTCGGAGAAAACAGAAGGAATGTTTTGAAGGCTTTTAAAAAATCCTGAAAAGTTTAAAACAGGAAATTGAAGTCAGGATTTTTAGAAACGAAAGGCGGTAGAAACAAAAGACAAAAGAGAGAAAATAAAATAAAAATAAAAGTGTGAAAACAAACGAAAGTAGAAAGTAGTAGTAATTATAAGTTTAGAATTTTTGTTGGATTTTCAAAGTGGACTTTTAAAGAAAAATGAAATGCAATAACGAGGGAAATTTGGGTTGCCTCCCAGTAAGCGCTGTTTTTAACGTCTAAAGCCTGACGATAGCTTGGTGAGAAGCTATTCGGGTGTCTGAGCTGGAAGCTCAAGCAATGTTATATTGCTGACTTGAGGACTGTTGTCGTTCTTATTGTAATGTTTTAGACGTTGCCCGTTTACGATAAATGGTGCATTTGTCTTATCGGTAATTTCAACAGCTCCACTCTGAAGTGCTTTAGTCACTTCATAGGGTCCAGACCACCTAGATTTTAGTTTACATGGGAAGAGTTTTAATCGTGAATTAAAGAGCAATACGATGTCTCCCACACTGAATTGTTTCCTGATTGAACGTTTATCATGCCACTTTTTAGTTCGTTCTTTGTAGATACGGGCATTTTCGTAAGCGTCTAATCGAAGTTCTTCTAACTCGTGTAAGTTCAAGATTCGCTTTTCTCCTGCCTCGGTGTAGTTGAAGTTGAGTGTCTTAATGGCCCAAAAGGCCTTATGCTCTAACTCTACAGGGAGATGGCAGGATTTAACGTAAACTAATTTGTAGGGGGTGGTTCCTATTGGTGTCTTAAAAGCGGTCCTATAAGCCCATAAAGCTTCTTGTAGCTTCGACGACCAATCTTTCCTTGAGGTAGCGACAGTCTTTTCCAAGATCTGTTTTATTTCTCTGTTCGAGACCTCTACTTGTCCGCTAGTTTGCGGGTGATAAGGTGTAGCTATCCGGTGTCTGACTCCATATTTAGAGAGATGTTTATCGAATATTCGCGATATGAAGTGAGATCCGCCGTCACTAATGACGAGTCTCGGTACACCGAATCTAGGAAAGATTGTGTTTTTGAAGAGTTTGATTACTACTCGTGCGTCGTTTGTTAGAGCAGCTATGACTTCTATCCATTTAGACACGTAATCGACAGCGACGAGTATGTAGTTATTTCCAAAAGAAAGTGGGAATGGTCCCATGAAATCTATTCCCCAGACGTCGAAGATTTCTACCTCTAAGATTCCTTTCTGAGGCATTTCATCGCGTCGTGAGATGTTGCCAGTTCTTTGGCATCTATCTCACTTTTGCACAGCGATGTGAACGTCTTTCCAGAGATTAGGCCAGAATAAGCCGGCTTGGAGAATCTTAGCGCACGTCTTGGATGTACTAGCATGACCACCGTATGGTGCTGAGTGGCATTGGGAAATAATATTTTCTATTTCTTCCTCTGGGACACAGCGACGATATATGTTGTCGGCCCCTCTCTTGAAGAGTAGAGGTTTGTCCCAATAATATTGTTTCAAATCGTGGAAGAATTTCTTCTTTTGCTGATAAGTAAGATCCGGTGGAAGCACGCCCGCAGCGAGGTAATTAACGATGTCAGCATACCAAGGTAATGTGACTTGGGCATAGACGGCTTCTACGACTTTTTTGAATTCTGGATCTTCCGAGATTGAATTGGGTGTGTCACTTTCCAATTTGGCTATCAGACGTTCGTACGGGAAATCGTCATTTATCGGTACTGGTTCATGTCTGATGCCCTCTATTCGGGATAAGTAATCTGCAACAACGTTCTCGGTTCCTTTCTTATCTTTGATTTCTAAGTCAAACTCTTGTAATAACAGGATCCATCTCAATAGTCTTGGTTTGGCATCCTTTTTACTTATTAGGTACCTTATGGCAGCGTGGTCTGTGTATATGATGATTTTTGCTCCTACTAAGTAAGAACGAAATTTGTCAAGCGCAAATATAACTGCTAGAAGTTCCTTTTTTGTGGTGGCGTAGTTCATTTGGGCAGGATCTAAGGTTCTACTGGCATAGTAGATGGCATGGAGTTTCTTGTCCTTCCTTTGTCCTAGAACTGCGCCTACAGCGTAATCACTCGCGTCGCACATGATTTCGAACGGTAGTCGCCAATCGGGTGGTTGCATGATTGGTGCGGTGATAAGGGCTGATTTCAATGTTTCGAATGCTTTTAGACAGTCGTCGTCGAAGACGAACTCAGCATCTTTCATTAACAGGCCGGTCAGAGGTTTTGTGATTTTCGATAAATCTTTTATAAATCTTCTGTAGAAACCGGCATGTCCTAGAAAACTCCGTATTTCTCGTACGAATTTTGGAGGTTGGAGATCTTTTATAATCTCTATTTTAGCTTTGTCTACCTCAATCCCTCTATCTGATATGACGTGTCCTAGAACTATTCCTTGTCGGACCATAAAATGGCATTTCTCCCAATTTAGGATGAGGTTTACTTTTACGCAACGTTCTAGTACCATTTCTAAGTTTTGTAAGCATCCTTCGAAACTTTGTCCACATACCGAGAAATCGTCCATAAATACTTCCATAATGTCGTCTATGAAATCTGTGAAGATTGCCATCATGCATCTTTGGAAGGTTGCTGGAGCATTGCAGAGTCCGAACGGCATTCGGCGGTAAGCAAAAGTACCATAAGGACAGGTGAATGTAGTCTTTTCTTGGTCATCAGGATGGATGGGAATTTGGAAGAATCCTGAGTAACCATCTAGATAGCAGAAATATGAATGTTTGGCTAATCTTTTCAACATTTGGTCTATGAAGGGTAACGGGAAGTGATCTTTGCGTGTAGCCTTGTTAAGCTTCCTATAATCAATACACATCCTGCTTCCAGTCACGACTCTTTTTGTTATTGATTCTCCTTTTTCGTTTTTAACTACTGTGACTCCTCCTTTCTTTGGTACGACGTGAACTGGGCTAACCCATTCACTATCAGAGATCGGATAGATGATTCTTGTATCTAGCAATTTCTTTACTTCATCTCTGACTACAGTGCTCAGGATGGGGTTCAGTCTTCTCTGATGCTCTCGAGAGGTTTTAGAGTCTTCCTCTATTGTAATTCGATGCATACAGATTGAAGGGCTTATACCTTTTAGATCGCTTATGTTATAGCCTAACGCGGTGGGGTACTTCTTTAGGACTTCTAATAGCTTTTCGGTTTCTGGTTGTCCTAAGTCGGCGTTGACTATCACTGGTCTTTTTAGTTCATCGTCTAGAAATTCATATCAAAGGTTTTTGGGTAGTGTTTTAAGTTCTAAAGATGGGTTCTTCGGACCTGGCATATGGTTTGGGGTCAGTGCTAAGCTTTCGCTTAGGCTGTCGTCTTTATACGGTTTACGCCAATTATCGTCTTCAGAAATGTCGGGTATTTGAATCTTTATTATTTCTGAATACGTGGTCTCTTCATTTTCAAGTTCTCTTATGCACTCGTCAATTTCGTCTACTAAATAGCAGGTATCGTCTATTGCTGGTGCTTGTAAAAACTTGGTGAGAATGAACTCTATCTTTTCTTCTCCTACTTCGAATGTTAGCCTTCCTTTCTTCACGTCTATAATCGCTCTGGCTGTAGCTAGGAACGGTCTTCCTAGGATAATTGGGGTTATAGTATCTTCCTTGATGTCCATGATTATGAAGTCGGTTGGAATGTAAAATTGTCCTATGCGTACTGGAACATTTTCCAGTATTCCGACGGGGTATTTTACTGATCGGTCAGCTAATTGAACGGACATTTTGGTTGGTCTGAGGTCTCCCATATTCAGCTTTTTGCATATAGATAAGGGCATAACACTGATACTGGCTCCTAAATCGCATAGAGCTTTGTCTATTACGAACTTTCCTATGATGCAGGGTATGGAGAAACTACCTGGGTCTTTTAATTTAGGAGGCATGCGGTTTTGAATAATAGCGCTACACTCTGCAGTAAGTGTAACTGTTTCATTATCCTCGATCTTTCTCTTATTCGACAGGATTTCTTTGAGAAATTTAGCGTATGACAGCATTTGAGTTATCGCTTCTGTAAAAGGAATAGTAATATTCAGCTGTTTAAGGAGCTCTACAAATTTCTTAAACTGTTCTGAAGTTTTGGAGTTTATTAGTCTTTGCGGATAAGGGATAGGTGGTTTATATGGCGCTGAAGGTGCTTGAGTTTTTTCACTTGCGGTATCCTCCTTCTCGTTGTCTTCCTTCTTCTCTAACTCAGATTCCTTTTCTGCTTGTTCAGTTGGTTTTTGTTGCATGGCTGAGTTTTCGGTCCTCGGATCGATCGGTTCGTCCAATTATTTTCCACTTCTTAGTATTACAGCATTTGCTTGGCCTTTTGGATTCTGTTCGGGTTGTCTAGGAAATGTGCCGGCAACAGAGGCTTGTTGTTGAGCCACTTGTGATATCTGAGTTTCTAACATTTTGTTGTGGGTGGCTAAAGCTTCTACTTTTCCTGTCAACTGTTTAATTTGCTCGCTAGTGTGTATGTTTTGATTCAGGAACTCTTTTTTTGTTTGAGCTTGTGTAGCTATGAACTTTTCCATCATCAATTCGAGGTTCGATTTCCTAGGTGCATTCTGAGCAGCTGGTTTCTGATATCCTGGCGGAGCAGTAGGCATTTGCAATGCATTTTCGCTTTTGTAAGAAAAGTTTGGATGATTTCGCCAACCTGGGTTGTAGGTATTTGCGTAGGGATTTTCTTGAGCATAATTTACCTGGTCTGGTGGGATTCCGGCTAGCAATGGGCATTCGGGTGCATTATGAGTGGTGCTTCCGCATAACTCGCAATTTGGAGTTACTGCAGCGACAGTTGCAGTGGGGTTAACGGTCAGACTATCAATCTTCTGTGCTAGAGCATCTACTTTAGCATTGAACTTTTCAAGGCTGCTGATTTCGTACATCCCACCTTTCACTGTGGTTTTCTCAGTTGGAGTGCGTTCACCTCCCCATTGGCAATGGTTTTGTGACATGTTTTCTATTAATTGATAGGCTTCATCGTATGGCTTATCCATAAGTGCACCGCCCGCGGCAGCGTCTATTGTCAATCTAGTATTGTATAGAAGCCCATTATAGAAAGTATGGATTGTCACCCAGTCTTCTAGACCGTGGTGAGGACATGTTCTCATCATATCTTTGAATCATTCCCATGCTTCGTAAAGAGATTCAGTATCTTTCTGTCGAAATCCGTTGATTTGAGCTCTAAGCATAGCAGTTTTGTTTGGCGGAAAATATCTCGCTAAAAAGACGTTCTTCAGTTGCTCCCACGTCGTAACGGAGTTGGATGGTAACGATTGTAACCATGTCCACGCTCTGTCTCTAAGAGAGAATGGGAAAAGACGAAGTCTTATCGCGTCTGGAGTAACTCCATTTGCTTTCACTGTGTCTGCGTATTGTACAAACTTCGTTAGATGTTCGTTCGGATCCTCAGTTGCGTTTCCTGAGAATTGGTTTTGTTGTACAACCGACAGCAATGATGGTTTCAACTCAAAATCATTTCGGGTAATAGCTGGGGCAGCAATGCTACTTCTAGGCTCCATCTGAGATGGTGTAGCGTATGCCTTCAGCGGTTTGTTTAGAGGTCCTTCAGCCATCTCTGGTTCTTCTTCTTCTGATTTGAGAATGGGAGTGAGAGGTTCGGGAGTGTTATGTTTGAGTTGTTTGAGTTGGTACTCAATGATTCTACTTCTTAAATGTAAGAAGCGTTCTAGTTCTGCGACCGAAGGTTTTACGATATCGCCTTGCGGGCGATTTCTTGGCATACAATCGATAGAACTACTAAAGGAAAAATGAAAATTGTTAACCTAGTCTATACGGCGTAACAGAAGGTTACACTATTGACTAAACAGGTCCCCGGCAACGGCGCCAAAAACTTGATCGCGACTTTCTATGTCTAATACAACCTAACTGCAAGTGCACAGTCTATCGCGTAGTAATAATAGATATCGATCCCACAGGGACTCGTAATCAAACTAGTGTTCTCGGGAGTTACTATGTTTAGCTAGGTAGAATATGTTTGAGGGAATAAGATTGTCACTAAAAGGGAACTAAGAATACTATTTGGATTATAATTGATTGAATCGATACGTAGTAATTGTGTTCTTCAGGGATTTGATAAGTTACTGGTGTATGAAATAATTTTCAAAGTTTATTTAAGCAGAAAATGAAGATTTGAAGACTCTCGCCTCACGATGGTTATTGACGCTAATCATAATCCTAAGGGTCAAACGTACACTTTCGTATCCCGTTCGGGGTTAAAATTATTTTTTTGGAAATCTCTAAGTTCTAATTCATTTTAAAGTGCTTTCGCTGTTATTAAAACAAATGCCTAGTGTTCACTATCTGACCTTACCGCAGCTTTCGCTTGTTGGTTCGTATCTTAATTAATTTCCCACTTTCGTGGCAAAACTACTTTTAAATAAGTTCTCGCTTTCGCGACGAAGTTTATTTAGTAAATCAATTTTAAACACTCAGACCATAAGTTACTTTTGAAAAGAAGGTTTTTCAACCAGTTGTTATCAAATCCCATTCGAATTATTACTACATATCGATTACCTAAGTTTAGCTAGACATGGATTTGGGAAAGATAAAATATAAATAAGAATAATAAATAATGATTTGCATTATAATAAAACTGAAGTCGATCAAAATGAAAACCTGTAAATATGCCAATTGGCCTTTGGGCAGATCCTCCACAGATGTTGGCAGGATTCTGGTCTTTAATGCCAATTTGATCGTACAATAAAATAGAAATTACAGAAGAATGAAAATGGGAATTACAGAAGAAGTAAAGAGAAACGAATAAGAATATAAAACTGGAAAATAATGCTCTGGAAATAAATTCGGCAGCACTTCGTGGTATGAATGCAGCACACTTTCTGAAGTCCCCTGCTTCCCTTTTTATAGAAGTGGAATCCCAACGGTTATCACTGAAGATGATGGACCTTGAGGCAGATAATTTAGGGAGTAGTGGTCCACTCTGTGGGAATTGGAACTGATCCTTTGACGTGTAATCTGAGTGGGGCGTTTTTGCCTGCATGACGGTCGTCACAAGGTGTGACGGTCGTCACCCATGTGACGGTCGTCATGAAGCTGTGACGGTCGTCACATCAGCAAAAACAGCTTGCTGGGCTTTTCATTGTATTTTCACTCCTTTTTCGTCCATATTTCATCTGAGATTGCTTCTTTTCTTCATGTTGCCTTGTTTAGACGTGATCGTTGAATACCTGCAAAACATCAGACAAATACACGGAAATAACCCGAAATCGGATCGAAAACGGTTAGATTTTAGTTGAATTATGCATGAAAATATCTATATGATTTCGTGTTATCATACATGCATGTGCTCACCATCTCGATTGACGAGCACCTGTATATTTTATTATTATTTTTTGTTTTTCATATTTTTAATGAGTATAATGTTTTATTTAATTATTTTAATCATTAAAAACATAATATATTAATTTAATAATTATATATTAATTAAAAATCCACGACGAACCAAACAGACCTTTCATACCAAATGAAGAGGTTGGGGAAGCAAGTGACGATGATCTTTAAGAGGTCAGGATGCAAGATCTTTTTGGCAACAACTATGTATTGTGAACTAGTTTGGATTCAATATTGATGTTATCTTTGATTTCTTCTTTGTGGGTCTTGACAAAACCTTTTGCAAATCTTAGATCTTAGATATTCATCTATCAATGAAAAAACTGTTGACATAGTTTTGTAAGGTGATATTCACTTGTATCTTCTATTTTATTGTGTTGGTTAGTAGCATGAGTAACATGAGTAGGATCAATACGGTATTGTGAGGATGCGTGATAATAGAGATGAAAAACTATGTTCACTTATATTTGACAAATTAGTTGAATGCATGTAAAAAAGGTCAAGCGTATGTACGTATTATGATCATGACATTTAATATGAAGCAATAATTTATATGATATGGGTGTCATCTTTGCTTACCTGTTTATCTTTGATTTGAACCGCTATAGACATATACTCTTCAGATCTGGATCTGGGATGAATACCTATAAGGTTCTAAACTCTAGACATAGATTTACACTTAGCATTTGCGTGAGTCTCAGTTCTTAATGCTTTGTATTGTTGAGTTGCGTGAGACATCGCCAATGAGACAACACGGTTGTTCTCTCGATGTTATGTTAGACATAACCTCTGTTGTGGATGATACGTGAGGATATTAGATGAATGATTAATTTGTGTTTAACTGATTAGAAGAATTCATGTGTTATCAATGGATGAGATCCAATCCCGACAAGGCTCCGTTTATTTTAAAGTCTTTATTTTATATTTTCAGTCTTTATGTTTTCTGCCTTTATTAATGGTACCTTCGATCTTTTAACCATAACTATCACCACAAACTTAGAAATGTAGAGATTATTGAATGAAATTCTTTTCCTCGAACCGATCCCTGTGGATACGATAAAATCCAGAATTCTTTCAAACTTAATTTTTGTTTGCCGCTTTACCATGTCAACAAAGTGATGCCATTGCCAGGGATTGGTTTGTAGATATTGAATTGCATTGCAATAGTTTCTATATTTTTGAGCTTTATACATTTGTTTATATATATATATATATATATATATATATATATATATATATATATATATATATATATATATATATATATATATATATATATATATATATATATATATATATATATATATATATATATATATATATATATATATATATATATATATATATATATATATATATATATATATTTGTTTCCTTTCACGTTTGCTCAATTGTTGGTTAGGGATAACTGTTGGTGAAGGAATATCGACAAAGCCAGGAAGCAAAAACAACTAGCCACACCAAAAGAAGAAGCGAGAGGGAGCATATCTTTGTTATAGCTTTTCAAAGTAGTATAGTTATTAAGAGTGAGAGTGAATGGAAAACATGAGAAAATTTTCCATTTTTGAAAAACCATGTTTTACTGATGCCGCTTAGCATGACAAGACCATGCTTAGCGCGCTCTGCTTTGCATGCAAAAATATCTCATCCATTTATCCACTTTCACCCTGATCTTTTAACCCATTTTGAACTTATTTTGTTTTATGTTTGATAGTAATTTAATTTAAAGTTATTAAGTTGTTAAAGACTTGTTTTATGATTGTCCAAAAAGCTTGTTTTTGATTTTCTTGAAGAGACATGCGGTGATTGTTCAAATTTGAGTGTGTCAACAAGAAAATGTCACGGTAATGATAAAATTTTGAAAAGAAATTTGAATTGTCAAGGTATGTGTTTAGTTATTTCTACAACATAGCATGAACATGAACTTTAGGCTTTGTACAAATGACATGTCATTTATTCTCTTGCAATTCTTGTTCATTTGTGAATCACTTTAGTTCATAGCGCATTGTGAGAAACCTCCATTATTTACTAAATGCTTGGATGACCGATAAATTTATTAATTCGGTTGATTCAAGCTTAATCTTTTGATTATTGTGATTTTGTGGAATCATTAGAAATGATCAAGACATTTGTTTATATTGAGCACAACCATATCCAAAAGTAACTTATCCATGAGTAGTGAGTATTCATTAATCCCTTTGAGCCTTAATAAATTAGATCCTAATTTGGTGATGAACTTGATGTGTGTACATAAAATAAAAGTTAAGTTCATCATTGAATTTTGTGGGATTTTAAATTTTTTTCTTAAAACCTTTGAACAATGTTTTAAATTGATTTCCTTGCCATAAAAAGCAATGAGAATTCACTTGAGGCTTGATGGTATTCAAGTTGGGGAGAATGAAAGGAAATGACAGGTTACTAAATTTTTTGAACAAGCATAAGAAAATTGTGAATATGAATGTGAAAAACAAAAGAAAAAGATGCTTGTTTGAAAATAATAAAAAATTAGAGAATGAAAAATAATTGTGCAAAGGAAGTTTGGAAAGAGTGAGCAATAAAGAAAAGAAATTGGTGAATGAAGTTGTGATGCGTAAATACATGTATATTGAATGTTTCTTTAAGAAATGAGCAAATCTTAAATCTTAGATATTCATTTATCAATGAGCAAACTTTTGACATAGTTTTGTAAGTTGATATTCACTTGTATCTTCTATTTTATTATGTTGGTTAGTAGCATGAGTAGGACCAATACGGTATTGTAAGGATGCGTGATAAAAGAGGTGAAAAATTATGTTCACTTACATTTGACAAATTAGTTGAATGCATGTAAAAGGGTTAAGCGTATGTACATATTATGATCATGACATTTAATATGAAGTAATCATTTATCTGATATGAGTGTCATCATTGTTTACCTGTTTATCTTTGATTTGAACCGCTATAAACATATACTCTTCAGATCAGGACCTGCGATGGATATATGTTAGGTTCTAAACTCTAGACGTAGATTTAGGCTTAGCATTTCCGTGAGTATCAATTCTTAATGCTCTGTGTTGTTGAGTTGCGTGAGACATCACCAACGAGACAATACGGTTGTTCTCTCGACGTTGCGTTAGACATAACTTCTGTTGTGGGTGATACGCAAGGATATTAGACGAATGATTGATTTGCATTTAACTGATTAGAAGAATGCATGTGTTATCAATTGATGAGATCCAATTTTAACAAGACTCCGTTTATTTTAAAGTCTTTATGTTTTCTGCCTTTATTTATGGTACCTTCGATCTTTTAACCATAATTATCACCACAAATTTAGAAATGTAGAAATTATTGAATGACATTATTCCCTCGAACCGATCCTTGTGGATACGATAAAAGCCAGAATTCTTCCAAACTTAATTTTTGCTTTCCACTTTACCGCATCAACAAAACCTTAACCGCCATACATCATAATATATCTAATAAGACCTCTGAATCTCTCTATTCTTACAAGAAGAATACACATGTACTTTTTAACAAATATTAAGAATAAATGATCCGTCTTCATTTTTTCAATCATAAATTTTCATTTCTTCGATTGTTAGTCTTCCTTCGTGTTCATAGCTATTAGGTTTGGTCTTTAAGTGTTTGTAGCAAATGACAATGTTAAAGGTTTGCTTAGGGAGTGTTATCAAATAATAATAAGTGTTAAAGGTTTGCTTAGGTATTGTTATCAAATAATAATAAGTAAGAAAAAGAAAAAACAACCAAATTATTAATCTTTAATTATTGATAACCGATAAAAAGAGTAAATATATTGATTTAACTTCAAATATTATATATATAGAAGTCTTTTGAAATTTATGACCAACATTGATATTATATTAATTTTCCAAAATGTTCATATTTCCTTACCATTTAGTTAAAATTATTTTGTAAAAGAAAAAACATTAAAGTAAGAATATAAAATAATTTTACATCATCATTTAATAAACAATCCTACTGATAATTTAAAATAATTTGGATGATTCAATATATTAGTAATTTTCTATTAAACAATCGTATAAACTTTATTTAAACTAATAATCCATGTCTATTAAAACTAATACAAATAATACTTCATGAATCCGGTAAAAAGTCTAGTATAAATATAGCTATTGAAAACCCTAAACATAATTATATACCTATTGAATGTACGGTCTCATTCCCATTAATGGATTCAAAATAGACCCAACCCAATTCAATTTCACTGTGAGCGAACAGAGAACGAGAAGATGATACTGGTGGCTCTCATGGCGGAGGTCCTGAAGGAATACACGGCGTTGCTAGCAAGGGTGGTAGAGCCGGTGTTCCGTTCCGCCCCGATCCCTCCACGCCTTCGTATTCGCATCCTCCGTAGTCTTCCTTTTGTTTCTTCTCGACCTAGGAGATTTCAATTTCAATCACATTAGTTTCCATTTTTGTCCCTTTCTTTCTTCCATTTGTTTTTATTTAGATTTTTGTTTTTGTCTTGTGACATTTGTACCCTACCCTACCTGTAAATTTTGGGTGTTTTTTTTTCTCTCTATATAACAGTTTTGGCTTATTTTCTCAGAAATTTTACAATTTTTGATTGTTTGTGATTTCTCGGTTATGTTATATAAACTGCAGAAATTGATTCTCATTATTGAAATTCACTCAATTTTTCACATGAAATTATGGATTGAATTGATTGTTTGTGTTGAGAACTTGAGATGCAACCATTAAGGTAATTTCAATGAAGAGAATCTATTTTCAGAAACATTATGGGTCTGTCTCTCACGATAATTATTTTATTTAATTGCAAAAATGAAACATTTGATATAATTGTTCATATGATTTTTTTATTATTAATTGTTGCATGTAGTATTAAATAATGATGAGCATGATGAGTAATAATAACAACCTATTTATGTGGTCCAATACAATATTTCTCGAATTAGTTTAGTTTTCATAGAGGTTTTTGTAAGGCCTATAAACATGTACTATGTATTTTTTGTATGGAATAAATGTTATATTTAATGGTGGCAAAAAGGGCAGCCGGCTCGGCAGGATTGTCCATGCACCACCAAAAAATATGGGTTCGATTGAGATGGACACCACCAAAAAATATGGGTTGAATTGAGATTTTGTGTCTGGTATCTATTCAGCACACTCCATTTTAAGTCTGTTATGTTAGGTGTGAGACATTTTTAGTGAGGAAAAAATGTGAGGAAAAAAAGAATAGAATAAGGAGATGATTGTCTTATAAAATTGAATTAGGAAGTATGTATTTATATACAAAGTTATTTGACTACTAAGTAACAAATTATAACTAACTAAGTAACAAACCCTAATTAACTTTGAGTTGGGTCACACAACTTGAATTATATTATATCTCAACATACCCCTATAATTCAAGTTGTCGAACATACGCTAATCATAGTCAATTTGAATTATTCTGAATTTCTTTCTCAAATTTAAGAATATGTCGATCTTTAGTCCTTTGGTGAAAATGTCGGTCAACTGTGCTTCACTTGAGCAATGTTTTACTTCAAGTTCACCTCGATTCACCTTCCCCCCTTAAAAAGTGATATCTAGCTTCGATGTGCTTACTCCTTCCATACAAAACCTGATCTTCGCAAGATTAATGGCTGACTTGTTGTTGATCTGCAGTACTAGAGGTCTCTTCACTTTAACCTCCATTTCTTCAAGTACAAATCTAATCCAAATTGCTTGACACACAACATAAGATCTAACTATATATTCAACCTCACACGATGACATGCCATCACATGTTGCTTTCTCGAGCACCATGAGATTGAGGCACCAAATACTTGAAAGAAATAACCAGTTGTGCTTCTTTGATCTTCCTTATCTCCACACCAATCAATATCTAAATAGCAAGTAACCATAACTTCTTTACTTTCAGAGTCTCGTCGAAATAGAAGTCCATAGTTTATCGATCCTTTTAAGTATCTCAGGATTCTTCTTGTAACCTTCATGTGTGACACCCTTGGTTCACTCGTGTATCTTCTCACTAATCCGACTGAGAAACTTATATCAGATCGACTATTGCACACATATCTCAGATATCCGATAATTTGTTTGAACCGAGTTGCATCCACTTTGTCTTCTTCTCCATGCTTCTCCAACTTCAAATTTGGTTCGACAGGCGAAGATGCAGGATTCAAATCATACATCTTGAATCTCTTGAGTATCTCTTTGACATATTTTCTTTGATATAACATCATACCTTTCTTCGAAATTTGAAATTCCATGCCTAAGAATTACAACAACTTTCCCAGATCCGACATTTCAAATTCCTTCTTCATCAGCTCTTTGATTTTCGACAAGTTCTCCAAGTTATTTCCAGTTACTAACAAGTCATCGACATATAAGTCGATGATTGTTATATCTTGTGCCACAACCTGAACATAGACACCATACTCAGATTTGCATTTGATAAATTCCAATTCGACTAAGTATGAGTCGATCTTCTTGTTCCATGCCCTAGGTGCCTGCTTGAGGCCATAAAGCACTTTGTGCAACTTATATACTTTCCTAGCTTCCTCCTGAATCACAAATTCAAGAGGTTGTGTGACATGGACTTCTTCATCTAAGGGACCAATTAAAAATGTTGATTTTACATCTAAGTGAAATATCGACCAACCATGCTTACATGCCAAGGTGACTACTAGTCGAACAATCTCTAATTTTGCTACATGTGCGTATACTTTAGAGTAGTCGACTCCTGTCCTCTGAAGAAAACCTTGAGCAACCAATCTCACCTTATGTCTTGCTATCGACAAATCAACATTATGCTTCAACTTGAACACCCACTTCACTTCGATAACTTTTGTATGTGCCGACAATTCTACTAACTTCCATGTGTTGTTTCTTTTGATTGCTTGTAACTCTTCGACCATGGAAGACTCCCACTTCATATTATTTAAAGTCTCGCTATAGTTGATTGGTTTAACATCTACAAGTAAAGTAAAATGAACTAATTCTCCATCTGGTGTGACTTCATCATCACCGATCACTTCGTAGTCTTGAAGTCTTGTTAGACGAGCTCTAGTTCTTTGAGTTTTTTCACTAGTACTAGCTACACCATTTTCGACTTCGAATGTGTTGGGAATGTCAACAACTGCTTCGACATCATTACTTGCTTCTTTGAAATCATAACTCATCAATGGCTTGTTAATTGGATCACCAGAATTCTAATCCCAGGCAGAATTTCGTCAATCACAATATCTCGACTTATCACGATCTTCTGATTAATTGGATTGAACAGCTTGTATGTACCAATTTTATGATATCCTACCAGAACCATAGGTTCACTTTTGTCATCAAGCTTTCATATTCTTGCATCAGGAACATGCTTGTAATAAATAGAGCCAAACACCTTCAGATGACTCACAGATTGTCGTTTTTCACGCCACACTTCTCCAAGAACCTTGTTCTTCAGCTTCTTATTAGGGAAACTGCTCAGAATATAAACAGTTGTGGAAACAGCCTCACCCCATAAGGATTTTGGCAAATTCTTCTACTTCAGCATGCATCCCGTCGTGTCCAATATAATTTTGTTTCTTCTTTACGCTATTCCATTATGTTGAGGCGTGTAAGGAGCAGTTACCTCATGATTAATACCATGTTCTGCATATAATTCTTCAATCATTTTCAACGTGTATTCATCACCATCATTTGTTCGTAGAACCTTGACATTCTTTTTGCTATGTTTTTCGATAAGCATCTTGAATCTCTTAAATATTGAAAATACTTCGCCTTTGTGCTTTATCATATAAGCTTCAAAGCTTTCGACTGTACTCATCGACAAACAACACAAAATACATGTTTTCACCAATGGTATGATCTTCAAACGGACCACATACATCTGAATGTACAACTTCGAGTATGCAAAAAGATCTCATTGGCATAGTCAAAACGGAAGACTTTTTAGAATGCTTTTCGACTAGACAACCTTCACATAGTTTGGCGGGAAGCTCCAGACTTGGTATACCAATTATCATATTTTGAGTAATCATTTGATTAAGTTATCGAAATTTCAAAAATCCAAAGCTCAAATGCCACAACCAACTATGCTTGTGGTTGACAATAACTTTTAGACATTGCACTCCAGTCGAACTAATCATGGTCTTGAATGTTCTATTCTTTGACAAATGAGATTTCAAGACCAAATTGTTCTAGGTGTTGAACAGCTCCAAGGCTCCATCTTTCATAATCACTAAGAAACCTTTTTCGACCAGTTGTCCAACAATTAGTAGATTGCACTTCATCCCAGGTACACAAAGTACATCTTTGATCATAGCTTTTCCTTCATTGTTGTTTTGAATAACTATGTCGCCAGTACCTTCTACTTGCAATGAGCTATTATCAGTAAGTTTGACCTTACTCTTCTTCGACGAGTTAAAATATGCTAACCACACTTTTTGACCAATCATGTGATTCGAGAAGCCCGAGTCGAGGAACAATATCTTGGAGCCGACATGGTCATCTTAAACTGCAACCATAACCACCATATCTTAAGAATCATTTGAATCTTGGCATGCAAGGTTTGCTCCTTCCTCCTTGTATTTCTTCGCTCCCTTGTTTTTATTGTACCAACAATTCTTGGCCACATGACCCCACCTTTCACAGTTATAGTACTGCACACCTTTTTTCTCTGTCTTTCTGATAGGAGTTTCCTTCTCCTCTTTTCGAGGATTCAGAAGCTCTATCATTGACCTTATGCTTTTGAGAGTTTGACCAAGAACTTTTGCTCTGATTCTTGTCTCCTTTGCCTTTGAACTTGTCAGAACCATCATGTTTCTTCCAAGCCTGAACCTATAGTGCTTGCATCGAATCTTGAACCCTCTTCCTTTCGACAATCCTAATCTCATGTGCCTCTAACAAACCAACCAAATCTTCTAGTTTCAAGGTTTCAAGATTGTTGGATTCTTGAATAGATACGACAATATGATTAAAGTGAAAGGTCAACATACACATTACCTTCTCAACTATCATCTTATCATTTAGGGTTTCACCATAATCATTCATGAGATGGACGATATTCTGCACCTTCGACACATAGCCTGTAGTCTTTTCATTTTCATCCATTTTCATCAATTCATACTGTCTTTGCAAAGTCTGCAATTTGACAATTTTGACTTTCTCACCTCCTTCATAGTACTTGACAAGAATATCCCATGCCTCCTTCGCCGATTCAACATGATAAATCTTATCGAAGTTCACTGGATCTACCACTGATTGAATGCAATACGCAACCTTGCAGTCTTTCTTCTTTGCCTACTTGTTCACAGCTCTCAGAGCATCGGTTGAGTTTTTAGCAAGCTCGTGGACATAATTGGTAACCAATTCAAGGGTTTCATGAAAGCCAAACAAAGATTGCAACCATTTTCTCCTCCAAATCCAATTCTTTCCACCAAGAATTGGAAGATAATTTAGAGTGTCATTAGTATCATTCGTCTTTGCAGCGATTGATTAACAACTCATGATCCCGAAAACACGATCACCGACATTTTATTCTTGAAAACACAATCAAGAATCTAACTTGGGCTTTAGATACCAATTTTTTAGTGCATGAGGCACTTTTAGTGAGGAGAGAGAGAGAGGGGGGGGGGGGGACTAAGGAAATAAGAAATTTATTATTTAATGATTGTGTTACAAAACTGAATTACAAAGTATGTATTAAAATTTTCCCTTTATCAGCATATCGGTTATTTTATTCTTTTGATGCTTTGTTTTACATTTATTGTTTAATTTGAGTTTCCTTGCTTATTAATCATCAAACACATGTTAAAGTAGTTTCTCCATGAATTTTTAAAGTTGACTAGTTGACATAGTTGTTTGTATTGATTCAGAAGTTTTCCTGACTTGATTCAAAGTTTTTTTATCTTCTGACTCGAGTCAAGGATTTCATGCACCTTTTTTCCTAACATTTTCTTATTCCCCCAACCCAACAGTTTTCAAATTTTAAATTTTTCCATTTTTTCTTCCATTTTTTCCTTTTTTTTTGTTTTTTTTTTCCAGATTTTCCTTATTTTTTTCGATTTCTCTCTTTTTTTCCTTTTATTTTTGTTATCTTCACATTTTATTTTATTTTCATCTTTTCTCTCTTTCTCCACTACATTTCATTTTCATTCATCTCTATTTCTTTTTCTCTCTCTTCTCTACATTTCAAATATTCTCATTCATTTCTTAAAACATAACATCATCTTCATTCTTCATCTCACTCATACTCATTCATACTTCCTTCATCTCATCTCCTTCAAATATTTTTCGGATTCAAGAACAGTTGAAGACAATGTCACAACAAGTTGTGCCTCTAAGATTACCAAGAAACAATCTTCAATTTGAAGACAATCCAATGGCGACTCTTCTGTGGGTGCTGCTTTTACAGACTCAAGTGTTAAACTTCACAAAGTGCAAACCTTGATTCTTGATGACCTTCAAAAGCCTATCTTGACAAGTTCTACTCCAAAGTTCTTTCTGGTCCAAACTTCATCACCAAAGAAGTTTCCACAAAACCAGATTTAACCTTCTTTAAAGTCCTTGAAAACCACCAATTAGACACCTTCTTAAGCTTGTCTCACAATTCAATGTGCATCATGTTTGAGCATTTTATTGTTATGTTGTTCCGCTCGACAATGGTTTGGGCTTATATTGTGAGTTTAAGAACAAGAAATTCACCTTCAATGCTAAGGACTTTAAGGATGTCTTGGGTTTGGATAATTCTGTGTATGAATTTACAAGAGCAACTATGGAGTCTGAATACCAACGCAAGCCGATTGTGACTCAGGTTTCCAAAACTTTGTATCATCACGACATGTTGTACTCGCACTTCACTGTTGGACAACTCAATGTTAACTGTCAATTTCTTCATTGGGTGATCACAAAGGTGTTAGTGCGTCGAAAGGATAATTTTGGCCAAATTGATGAGTTTAATTTGTTTCTGTTATGGGTACTTCTTAACAAGACCAAGGTAAATTGGGTGAAGTTTATCGTAGACATGATCATGGAGTGTAAGTCAAGTGCTTCCAAGCCTTTATACTTTCCCTCCTTCATGAAACTCATACTGAATAAGGCTGGAGTTGCATCAATACTTAGTGATTTGGCCGATGCGCCTACTCCCTTTAATGACTCCACCCTTCACTAATGCAAATACTACTTTGACTCGGACAAGAATGAATGGTGCTTTCAAGCTCAATTTTCTCGAGTTTATGAGACTTTCTTTGTGAATGCCGAAAATGCTCCTCCCGACCATACTCCTCTTGATACCTCTCTTCATACTGGTGCCTCTTCATTAATTGATCATGGTACTGATGTTGTTACTCGAGCTAATCTAGATAGGTAGGGTGATCGTATTTTGACGGAGCAAAGGACGTTGTCTCATAACATCATGTCAAATTGGATCTAATTCTTGCCCAGCTTGTTGCTCACAACATTGGTCAGTCTAGCGCGTCTGTAGATCATAAACACTTTGAGATGGAGGAATTATAATTCATCATTTTTCATTTTAGAATTGTTGCATTTTATTTATCTTTCTTCATTTTGATACATTTTTGGGTTGTACTACAGTTATTTATACCTTAACTTTGTTACTTGGCTTCTAATGTTCTAACCCATTTAAAATTTGCTTGAGATGTTTGTCTATCATTATTTCACTTTGAGTTTGTTGGGTTATAGTTTGGTAATTGTTTATGTGTTATTACAATGTGTTCCATTTTGTTTTTATCCCTCGTCCATTTTGATTTTGTCAAAGGGGGAAAGGATTCTCGTTTGAAAATTTTAATTTATGCGATCAAGCCTTTGATGTAGGGGGCATGGCTCCGTGTAACTCAAAATTAATCAAGTTGCCAAGCATAAAAAAGGGGGAAACTGAAATTGCCCTTTATCAGCATATTGGTTATTTCGTTATTTTGATGCTTTGTTTTACGTTTATTGTTTAATTTGAGTTTCCTTGCTTATTAATCATCAAAAACACGCTAAAGTATTTTGTTCATGCATTTGTTAAGTTGACTAGTTGTCATAGCTGTTTGAATTGATCTAGAAGTCTTCTGACTCGAGTCAAGGATTTCATGAATCGGCTCAAGAAAGTGTCTCAAAAGTTGATTTTGATTCTATTTTTTGGAATCCAGGAAAAAGCAGTTTTGAATCGAATCACAGGTCTAGAAATTCCAAATTGAATTGATTCAGTCAGGGTCGCGACTTGATTCATGATGCTAATTTAAATTGATTCATTTTAGACTCGACTCAGGTCAACTTCCCTAACTGAATCGAGTCATGGAAAGTCTGAATTGATTCATGTAGTTCATTTTTACTCATTTATTATGCATTTTGTCTTGAACCTATAAATATAGGTTTCATTTTCTCATTTTATGAGAGATCAAAATTTTCAGTTAGAAAAACCTTTGCAAACACAACTTCTTTCTCTCTCTCAAATCTTCATCTTAATCATACCTATGGAAACCATTTTCTTGTGTGTGTGTATGTGTGTGTGTGTGTGCGTGATAATTAATTATAGTAAAACATTAGAGATCTAATTGTTCATTGAAGTGTGCAAATTTTTGCAAGAGGTATTTTGATCTTGGAATTTTCAAAGGGTTGAAATTTCTTGAAGGGAAAAGAAGAAGGAGCTTTTCTCCATTGTTGTGGAGTTTTTCTGTGGATTTGTCAACTTATTAAAGAGAAGGATTCAAGGCTTGGAATTTCAAGATTGAGTGAAGATTGGGAAATTCGTCAAGATAGGAATCCATCAAAAGTTGAAAATCAAGATCTTGGGTAAAAGATCAAAGTTTAATGGTGGTAGCTAGTTACAAACAAGTTCTAACAAGAAGCAAGGAAGAAGATATATTAGATTGTTATAGTTTATCTTTTGATTTTCTGAATTTTTGTAACACGAACATAATTCAATACCATTTTAATGGAAGAAATAAATCTTCAGTGGTTCACCATCGAAGACTAGATGTAGGTGCCTGCGAGGACAATCACATTGTACTATTATATATCCTGGTGCACTCTCTCCTTCTCTCTCCCTGTCTCTTTATCGTTTAAAATTGAATGCTTGGAGTATCTGTTTAGATTCATTGCATTCATAGTCTTGATTTGTAAAAGTTTAGGTTTGATTAGATTTGTTCTTCTAAAGGATCCTGTTAATTGATTATTGTGTGAGAATTGAAATTAGAATTGCCTTTCAAATTGAAGAATAGTTACAGTCTTTAAGCATCTCGTTGAAACTTTAACCATTAATAAATTCATTGCATTTTACCTCATTACAAACCTTTGGTGTAAGTATGGAATAAATCCTTTTCAAAACAATTTTTCACCATATCCATTTCCGCTTGCGTAATCTAATTTCTAAATCGAAACAAAGGGATTTTAATTGTCTATTTAACCCCCTTCTAGACAAATTACTCCATATTCAAACCAACAATATTTATATACAAAGTTACTTGACTACTAAGTAACAAACTATAACAAACTAAGTAACAAACCCTAAACCCTAATTATCTTTGGGCTTGGACCACACAACTTGGATTATATTATATCTCAACACGCCCCACCTTAAGCCCGCCAAAAAAGGGCGAGTTGGCCCGTTAGCCTAGTTATCAAGCACTCAAAATATTTATTTTAGTTGGTTGAAGGTTAATAATTGAACTATAGTTTTGGAATTCTTTTTGATGATTCTATTTTAGGTGAAATTTCTTAATGATTTTAGACTTTTAGTTGTCATTTTATGCTTTCATGTTGTTGCTTTGATGATTTCTAATTGAAATATAAAAAAAAACAAAGCCTTTTAATCTATTATAAATAAATAGGAGGGCAAGCCCTCCACCCACCAACCCGTGACCTTGGTGGGTCGGACTAGATTTTTAAGCCCAACTTAGCCCGCCCACTCTTTTTTTTGACGCGCTTAAGACAGGACGGACGGTCCGTTTTTCCACCCCTAATTATGTTAATTCATTACTATCAAAGCATAGAAAATTCTATAAAATGGTTGAAAATTCTATAACGATTCATCAAAAGAAACTGATAATAGCTTACCAACTAAAATTTCAGTACGATCTCCAACCCTTGCAGATGTTGCTCCATAAAAAATCATCTTAAAGTTATGCGTTGTAACCTTGAATGTCAAATCATTTTTAGCTGCCTAGAAATTTTTAATGATGTATATCTTTCCCACAACAAAAGTATCTTTATGTTTTGGAACCAAATGTGATGGTACAATAATTTGGATCATGTCTCTTTAAGAATCAATAAAAAAACGAACAAACATATCAATCCCAAAACATAAGAATGAAATATCTGATGTTAAGTTCTCAGCTGCTCGCAATAAACTGCTTAAACAATGAAGAAATTGGCTTTAAAGATTCAAACTGTAATGGGTAATTAAAGGAATTCCTTCGAATCAATCACCATAATTTCCAAATGTTCTTTGTTATCCATTATTGTAACAGGCTACAAATCTTTGACTCTAATAGCAATATTCTATAAATCCTTAGAATTATTTATGTTCATAATATATTCAACTGGGCGAGCCATTAAAAAATGTATAGAAGCTACGACAAAAACATGAATTAGAAAAATTTCGACAAATTAAAATCAATTTCATTTGATCGAAAAATTGAAATAAGGAGGAAGGAGAAAAACAAAGCATGAAGAAGAAGCAAACCAACCTGAACAACCTGAAATGGATGTGACTTTGTCGTTTGAACGATTAACCGGAAGTTGGTGGAAGAAGAAGCGGAATGATGGAGGAAGAAGTGCTACAAAAATAGTGAATTTGGGAGTGAGAGTGAGATGTTCATTTGATGATAAAAACAGTGCATGCAGTGTAAAGATACTCCCAACGTTGTAATTATTAGTGCATAGTTGTTTACCGTCAAAATTGGTAAATAAGCGCTAATCTTCCAAATTCTATAATTTTGATTACTTACAGGATCAACTAGTTTGATACTAGGACATGTGCTTTTAATTTTCTTCAAGTTTTATTATTTATGAACATTTCGACAATGTTCTTTCAATTTGTTAAAGATAATGTTACAATTGATAGAACAATCATACAATGGTGACATAAGCAATGAGTTGAGATTAGTGATAATAGTTGAGATTAGTGATAGAACAAGATGATAAAAACTGATGTATATTGAATGATCTATTAACTTGTTGTATTACATTGCATTACCTTCTTACATCACATAACATAGTTTTTTATATTACCTCAACTAACTAACTAACTAACTGCATTAACTAACTGTAACTAACTAACTGAATTACAAAAACTAATACACCTCCTTAATTCGATTAGTTAGATGCTTCTACGATGCCTAGTTTCATCCTTAAATCATCAAATCTGCTTATTTTTAGTGGCTTTATGAGCAGATCTGTTAATTGTTCATCTGTTTTACAGTAGCCCATTTCTAATCTTTCATTATTCACTTGTTCCCTTAGAAAGTGAAATTTGGTTTCAATATGTTTGCTTCTACCATGTGCTACAGGGTGTTTTGCCAAGTCTATGGCTGATTTACTGTCGACTCTGAGTTATACTCCTCCATTCCTTATCAGTTTCAATTCAATCAATAACATGTTTATCCACTGAGTTTGACAGGCTGCCATGGAAGCTGCTATGTACTCAGCTTCACGTGAGGATAAAGCCACCACTGATTCCTTCTTTGAGCTCCATGCAAAGACTGCATTTCCAACCATAAACACATATGTTGTTGTACTTTTTCTGTCATCTTTATCACCACTCCAATCTGAATCTGAGTAGCCTATCAATTCACCTCCTTGACCTTTGCAATATTAGATTCCATACCTATGTGTACCCTTCACATATCTCAATTTTCTCTTGGCTGCAATCAAGTGAGAAGTGGTTGGTTTCACCATGTATTTGCTGATCAGTCCTACACCATATGTGATATCAGGTCTTGTGTGACACAAGTATCTTAGGGAACCAATAAGTTGTTTGAACAGAGTAGGATTGACTTCTTCTTCATCATTTTCCAAGGATAACTTTGTTCCTGTATCAACAGAAGTTAAGGCTGGCTTGCAATTCGCCATATTAAACCTTTTTAACACATCTTGAGCATATTTCTTTTGATGGATAATCATTCCTTGGTCATTCCTTTCAAACTCAATTCCTAGAAAGTATGTGAGTCTGCCTAAATCAGACATCTCAAATACCTTCAACATGTTTTCCTTAAAAGCCTTCATCTCAGCTTCATTGTTTCCAGTCACTATCATGTCATCCATATATAGACATATAATGAGATTATCTGTGGTATTTCTACTGTAAATTCCATGTTCATTTACACACTTCATGAAACCTTTCTGAACAAGAAAACTGTCTATTCTCTTGTTCCAAGCCCTTGGGGCCTACTTCAACCCATATAGGGCTTTGTTCAGCCTGTAAACATGTTCTTCCTTTCCTTTTATTTCAAATCCTGGTGGCTGATTCACATATACTTCTTCTTCTAACTCACCATTCAGAAAAGCTGATTTTACATCTAGCTGATACATAGACCAGTTATTCTGAACTGCTATTGCCACAATCAGTCTGATTGTTTCCATTCTTGCTACTGGAGCATAGAATTCATAGTAATCCTATCCATGCCTTTATAGAAATCCTCTAGCTACTAATCTAGCCTTGTACTTTGCCACCTACCCATTTGGCCTTAGTTTTGTCTTAAAAACCCACTTGACATCAATACACTTCTTGTTAGCAGGTAATTTAACTAATTTCCATGTCTTATTCTTTTCTATAGAGCTCAGTTCTTTAATCATAGCTATCTTCCAGTGTTTCTGCTTTAAGGCTTCTTCAAAAGACACTGGTTCAGTTTCAGCCAGCTTTGCAAGTTGCACTATATCACCCTCATCTGTGTCTGCTTGGTCAGGGAATCTCTCATAGTCCCTCAACCTGGCTGGTGGTTAAGTATTCCTTGTTGGTCTGTTGATTACTTCTGTTCCTTCTTCATTTGTATCTTCATCAACTTCCTCTTGTTCCTCACCTTCTTTTGTCTCTGAGTCAGATAAATGTAAGTGATTGTTACATTTATATGAGACCTTTTCTTTCCAATCCTATTCCTTTGATTCATCAAATCTTACATCTTCGCTAAATACTATCTTCTTATTATTTGTATTATACAGTTTGTAGGCACCAATTTGATAATAGCCAACCATAATCATTACCTGAGATTTATCATCTAACTTTCTCCTTAGTTGATCAGGCACATGTCTAAAACACAATGAACCAAAGATCCTTAAATGTTGAACACTTGGTTTGACTCCACTCCATGACTCCTCTGGTGTCTTGTCCTGCAACTTCTTTGTAGGGCTTCTGTTTATAAGATATGCTGCAGTAGCAGCTGCTTCACCCCACATGAAATGAGGCATTTTCTTTTACTTCAACATACTCCTTATCATATTCACTATGGTTCTATTTTTCCTTTCTGATATCCCATTGTGTTGAGGTGTATAAGGTGCAGTGACTTCATGACTAATGCCATTTGATGAGAAAAACTCATGAAATTCAGTAGAATTGTATTCACCTCCTCCATCTGTTCTTAGCCTACTAATTACTTCCCCACTTTCATTTTGAACCAGTAATCTGAACTTCTTAAACACATTTAACACTTCACTTTTCTTAGCCAGCAAGTAAATCCACATTTTCCTAGTGAATTCATCTATGAATGTCACAAAGTAACTATTTCCACCTACTGACCTTACTTCAAAAGGTCCACATACATCTGACATAATTACCTCTAGTTTCCTGATTGCTTTGATTGGTACTTCTGCTTTGTATGAGCTTCTAGCTTGCTTTCCAGTACAACATATTTCACATACTTCCTCTAGCAATTTTAGTTTTGGCAGGCCTTGCACCATCTTCTTTTCATGCAACATATCCAAGTTTCAAAAATTGATGTGACCATATCTTTGATTCCATAACCAGTCCTCATGATTAGTCTCAGTTAATAGGCACTGATCTTCAATCATATTCATATTAATATTGAATGTTCTTTGTTTTGATAGTGGAGCTTTAATGATCAGCTTGTTCTTGTGATCAAAGATATTCATAGCTTTTGCCTCCAATCTTATGGTATATCCCTTCTGTAATAACTGACCAATACTAATTAGATTGCTCTTCATGTTTAACACATATAGCACATCAGTAATACATGCCTTCTTGCCATCCTTCCTATTAATCAAGATTTTCCCAATCTCAGTTGCACATACTATGCCATTGTCTGCAAATCTAATACTTCTGTTCACTGATTCATCTAGTTCATAGAACCAAGACTTCTTGCATGTCATGTGATTGGAGCACCCTGTATCTAGATAGCATTCCTCACTTCTTTCTTCTTCATCTTTGACTGTTACCATTATCAACATTTCATCTGAGTCTGAGCTTTCATTCTGAGCAAACTGAGCTTCATCTTTGCTCCTTGGTACCCTCTTTGATCTGCATTCAGATGCATAGTGGCCCCATTTTTGGCAATTATAACACTGAATCTCCTTCTTGGACTTTCCTTTCTTCACATACTGAGCCTGCAATGCTTGATCCACAGATGCAATCTTCCCTCTTTCTTTGATCCTATCTGTTAACCTTAGTTCATGTGCCTCTATGCTTGCCTGCAATTCTTCTATCTTCATGGAGTCTAGATCCTTTGACTCCTCCAATGCAACCACAATGTGATCAAACCTTGGTGTTAAAGTTCTGAGAACCTTTTCTACCTTCATCACATCAGTGAAAGTTTCCCCATTTCTTTTCATCTGGTTTGTGAGAGTGATCACTTTGTCCAGATATTGGCTAATGGTTTCTTCTTCTTCCATTGTCAGCACTTCATACTGCCTTCTCAATGCCTGAAGTCTCACCTTCTTTAGCTTTCCATCACCAGCATATAATTTTTCCATCGCATCACATGTTTCTTTTGCACTTTCATAATGCATGATCTTCTCAAAAATTTCATTGCTCACACTTTGATGTATCAAGAACATGGCTTTCCCATCCTTCTTCTTCAATTCTTTATGCGCAGTTTGTTGTTCTTCTGTTGCATTGGCTGTTAAGATTGGTACTCCTTCATTCACCACCTCAAGAACCTCTTGAAACCTGAAAATTACCTTCATCTTCACAATCCATTGATCAAAATTTTTTCCTTCAAACACTGGCAGCTGTGTAGAGATATAGTTGCTATGATTTTCCATTCTTCAAGCTTCTTCTTGCAACAGTTATGAAACCAGGCTCTGTTATACCAATTTGATAGAACAATCATACAATGGTGACATAAGTAATGAGTTGAGATTAGTGATGATAGTTGAGATTAGTGATAGAACGAGATGATGAAAACTGATGAATATTGAATGATCTATTAACTTGCTATATTACATTGCATTACCTTCTTACAGCATATAGCATAGTTTTTTATATTACCTCAACCAACTAACTAACTGAAATACAAAAACTAATAACAATTCGTAAAGAAATGCATAAATGTAAAATGCAATGTAAATGACTTCAAAGTAAATTTACAGCAAATGTAAATGACAAAATCTTAAATGATTTGATAAAAAGTGTAAATATGGTGATCACACGTACATTGCACTTAGGAACTCATTTCTCAACAACACATATACTTTTAGTAATATTTGAGTTTTTGTACAAGATTGAACACATAAATCTTAATTACTAAGATTCCTGGAATTCTGGTATGCAGATTTCAGATGTCCTAAGTGATGTTAAGACATTGATCTCTGATAATACAGAACAAGGACAAAACATGATCATTTTAAATCCCTTTAAAAATTAACAGTGTCATGACATCTGTTGTAACATCTGTAGACTGACAGAGCAATTTATCTAACCATTTAAATTATGTAGAATTGTAAATGCATAGTAACAGATAGTCGATGTTATAACGGATGTTATGACATCCACTACTGAGCAGACTAATAAACTTAGTAGTAAACCAGTAACGAAATCAGTAAAGAACACATGAAATTATTTACCCAGTTCGGTGCAACATCAACTACATCTGGGGGCTACCAAGCCAGGAAGGAAATCCACTATTAGCAAAATTAATTCAGAGCTAAACTCCCAGTTTACAACTCCTCACTTAATTTCTACCCAATGCAATTTCTGCCTAGAACCCACTAGACAAGAGACAACTCTCACTCCCCACAATCACAGCAGTGATAAACAATTCAATACAAGAAGGAAGACTATAGAAGACACTCTTCAAAGTCACAATACTTGATTTTGCTTAACAACTTCAATCAAGAACAATACACTCTTGCTTAAAAGCTTTGACTGAACAATTAACAATTAACAAATAACAACCTAAACATGTCTACCACGATGCATCCAAAGATACAAAGGGTGACTTACAAGGTCACACACAAAAGACTCTCAAAATCCTAAACCTTTATTTTACACTCAAGTGTTTCTTGTTGTGAGTGTTGCTTTTCCCTTGCTTCTGCGCCTCCTTAAATAGTAATGCATACTGGGCTTGGGATGGTAAAAAATAACAGCAGGAAGAGAAGATTTCAATCTTCATAAATAGCAGCAGAAAATAGGTTTAACCAAGTTAAACCAATCTTCACTATTCAAGGTGCTGAAAAATATGCCATAGGCGTTTCCTTTCTTGATCAGGTCTGACCAGAAAGATTCCTAAAATATAGCCTGGGATAAATGAGGAAACCTAATAGAAAATAAAACAGCGTTTATGCTGGCAGATCCTGATGTCACAACATTCTGCTTGACATCCAGAAAACTCTGTAATTGATCTCAATCTCCAAAACAACAATTGATCTCCTGATCTTCTGCAGAATCTTCTTAATAACAGTAGAAACAAATATTGTATAGTTTCCTAAAAATTCTCAACGATCCTTTTTATGAACACCAATTAAATCTGCACTTTGTTCCTAATAAATCTCTTTGACCTGCACATACTGATGAGGTATACCCAACATGATCTCATCAGACCAAAACACCTCTGTCAAGAGATATAAAATAGCAGCTCCTGTTGTACCAGATAAGGATGTCACGATATCTTGATTAAAACCCATGACAACAATTTTGTCACCACAGCAGATGGATGTCACGACATCTGTCTTGACATCTTGATTAAAACACATGACAGCAGTTCTGTAACCACAGCAGATGGATGTCACCACATCTGTCTTGACATCTTGATTAAAACACATGACAACAGATGGAAATGCTATAACATCTTGCTTAACATCAATGCAGAAGTATGTTTTACCAAAATTTAGCTAATCATAGAACCATGGAACTAACAATTCCTATTTATACTTAATCGAAATAACGGTAAAAAACAATCTCTTATCCAGAAGATGCCATTTTTTCAATTTCATGCACTTCTCTACTTACAGCTTTCCACGTGTCTTCTCAAGAAAGGGATAAGGCCTAAAACCAGTTATTGTCCTTATTTTGAATTACGCTTGTCGAACACAATTCCAAGTAAACTTCTTCGAACTTAAGTCTAAACCAAAAATGTTTCTAAGTCTCAGATCACTGTTTACCTTTATGCAAAGGGTCTTCTTCAACTATGTCCTCATCATCTCTCTAAGAAATTAACATATCCTTTTTTAGAGTATCTCCTTAAGCGCTATTGACTTATTTCAAACATTCATGTGCGTCAAAATTCCAGCCAACAATAGTATATTGTGTGAATTTAATCGTAAACATTGTAAATATAATATGTCTTCACGTATTTCCTTAGCATTCAATTGTAGTAGTAATAAAAAGGTGGTTGTAGTAATGATAGTTTATCATGTATTAACATTTAAATTATATCCTAAAAGACTCAAATGTCCCTGATTTTAGAAGATGAAAATAGTGAATTAGTCGGATCAATTTCCTAATCTTTTATTAGTTTCTTAAGATTAGATAATTGTCTATTCTCGTGGTTGTATCTATTGAAAATTTCTTAACGCACCCTATATGTTTCTAGTGTCCCCCATTTTCAGAGATGTATCTCTGGACGCACCCTAACTTAGACTCAACAAAGGTCATTCTTAGTTACGCCCTTTTTTTGGTTTACTGTATTTCGAAGATGCATCTCTAGAATATTTCTGTAGTAACATTTCCATAACACAGACAAATCAGTAGCAGAGTCAAAATAAAGTAATTTTCAAAATTGAAATTAACTTTCATAACATAAAATAATCATTACATAGATGATTTCAACATAAAATGCAACATTACACTTCAATATCCAGGTGGAAACTTCAACATCGCAATATCTTCGACCGATCTTGATACTCTCGCTTCCAACTCGAGCGTAATTTTTATTTTGACATGGAAATACGTATTCCACATAGCCCTTACATATGCTTGTGTCTTGAGCTTAAATTTGTTGAACTCAATCTTCCCTTTGTTGTCAATCGATGGTGAAAGGTACTCGAGCTTCACAATCCATTGATTATCTCTGTAAGGTAGGAGATAATGGATTTTCGTCTTTGATATCTTCGAGGGAGGTGAGATCGGTGAGCTTAAACATTCGCCCAGGTGTAGACCTGGAGTAGGAGGCCTTTGCGAAATATCAATAGATGTTGATTTGTGACATTTGAGACATTTTCAGTTTGTGTGAAGTGTAAAATAAGAGCACCTTAATTTATAGAAACCATTGATCAATATGGACCACTCAATAACTAGGAAGTTGCTTCCAAAGATATATCTCCGGAACCACACCTTATTATCTTGTTACGAAGATGCATCTCCGGAACTTTTTCTGAATCAGTTCCAAAACAAAACCTATTTTTTCATTTACAAAAGAACAAATGTTGATACGGGGAAGATAAAATAAATACATTAAGACACAATATGAACAAAATGTGAATATATTACACTTCATTTATATTGAGACACAATTACATACAATTATTTATCCGATTAAACAAGAAATTAAAATGAATCGCAACATATGTCGCTGGCTAAATCTATAGGTGGTATCCCCTTGGACTTTGTGCATTTGATTCTTTTTCAATGTTGTTCAATTTCTTGAATTCTTGCATCCTTTCCATAAAATGATTCGACAAAGTCTCAACTTTTGTGGTTCAATGAGTCGTCCACTCCGGTGATGTAAGTGGTGGTATAAGGCATCCCGGTTTGAAGTATACTTGAACAAAATGACTTGATTTTGAAAGTCATCCAATACACATGATATGATCATTTGGATTTTGAGGTGGGGCGGTGCTAGTGAGAAAAAGGTTTCCAAAAAACTGTAGCGTGTCAGGTCAACGCAGACTCTATCATATGCACATGTAATTAGGTGACTCATTTCAAGGAAGCACATCTGTTTTGCCTTCGGTACCGGACGACTAAGGCAAGGAACAAAAGACTCATAAACTTCATCAAATTTTTCTTTCTTTTTGTACAACCATGTGTATTATTCTTTATGCGTCTTCAACTCTTGGATAAGTTGATGGCGGACAAGTGAATGACTATTTTATCCTTTACCGGGTAAAGTTGAAACGACTCGGTAACCGAAATTACCATCCCCCACAAAATTGATGATCCACTCAATATATTTGTGCATAAAAACCGACATCTCGTCGATGAATAGAATCTTTGGTGGAGGCGGCGTCGAAGGTGGTTTGCTAATGTAACCTCTTTTGACGACACTTTTTTGAGGTTTTGGAGTTGGTGAGTTGGGAAAAACTTTATCAACATGTTCAAAATATGAAGGAGACTGTGTAGTAAAATTGTCATTTGGTATAGGCTTCATTTTCTTCTGAGCACCTTTTGTTTTTACGGGTTGAGAGGGCGGTTTCATGTCGGTAGTCTTCGGATAGATAATATTTCTCAATTGTTCTTTGCTATGGAGTTTCATGTTGTCATCGGCTTTCAAAAATCTCTATTATATCACTTCTCATTAGGTTTAAATAGAGATATTTGATTTACTATCATTCATGACACCATCATCATCAAACCTAAGTCTCTTCCAATGAGTACAAACTTCGTCCATTCTTATTGGGTCACCAAGTTTCACCTTGTAAGCAATAACACAAGTACATGGGAGATCATATATTTTCATAATTGTGCATCCAAAATTTACGCTATCAAAGCCTACATTATCAGCTCGTTTAGCCTCGTGAAAAATATAATTCAAACCCGCCCGAGAAATGTTACTGATCAATTGAGAATGTAGAGCGTTGCCTTTAAATTTGTGTTCCAAAACTATGATGCTCTGACTAAATGATATTTGTATCTCATTATGTTGGTTTTGAATCATGTGGTTCACGGAGTCACAGTCTCTACACAAATCACCCATACTATTTTCCAACGAATTTTTCAAAGTAGCATGGAAAAACTCAACTCTGTTAATTGTTGTATTTCTAAGGTGTCTAACATTATCAGTCTACGCATAAATAATTTTCTCCTTCACCTGGTAAAGAATTGTGCTTTCAACATATTTCAACAAATCCATATACTTTTGACACACTTTCCTGAAATGCATAACAAAATCGGTATATAGTTCTTTTGTGAAAAAATTATTATACCATTTCATGCATCCATTATTTTTTCCACAACCACACCTACCTTCACCATTTTTCCATCTTCGAACTCTATCTGTTTCGTCCCTACCACGGATTTAACTCAACTTCTCACATTATTTGTTATGTGATACCTGCAAAGTAATGCATTAGAAGAAGGAAATACCTTTGCAACCGAATTTATCAATGTGGTATCACGGTCGGTAATAATCGCTTTAGGCATCTCACCTTAGTCCTTCAATAGTGTCCGACACACCTTTAAGGCCCAAGTAAAATTGTCCGCTTTTTCACACTCAAGAAATGCAAAACCAACATAATATGTCTTCTAAGTTGAGGTAACACCAACCATCTCCAATAATGGAAGTCTATACTTGTTGGTCTTGTAGGTTGAATCAAGTATGAGCATCGTAGAAAACGTGTTGAACAACTTTATGGAACCGGGATGAGTTGAAAATATATCTCTAACAATAACTCCATCCTCGCACGTTCGGTACCTAAACACACAACTGTTATCATCCAACAGTTTCAAGAGTTGTTGCATCTCAGTTCTATCGCCCTTAAACGCCTTGTTAGTGAGGTATCAAATATTATACACCTGCTTGATATTTGATATATTTTTGTGTCATTTCTTTTTCAATGTTGCAAGTATATTTTTCGGTTGAACCAAATTCAAGATCATGTCAATAACACATTCCTTCTCTTCTGGCATGAGCCGACACACATTAGGATGACCGACTAATTTTTCACACAAAACATGGTTATGCAAACCACATATCACATTAAGTCTCCAATTTTTGTTTGCCAACATGTAACCACACACCTTAAACAGACACTCACATTTTCTAGAACCAGTGTTGTCTCTTTTAAAATTTTGGAGAAGAGTTCTATATTTCCCACTTCTTTTGCACGTCATTGTCATAAAAGCACATCTTCTATCTGAACCATTATCAGACCTTCCGATAACCACAACAAATTTGGATTTAAAAGCCTCCATACAAATCCATTGAAGCATTTGATCACGAGATTCAAACTCTTGCTTGTTTTTAAATTGGTTGCAAACATCTACCATCTTCACAACAACACCTTGGACATTCGAAGAAACAACTTGTTTTGCGAAAACATCGGAGTGCACCATATCTAATGAAAATAATTAAAACTATAACAGTATATAGGCGCTACTGCTAAAGACAAACTTGAAAAGTGAACACTAAAAACTTTCAAAAATACATCTTCGGACAAGTTCATACTCGTTTCGGAGATGCATTTCCGAATACAATGCTACTTTCTTTTTCCAGAGAAAGGATCCTTACCTGAAACTTTATCTTCTTTTACTCTCTATGATGTGATGAACCAAAAGAATGGAGATTTGGAGTGAAAATGTGGATTGAGAATGGAAGATTTTTTGGTGAAGGGTTGGTTGAAAAACATCAATGACAACAATGAAAATATGAACATACAACTATTTCTTTTATCATATTATTCTGAATATACATCTTTAGAAATATCTTTTATATAAAAATGACAAGAAATTTCAAAATTCCGTACATATATTCGAAGATGAAATTCTTGAATAACCTTTATTGAATGTGTAAGAAGTACATCAAAAAAAATACACTCCAAAAAGAAAAACATTTTAAAATATTTGTATAATGCATAAGAAAAACATATAAAATACGATAAAGAAATATTTATCTATTTTGTGGATAAATAGTATTTTTTACTGCAAACATCCATTTGCTATTAGTCCAATTGCTATCTCTACCGTAGATCCTTATCTCTTACTAGATTTGATTTACTTCCACCCATAGCTACAACTACAACTTTCAAATATTATGTTTTGTTGAATTTGATATATATATATATATATATATATATATATATATATATATATATATATATATATATATATATATATATATATATATATATATATATATATATATATATATATATATATATATATATATATATATATATATATATATATATATATATATATATATATATATATATATATATATATATATATATATATATATATATATATATATATATATATATTATGTGCGCAACTGCCTATACTAAATCTCTAGGAAAAGAACTAGACGATAAAATTTATTTTCAAGAAGTTTAATACTGCTAGTAGATTAGATGAATAAGTCTTTCAATAATAATGTTGAAAGAAAATTTAAAATAAAGAAAAACATTTATATAATAAAATATTCAAAATCTATTTCCAAGACCAACCATGGAAGAAACCAGGAAAATAATTATAGCGGTAATTAGCCATGAAACATCAAAGTCTACTATTGACCTGGAAGCTCTTTCGTTTTTTACGATGATAAAACCAAGATTCTGAGGGTGCTATTTTCGATTATCATCACAACCATTCATCAAATCACATACCAAAAAATTGTAAAGGAAAACACAAGAGACAAAACCAAAACAAAAGATGAATCAAAACGAGATGTCTTCATTAACCACTTCTCGTTTGTCAGCACAAGCAAAACCCTTCACTCTCAATCGCGCCTCTACTTTATCACCTAAACCCTCTACCAAATCCTTCGATCATTGTGATAATGATGATGGTGTTGATGATGACCCTTTTAGTTCTTTGCTTGATTCTTTTCGAAAAAGTAACCTTGGTTCAAAGGGTTGTTCTGTGTCTTTGAATGGCACTGTCAAAACCACAACTTTGCCGGATGAAGGTGCTTCTCGTGGAGTTTCAGTTTTTGAAAGGAACCCTTTTCGGGAATTGGCTAAAAATGGTGACTTTGATGTGATTAATTGGACACAGTTTGAAGTTGGAAGTTCAGCTGGTGATGTGAGCATGCTTCAGAAAGGTAGTTGTTTATGTCTTGCTAAATTTTATTGCAATTTTAATTTGATATACTTGTCTTGATAGTTCAGCCATGAACTTTTTAGGTCCTGTCTTCACTCCATCTTAAAATTGGTTACTATATAAGAAAGTTATTTCACCCTATGTTGACATGGGCATCTTAGATGAAAATAAAATGACTCTTTTTATTGGTTTCTATTTGTACACGCTAGCTACACTAATTTGATAACTCGACTGATGCTAGGTCAGTCAGTAGCAATGTTTATCTGAATGTATTTGGCTTGAAAAGTACCCATCCTCTATGCTTGATGATTGCTGGTTTTTATAGAGCCCCTGAATTTTATGCCAGTTTAATTGTCATTGTGGTATATGTTTCCTTGCCTAGCTGAGAGCAATAAAGGGGAGTTAAGTCCTCTGTCCCCTTGTCCAAGGTTGGCCTTTTAAGGCTAGTCAATGGCTTAAATGTTCTGTCTATAAGTATATAGGATAAATCATCAAGAGTGACTTGTATTTGATCTTGGGTCGGCCTTCTTGGCTTGACCCATTAAGAGTAACTTGGCCTGGTCTTTCCCTGTGAATGGATTAGGGCGGGGCGGGTTATGTCCGGGTCTGGGTCCGGCCCTTATTCTTTTTTGTGAAATATCATAATGCACACAATCCCTCAAACATGAGGCCTGTAGGGGTGATATCTATGAAGCATTGTTACTCTTAAAATGGTGAAGTATCGGTACCAGGTACACATACCGTACTCTTGGTACTGTGAACTGGTTCAGTTATGCTGCTGCAGTTGCATCAAAAACTTGGCTCCCATTTAGGATCTATTTAGTGCTTTTATTTTTTGAATTTTTATTTTAATGGTGTTTAATGACTAGTTTTGACTTCATGTTTCATATAAAATTTTATTTACAATACAAAATAGGACACACAATTGAGAAACTATGGAATGGTTTGTACAGTTAAGCCAGCTGTCGACGGGTTGAATCATCATCTAACAGCATCCGAAGGCCTTTTTGAAAAAAGCACTGGTATAATTGCGGGAAAAGACATTTTATCAAATTCCAAAGGATCAAAACAATCTGCGGATGAGTCTAGCTCCTTTCTTAAGGCACAAAACAAAGTTGCTCCACTCAAGATATCACGTGATATATCTTCTGCTAAAAGTGCTCCTCAAAATCAGTTCTTGAATATTCTCGGTGATAGTGACGCTGATGTGGATTCTCCTTGTTGGAAGGGAAAGGCTTTTAGTTTAATTCCATCAGAAATTTCACAATCTGTACAATTTCATCATGTTGAGAAAGCAACAGAAAAACATAACACTTTAAATCCTCGAGCTCCACAGTTCTTTCCTGGTATCGGATATGTTACGGATGATTTTCTGTCTTCAAACTCTGGTGTGCCCGTGACTACTAATTTACTGTCAGGAGAGGACATACTCATGAAAACTGTTACGGCAGAATTCCTAGTAGAGTTAAATAAGGAAGAGCTTCGGTATTCAACCAACACCAACGGAATAGAAAAGGCTTTTAATATGGTTAATAACCCAGGAAGTACCTCTATGGATCCTATGCTAAACTCACATTCTACGATGACACATCCTTGTTCTAAAAAAGATTTCACGACTTCAAAAGGAAAACATGTAACTATAGGTGATGTCGATGACTCTGTAAAGGGAGCTGGAAATCCTTGGGCTAGTAGGTCAACAATGAGTGATGTTTTCCCTACAAAGGGATATTATCCAATAGCACATGCATCATCATCTCAAGTCAATGTTTATACCGATCTTCTAAAAACATTTGAAGGTCTCTCCAAGTCTTTAATTGAATCTCCAAAGCCAGATGTTAAGATAATGGTTGGCGCAATGCATGTTCTTTCAGAACTGCTTGCACAAACCTGTGTGGACGGAGTAGATTCAAATAGCGAACATGATCTTAGTATGACTACAATCCTGGAAATTGTCAACAATCTGAATGATTTTCACGCAAAAGTAGGTGGTGAAAGGATTTCAATTTCAGCCCTTGATTCAGCTCCGGCAAATAGTCCTTTCTCTCTTGATAGTTCATTAAAACTTACCAAGGTATGTATGAATCTATGTTTTCATTTTCTGCTCGATATTTATTGTTCTGGAAACTGAGATGCACATGTCTACATTCAAGGGACTCGAAATGGCAAACGTAGAGACCCTTACTGTTCCACACCAGCTCTATCTGCAAAACGATTATGTTGGAAGAAATATGGTTTCTAACGTGATTGGTCAGAGTGAACTAAGTTCTTTTGCTTCTAGCAGCGGAGGAGGCACCAAGAAAAGCAACGAAGTTGGCCAGGTATCAATATGGCTGCAAATTGCACTAGTAACTTGAATCAAATCTGATTTTATGTATTCTAAAATCCAAAATAAATCTATGGATTCTTGTAGCTTCAGGTCATTCGGAGAATTCTAGGGAAAAATCTGGATTTTGACAAACAAATGCCTCCAGAGACATCGTTGTTTTGGAATTTATGGCTCGATTCTGAAGCAGAGCGTTGCTTCAGAAAATTTAAAACTTATCATTGGCTTATGGAGGCTGGTGTGGATGCAAATTGCAAAAATGTTGCGGTATTTCCCTCTTCCTAAAAATACTATAGCTAGCAACCTTATATTTCCTTCTCTAATTTTGTTTGAATTGACTTATTTGAACTTATCTGTTAGCACAAATACTCGCGAGTGACGTATCAATTGTGTATTTCTATTTTCAGGAATTGTGGAGGTGACACATGACGGTGCTTCATAGTTTGTAGATTTGCTACAATACATAATAGAAGCTGTACACATTGGAGATATCATACATATTCGCAATCGACTAATTCTTGGATGAACTTCTACTTGTACAAATGTGACTGTTGCATGTGAATCCAACGGATCTAGACGACGATGAAGAGGAAGACAACATTGTTCTACGGTGTCGGTTAATTTGGCAGAAGCATCAAATATGTATAAGCAGCAACTAACCAAGTCTAAATATTGAAATGTTTAAAACTTGTTTTGTTTTTTAACATTCTTGTGTTGGAAGATGCTTATTTCTGATGTTTATCTCATGAGTTATGAGAAAAAGGAAAACAGGAAATGAATTTTCTTATGTTAAATTTCACTTGATTTAATAATATAAAGTGACGTTAGAACAACTTGGGAATAGAAAGGTGTCATTTTGCTGGTTAGTAACATATACTAAAGCATTTGTTATAAATAATAAATGCTAAGATTTTAGCTGAATAAGGTAAGAAGGATGAGATACACGAAACCTTGTCAGTAAACTGTCATGTATCATCTTTTATCAGCAGTTTGAACTTTGAAGCCTACTCCTCCATTGAAAGTCAAATAAATTCTCGCTTTATTACGTCATTTTTAAATGATGTATTTAGTAAAGTAAATATTTAGGTATGTTTATATTAGATGCCTTAATCATATCTTCAAAAGTTATATGTAGGAAAGTAATTTTATAATTTGTTTAAAATAGTTATATATTAAAGTTAAACTTATCATATCTATTGTACAACATCGAAAGATCATGTACTACATGTTTTTAGTAAGTATTTCAATCCACCCTCAAAAGACCATTTTGATAACGTATTTTGATAGATTTAATGAGAAATGCTCATTTGATACTGATTTGTACACTTACACAGTAAGTTATACCATAAAAGTACTTTCATCATTTTTTTAATAATTTATTTTTTCACTTTAATTTCCATGCATCACAACATGTGTATATGGTGTAATAAAACAATGTAAACATAGCATGTTTAAGGTGTAATAAAACAGTGTAAACATAGCATGCCTCTTAAACATATAAAATGAGCATTGCTATTCTAACACCAAAATCCTACACCATCTAAAATACAACATTAGCATGTGTGTCTTTATATAAGTAAAATTGAAAAATAATCATTAAATATATTTTAAAAAGTAAAATTAACGGTATTAGTTGTCACATTTGGTGTAAAAATATCATTTCTCATATAAAATAGATTGAAAAACTCATAATCTTTAAATATTTAAACAAAGTTGGATCTTCCACATGCATTGACCTAAGTTAAAGTCTATAGTTTTGCATAACAATAAGTTGGGTACTATTCTTTTTGAATGACAAAATTAATCTTTTAAATATTACATCATTGACTTAAGATACACAATATTGTTATGCGTTATTAGACTCTTTATAAAAGTTTAAATGATAAAATTAAAAGTGTCAAAGATAAATTGTATGTAATATATTGATGGTAGGAATATGTTTTTTTACTTCATGTTTAACCATTTTACTGAAAACAACTTTGAAAAGTGTCTGCCCCACAATAAAACCTACCGTCTTCAATTCCACCGTCAAGAGGCATACATACATGTTTCTCTCCAATCAAATCATTTGAACATCTGCTAAGTTAAGTGTCAATCTCCAATTCAGCAGATCAGTCAAAAAATTCTTTCTTTCCAAGTGAAATATATTAAATATGACTTATCTAATAAAATTATATCGATATTTAAAATGTGAAAGTTCTTTACAATAAATCGTATGTTTCTCAAATATATCTAAACAATTTTTTTTCAAATGTATCTAAACAAATCTTGCGACAAACAAGACAAATTGTATCAATAAAAATAAAAGAATTATAAAACAATATACAAGTATAATACAACACACTGTGTGTGGCATAATCCATCAATAGGAGACCCCTTTTTTTTTTTTTTTTCTTTACTACTTTGATAAATAAATAAAAACTACAACCTTTTATAAAAAACTATCACATTTTTCTTCATTGAAAAGCGTCACTACTACAATATTTTGAAATATTAGTTTGGTTAAATATTTTTGGTCAGTGGTCATAAACTTGTAGTTGAAGAGTTGTTGTTAGTTAAAAGACGTACACATGCCAACCAAATCCTTCCTTATACTTCCCGCAATAAATTCAAATCTTTAAAACAAAAGAACAAAACACACACGTTGTTGCTTCAGATCTCTGACTGTGTCTTTGTGTGTGAGCTAAACAATGAACGAATGACACCAACCACTTAACCTCTCTGAAAATGAACCCACCATACACTACAATCAACTTCACCAATATTATAATTCAATCTTCACTCTATGCCCTTTCATATAAAACCATCAAAGAATTTATACATTCAGAAATTGAGAAGTTGAGGACATACAAAAATGATGGAATCTGGTGTTAACTTCTGTAACTCTTGTGGTGAACAAGTTGGAGTTGATGCTAATGGTGAAGCGTTTGTGGCTTGTCATGAATGCTTTTTCCCTATTTGTAAGGCTTGTGTTGATTATGAAATCAGCGAGGGACGTAGCGTTTGTTTGAGATGCGGTAATCCATATGCTGCTGGTATGGTTACATTAGTCCAAATCCAATATCAAATTGTTCATCAAAATACTCTTTGCGTCTCGTAATAATGTTCATTACATGATTTTTTGTGTGAAGTATCTTATAGTTTGTTTCATTTTGCATGTTTTTCTAGATAAAACAAGAGGTAAGGATACTACCAAAGTTCCTGGAAATCAATCAACAATGGCTGCACAAATAAGTACTTCTCAGGTAGTGAATTTACGTTTAACATTACAACTAGCTTTAGTTTTTGATGTTTGGATTCTCTATTGTTGCGATTTTGCACTTACAAACTCTTCCTGTATTATGTAGGATGTTGGTCTCCATGCTAGGCATATCAGTACTGTGTCAACGGTGGATAGTGGTAAAGAAGAAAGACTTTATAGCTTAAATTTCTTGTAGCAATATCTTTAGAAAGGGACTCTGATAGTCATAACTTGGTTTGTTTCGTAGAATTAAACGATGAATCTGGGAATCCTATTTGGAAAAATAGAGTGGAAAGTTGGAAGGAAAAGGACAAAAAGAACAAGAAGAAAAAAGCAGCACCTAAGGCTGAAAATGAGGCTCCTGTTCCACAAGAACAGCAGATGGAAGAAATGCAGTAAGTTCAATGAGAAAGGAAACTAATTTTCTGAAGAAAGTTATATAAAATGCATACTGAAAATGGCATTTTATTATGGATCCTATGAATTCTGATGGACATGGATGCATGTTATGTTTTGCAGGCCTTCCTCAGAGGCGACTGCGGCTGAGCCACTTTCAATCATTATTCCAGTCTCAAAATCGAAACTCGGACCATACAGAACTGTTATAATCATGCGGCTCGTAATCTTGGGTCTGTTTTTCCATTATCGAGTTACACATCCGGTTGACAGTGCTTTTGGTCTGTGGTTGACATCTATCATCTGTGAGATCTGGTTCGCGTTTTCCTGGGTGTTGGATCAGTTCCCTAAATGGTCTCCTATCAATAGGGTTGCTTATACTGATAGGCTCTCTGCGAGGTTTGAAAGAGAGGGTGAACCTTCTCAGCTAGCTGCGGTGGATTTCTTTGTTAGTACGGTGGATCCGTTGAAAGAACCGCCACTTATCACAGCTAACACAGTTCTTTCTATCCTTGCTGTGGACTATCCTGTGGATAAAGTATCGTGTTATGTATCGGATGATGGTGCGGCAATGCTTTCATTTGAGTCCCTTGTGGAGACAGCTGACTTTGCAAGGAAGTGGGTTCCGTTTTGCAAAAAGTTTTCGATCGAACCACGTGCACCCGAGTTTTACTTCTCTCAGAAGATTGATTACTTGAAGGACAAGGTTCAACCTTCTTTTGTAAAGGAACGTAGAGCAATGAAAGTAAGCAACTGAACTTAAAAAGTCTTTTCCATAGTACTAAATTGTATGACTTAAATTGTATGATCATAAATAAAATCGTATAAATATTGTGACACTCTCTTAACGACCGTCTTTCATTTCGGTCAGAGAGACTATGAAGAGTACAAAGTCAGAATTAATGCTTTGGTTGCAAAGGCTCAGAAAACACCAGATGAAGGGTGGACTATGCAAGACGGAACCTCGTGGCCAGGAAATAATTCGCGCGATCATCCTGGCATGATTCAGGTACATCCATTCATTTTGTGTAATGAAATCTCGATGAGAGGCATACTCACATTCTGTTTATCATTGTCAGGTTTTTCTTGGACACAGTGGTGCCCACGACATAGAAGGAAATGAACTTCCAAGGTTGGTTTATGTTTCCAGGGAGAAAAGGCCAGGTTACACCCACCACAAAAAGGCTGGTGCTGAAAATGCATTGGTAAGATCAATAGATACTTAAGATTAACCATTTATATAAGCTCATCAATATTTTGTTGTGCTTAACGCTTATTTCGATTAATATAGGTGAGGGTGTCTGCAGTTCTCACAAATGCTCCTTACATTCTCAATCTTGATTGTGATCATTATGTTAACAATAGCAAGGCTGTTCGAGAAGCGATGTGTTTTCTGATGGATCCAGTAGTCGGTAGAGATCTTTGTTATGTGCAGTTCCCCCAGAGATTTGATGGTATTGATCGCAGTGATCGATATGCCAATCGCAACACAGTTTTCTTTGATGTAAGTTTAAATGAAAATGAAGAGTTTTACAATTATGAGATGAAAATCATGGACACAGTTCTTTATGCAATCTTTAACCTTGACCTCTTTCAGGTTAACATGAAAGGACTTGATGGAATTCAAGGACCTGTATATGTGGGGACTGGATGTGTTTTCAACCGACAAGCGCTTTACGGATACAGTCCACCTTCTATGCCAAATTTACCAAAATCTTCATCGTCGTGTTGTTGCTGCCCTTCAAAGAAGCCTACTAAAGATGCCTCGGAGCTTTATAAAGATGCAAAGAGGGAAGAGCTTGATGCTGCCATTTTTAATCTTAGGGAGATTGAGAGTAAGCACAGTAATTTTTTTTGTCATACAGCTTTACTTAAGTATAAAACCAGACTCCTCAATGCAGAACCTGTTTGGTTTCTTTTCGTTCTCTTGCAGATTATGACGAGTATGAGAGATCAATGCTTATTTCACAACTTAGCTTTGAGAAAACATTTGGTTTGTCCACTGTTTTCATTGAATCAACATTAATGGAGAATGGTGGTGTGTCTGAATCCGCTGATCCCTCAATGCTGATCAAGGAGGCCATTCATGTAATTGGCTGCGGATACGAAGAAAAGACAGCATGGGGAAAAGAGGTTAGACATTCATGTTTTCGTATATACTTTTTCAGTTCCTTTTTAAGTGTCTTGAAAGATTTCTTGTAGCTTAAGCAATCAAATACCTTCTTGTGTATTCAGATTGGTTGGATATATGGCTCGGTTACTGAGGATATCTTAACGGGGTTCAAGATGCAATGTCGTGGATGGAGATCAGTTTACTGCATGCCCTTAAGGCCTGCATTCAAAGGATCAGCACCAATCAATCTTTCCGATCGTTTGCATCAAGTTCTTCGTTGGGCTCTTGGATCAGTTGAAATTTTCTTGAGTAGACATTGTCCTCTCTGGTACGGTTTCGCTGGAGGTCGTCTCAAAGTACTGCAGAGACTTGCTTATATCAACACCATTGTTTACCCTTTCACATCCCTTCCTCTCATTGCCTATTGTACTTTGCCTGCAATTTGCTTACTCACAGGAAAATTCATCATCCCAACGGTAATTTCCTCATCTTTATGGCGTAACGAGCAATTCATACATCGCACAAAGTAACGTCATTATTAATGACACTAAGTCCTTATATTAATTTTTTGTTGCTAATATGATGCAGCTATCAAACCTTGCAAGTGCACTCTTTCTTGGACTCTTTATCTCCATTATATTGACAAGTGTACTTGAGCTAAGGTGGAGCGGTGTTACCATAGAAGATTTATGGCGTAACGAGCAATTTTGGGTGATCGGAGGTGTTTCAGCTCATCTTTTCGCAGTATTCCAAGGTTTCCTAAAGATGTTAGCAGGTGTTGATACAAACTTCACAGTCACAGCAAAAGCTGCAGATGATGCAGAGTTTGGTGAACTATACATGATCAAATGGACAACACTCCTAATTCCGCCAACAAGCCTTATCATTATTAACCTTGTTGGCGTCGTTGCTGGATTTTCTGATGCACTTAATGGTGGTTATGAATCTTGGGGACCACTCATTGGAAAAGTTTTCTTTGCATTTTGGGTGATCTTTCATCTTTATCCATTCCTTAAAGGTCTTATGGGTCGCCAAAACCGTACTCCAACCGTTGTTATTCTTTGGTCAGTGTTGTTGGCTTCTGTCTTTTCACTTGTTTGGGTTCAGATCAATCCATTTGTAAGCAAAGTTGATAGTGCAGCTATCTCTCAGACTTGCATTTCTATTGATTGTTAAGTCTTACATTACCAACAATGTTGCTTGGTGAACAAGTTTTGATCATATGTTAAAGATATGATTACATATGATGATGATGATGATTCAATATGCAAGGTGTGTAAGTCATTAGCACTAGTTCTTTGTTGAAATGTGTAAGAATTTTGAATTGTAAGGTTGTGAACTTTTTTTCCATGGTTTGGACAATTTTCATGTGTAAAGAGACCAATAATTTACTGTTATAGATATCAATGTAAAAATAGTGGTTTTTTCTTCTCTCTCTTTTGATCTAGAAATTGAAATAATAGTGAGAAAATAAATCTTTGCCATACTTATGTTATCTGCTTGTGTTAAAGGAATTTGCAATTATAGTAGTTTACTTAAATGTTTCACTTTTCATATAACACCAAAGTAAATTTAAAACTTTAAATACATAGTTTTAGTTTTGTAGCTCGAGTTAAGTTTTAAATATTTTGAGAGTTTTATCATTTATTCTAATCTTATTCTATTAGAAAATTAGTCTCTATGTGTAGAAAATATTCAATTTAAAATAATACATAATAATATTGAAGTTTGCTTTAGAAAAATTAACAATTCATCTTTTTTCACTAGTATCTCACTCACGAGGTGCTCAGAAGGGGTCGCGAGGCGGATGGACCATGAAAATTAAGGTATTTTGATTCTCACTCATTTGTGAGACGGATGAAGTAAGGCATGAGGTGGTTTGATGGAAACGTTGGCAATGTGAAACGGGTTCATCAGTTCTCGTGTCATACTTAAGGTATTTTATGTATTTTTGTTGAATAAGATAGTTTCTAAAGAGAGAAGTTTAGAAAGACAAAAGGAGAAATCTTTGGATTCTTCACTTTAAGGATTTGTTTGATCTTTGGTTATAATATATGAATTGGGAAAGACTTCTCAATGTTTTGGGATGAATTGGGAAAGACTCCTCAATATTTTGCGATTGAGTGATTCATATATTTTGTGATGAATTGGGAAAGATTAAGGTCTTAAATAGATGAAAATATGAAAATGTTCTAATGAATTCATGAGGTAACTTATTATAACTCATTTATAATCTTTTGATTAAAACGTTTGGTTGATAGTGGGTCAGATAATTACTATTTGCCCTATAGTAAATCAATTTGAATTGAACGTGAAGTATTTTTATAAACTATTTTTTGTGTGTTGAGTCTCTACTTTTATCTTGTTATTATTGTTTTGACTTGCTTACAATTTTAAATGGTAGAATGATTATTACTTGATATTGTTTAGTGTGGTTGATATTGTTTTTTGTCCCACACATGATTTTTCTTGGTGTGTTTGAATCCATTTGATCTTAATTTTCACAATAATTGACTCCTACCATTGGAGAAATGGTCTAAGTTTACAAGTGAACACCATGAATTCTAAATGGGATATCGAGATTTTATTTATAAAACAATTTTGGATTATGGAAAGTAAATATGCGAGCAATTTTGATCCAAAAAAAAAGAAGTCCAGAAGCATTCTAAGGTGTTGCATTGATACTAAGAATCTTGACATAAGCAGTGAATACATATAGGATGGATAAGGCTAGAAGTGCCATTATCTTTTGTAGAGCTATGTGCTTGCAGGTACAATCATCTACAAATGATCTTAGTATTAGATGATACTCGATAATTTTGATGATGATGACAACACCTAATATCAAACGGGGTTTGATGGATTTGTCGAAGATCTTTGATCAAGAAACCTCTGGTGATGGCATCTATCAAAGAAGTCCTATAAAAAATCATCATATATAAGCAGTCAACTCCCAGATAAAGTGTTGAATTCATGGTGAATATAACAAGGTTTTTGAAGCTTTAAGGTTGTGAAAGAGAGAAAGTATGAAAACTCGTCTTGTTGTGTGTTTGAGTGATCAGTGTATTTTAAAGTATAAGAACATCTCATAAGATACTAAGGCAACTCTCACACAAGCACAATAAAAAGTTTTTGAAGCCTATGTACTTTTATGAAATCACCAGAAAATGTTTTATGCAAGTAGCTAGTTGGTTACTAGCTTGAATAATCTTTTAGGAGTGTGGTTTACATTAGATAATCAATTAAAACATTAGGGTTAATCAATTATCTTATTTGTAATGTCTCATAATTGATTATTAGGATTTCTAATCGATTAGTGACGACGAATTTGAAAACTTTCCATATTTAAACTACATAATCAATTAGGTGATGAGCATAATGGATTATGACTATTAAAAAGTTCATAGATTATTTTCCTTTTTGGGCTATATTTTTTTCTATATAAATGAAGCTTCTCCTTATTTGAAAACATACTAGAATTTAGATTTCTACTATCCTTTTCTTATTTTCTCTCTTCTCTCCTTCGTATATTTTTCACTATAATTGTTTTAGTGTCTTGTAAGTGAAAAAAACTTCATAGAGTTTCTTATTGTATTGGTGTTCCTGCTTAAGTGTTGATCATCAAGAGAGCAATTCTCTTGTTTGAACATTTGGTTATTGAGATTATCCTGGTAAAATGGTTGTTTGGTTATTGAGATTGTCCTTGTAAAATCTCTATTTGGTTCTTGAGATTAGTCGGTAAAATATCTCTTTGGTTCGTGAGCTTATCTGTCAAAAGCTCCATCAAAATCTCCCATCTTTGTAATAAGGTTCATGAGCATATTCATAAAAGCTCAAGACATTATTTTAGTGGAAATCTTAAGAAGAAATTCTTGGGGAGAGGAGTAGGCCAAGTCGTAGGTCAAACCTCTATAAATCCTGGTGCAATATCTCCATTTCTATCTCTTTTGTCTCTGTTGATTTATTTTCTTTTCTTCTATTTTCTGATGCGTTATTTCTGCACTAACATAAATTGTTTTCAAAGAAAAATATTTTTTTAAAATTAATCATGATTTCAACATTTCACAATTCATCCCCTCTTATGTTTGGAGTCATTTGTTCAACAAGTGACATCAAAGTCTAACTCATGTTCAAAACTAAACATCTCAGTAGGAAGGAAATAACTTCAACCAATTCATTTAACAAACCACAATCCTTTAATAGATAAGGATATGTTTTGTAGAAAGTGGAATTGAGTATCTTCATTGATGGGATAAATTTTGAAATGTGAAAGACTATAAAAAGTGGTCCATTTGTTCCCACACATGAAGTTAATAATATTGTGGTAAGCAAAAAAGAAATATGATGAGTTTTTGCATATTCACACTGCGAGACTGCTAAAGAAATGTGGGACATCATCCAAGTTACCCATGAAGGTATTGTCGAGACAAAAAAGGAAAGGATGAACACATTGGCTCATGAATATGAACTATTTAGGATGAAGCCTTGAGAAAATATTTATAATATGCACAAACACTTTATCTGTATAGTTAGCACATGAGAACCCTTGGAAAAGTTTTTCAAAACAAGGACTCAGTTGTAAAAGTTTTTAGATGCATAAGCTGTAGTTGGAAACCGAAAGTCATTGGGGTTTCTGAATCTAGGAATTTGTCATCCAAGGACGTGGCTACTTTCTTTGGTAAATTATAGGAACATGAGATGGATTGAAGAGACTTGTATAATATAAAGAAGGCGACAAGTAGAAGAAGACCTTGGTGTTCAAGACTGGAGAAAAAGACTTTGACTCGAGTGATTAGGAAATGACACTAATCATTCGTAATTTCAGTAGGTTCATGAAATGAGAAAAGCAACAAAAGGAGAAAGAGAATGAAGGAAGATCATCGTTTACTCTGGTATGCTTCCTATGTGAAAAGAAATGGCATATAAGACCAAACATCCCTCAAAATCAAAAGAAGAATCAGAATCTGGAAAAGTTTAAGAAACCTCAGAAGGAAGAAAAGAAAGCTTACATTGTCTGGGACGAGAATGACATAAACTCCTCAGATGAAAAAGAAGCAAATATATGTGTCATGGCAAATCATGAAGATCACAAGGTAACTTTCCACTTTTCTTATCATGATTTTTTTTTCGTATTTGTAAGAAGTTAAATAAAGAAACAAGTAAGTTGAAACAAGACTACTATAATTTAAAGGTTTTCAGAGCTTTGAAGTTTGTACATATAAAACAAGACAAGCTTGATGCTAGAGTTCTAAACTGTGTTTTTATTGGTTATCCTGAAGGTGCAAAGGGATAAAAGTTATGGAAGATTGACCTTGGAAGATCAAATTTTATCATAAGTAGAGATGATACTTTTGATAAGATCTGTGTGAGGATGAAATGGAAAATTTTAGAAGTGAAAGACTTAGAAACTAAGAAGACTCGATTTGAGGTGGAGGTTCCTACTTGTTAGACTAGAGACGTGGATGATGTTTCTCACTTATAGTTCTAGAGAAGTTCAACCTACATTGGCTCCATACTATCTATTGACTCGTGATAGGAAAAGGAAGATGATTACATGACCTCGAAGGTATGACTAAGTTGATATTATTTTTATGCCTTAATTGTGGATGAAAGGTTGCAAGGCTCTAACCTAAATAACTTCAAGCAGGAATTTAAAAGTAAAGAAAGTCATAAATGGTTGAAGGAACTAAATGATTAAATTTATTCATTACAGAAGAACCATATTTAGGAACTTTTGAGACTACCTGAAAGGAAAAGATATTTCATCGAAAACATGCATTGTTTCACCAAGATATTTAAGATATTTTAGATGAAATATCTTGTGAGACTACCTGAAAGGAAAATATATTTCATCCCAAAAAAACATTGTTAGCTAGGATGAAATATCTTGGTGAATCTATAAGGATCATCCCAAATGTGCCTAACCATGATTGGTTCTTCAGTCAATGTGTTTGTTTAAGTTCAAATTCTTCGATGTGATTTTTGTGGAGGGGGTCATGCAAATGACCAATGTGTTCCTAAAGGTAGACTGAAAGAGGAATCCTACTACATGGAAAATTTCAAAAGAGACAATATGTACTCCAACACCTATAATCTAAGGTGGAAAGATTATCCAAGTTTTATGTGAAACAACATGTCAAACCTCAAATGAAATAACACAAAAAAATTAAACTCTACCAGAATCACTACAGTCGAAATCAACAATTGAGAAAACCATTTGTGTTAGAAAAAATCCTCACTCAATTTATGAAAGTGACTCAAATAAATTTAAAATCTACTCATATTAATATATAAGCTATCAAGATAAATCAAGAAATAGCTAATAAGAACACTAAAGTTTCCATTAGAAATTTGGAAACTGGAGAAAATGTCAAGACATGTAACTCATCGGTCCAATGGAGAATTTACTAGAAATAATGTTAATAATCCAAAGAATGAAAATTTCCATGTTATTGATTTAAGAGGTAGAAGGATACCCACATTATTTGGTATTAAGGGTAAGAAGAAGAAATTATCCAAAGAAGCTAAGAGAAAGGTAGGAGATTTGGTAATTGATAATGAGAGTGAAGAAAAAATTGACGAAAACAAATGAAGCGAGAATGAGAGTGAGTGTAAAGCTGAAAAAGAAAAGAGTGAATTAAGTGAGAACATTGAGGTGAAGAAAAGAGAGAATGGAGAGAAAATCGTGGTTGTGGAGAGAAAAATAAAGAGAAAGAAACTTCTTATTATGCTAAGCTGACATACCCATACTTAAAAAAGAAAGATGAAAAAGAAAGACAATTTAAAAAATTCGAAAAGATATTTAGAAAATTGCAGGTCAACATGTTTTTGTCGAAGAGAGATTTAAATTTGAAAAGAACATTAAGGTGGTTAATGGATAAATTAACATTACTATTATTCTTAAGACGACTGGACAAAAAAGTTAACAAATGTGAAACAAATAACATCGAACGTGAGATAGATATTTCAATTTTTATGTCTATCATTTCAAATAAATTTATTATAAATGACGCGTGGATATTTAATTAGTTAATGTTTGGGTTCAAATGCAATATTTTGTTAGGGTAATGTTAACTTGTGCCCTTGGGGCACATGTTAAGGAAACCACTTTTAGTAAATTTGTATTGGAAAAAACAATTTAAAAATTAATTTTATACTTTAATTTAAGTTTGTACACAATTTCCAAGATGATATTTCTTAATTTAGTTCTTAACATGTGCCCCAAGGGCACAAGTTAACATTACCCATTTTGTTAAACCATAATTAACTAACAAATAACTTTTTCTGCTCCCAAAAAAAAGTAAAATTTTCTCATAGAATAGTATTTAAATCATGGTATTTTGTTATTGATAAATATGATGCCTGCTGTCCTTCCATTTGCATGTGCAACCCCATGTACTACTTAATCACCAATAAAATTTAAAAATATTTTATTTCCTTCCCATCTTTTGTAAATCAACAAGAGTGTTTTTATTCTCCTCAATTTCCAACCGTTATTATTCTTTAAAAAATACTAAAATAAAATGTCCAATTCTGTAAATATCTCCAAATCAAATGGAACAAAACAAACAAGTTCTCTTCCAATCTCCAACTGTGACCAGGTCACTCCTATGATACATACTTAATTAGTAACAACAAATCCAACACAGTACAACATTAATCAACCTCAAACACACTCCTACATTCATTTGTTTTCATCTCACAAACAACAAACACATGTTCATGTTTCTTAACCATGAAACCACTCTTGTTCATTCTCTTCCTCTTCTTCTCCACCACCATTACAGCCTCTTCATCTCCCTCTCTTCCTCTCCCACCAACCCCTTCTCCCACATCATCACCACCTTCAACTCCTTCAACTCCTTCATCATCTAAATCCACTCTTGACCCTAAACAAATCACAGCCCTACAATCCCTCAACATCCCAACCTCAAAAGACCCATGTTCTCAACCTTCCTTCCACAATGCCACCCTCTGTGACTCCTCCAAACCCTTCCGCCACCTCATCTCCCTAACCCTCTCCAACTGTTCCTCCTATGTCTCTCTCTCTTTCACCGCACTCAAATCACTCTCTACTCTCACCTCACTCAATCTCATCAACTGCCCCATTTCACCTATCCGCTTCCCTCCCCAACTCATCTCATCTCTCAGAACCTTCACCTGCATCAACAGCCTCCGCAGAATCTCCGGCGTTTGGCTCTCTCAGCTTCAGAATCTCACCGATCTCACTGTCTCAAATGTCCAAGTCAAAGCTTCTGGTCCTTATGTCATTCTTGGCCACATGAACTACCTCAAAACCTTGACAGTTTCTCATGCTAACCTCACTGGTTTCTTACCTGGTCACATTCATTCAAATCTCACCCATGTTGATTTTTCAGGTAATCAGCTTAAAGGAAATATACCCATTTCAATTACCATGCTTGATAGTCTTCAAAGTTTGAATCTTTCCTCTAATAAACTTTCCGGTGAAATACCCTCTTCTATTGGTGACTTGATTTCTCTCAAAAACCTCTCCTTGGCTTCAAATTCATTTTCTGGGTCTATCCCAGATTCATTTTCTGCTCTTCCTGGTTTACTTCATTTGGATCTGAGTTCAAACCAACTCAATGGGTCTATCCCAAAGTTCATTTCTGAAATGAAGAGTATCAAGTACTTGAATCTAGCTAACAATAACCTTCACGGTGTTGTTCCCTTTAACCTCACATTCATAAAGGGGTTAGAAGTGTTCAAACTTGGTGGGAATAGCAATTTATGTTACAATCATTCAGTTTTGTCTTCGAAACTGAAACTCGGAGTTTCTCCTTGTGATAAGTATGGAAAGCCGGTGTCTCCTCCTGCTTCAAAGGATTCTTCTGCAGATGATAGCAGCGATGATGATTATGATGACAGTGATGATGATGGTAGTAGCAAGCACAAGAAGGATAATCATCATGGGCCTAACAAGTTTGTTCTTGGCGTGGCTATTGCACTTTCTTCCATTGTTTTTCTTATTGTGTTTTTAATTGTTTGCTCCAAATGTTGTCGTTGAAAAAAGTTTTGATTTTGTTTTTTTTTTTAGATTAGGAAAATTGATTACTTGTGTTAAGTTGAGAAGGCTTGTTTAATATATTTCATATTTATTTATTATTATACATTGATTACATAGAACAAAGATGAAAATCACCCCAAAAAATGGCATTGTTAGATTTTGATAGGAATATGGAAAAGAAGTGAAGAACCAAGTCATTGATTCATTTGTTTGTTCATTACATTGAGTTTATTTTGTTACATTACTCTCAACTTTGTTTGGCATGAAATTTGGATTCATTTTGAGAAGAAAAATAGATGGATTGAAATGATGACACTGATTTCATGTTGGGCTGCAAATGGCTAAAAATGTGAATCCATTATTTGTGGGTACAACTTTTGGAGAACAAATTTGTTTAGCATGAGTTGGAGATAGATAGCAGTTCAGGTGTATGATGATGGTTTGTAATATGATGGTTTGTTTGTTGAGTGGAGTATATAATGATATTGTATGATTGTAAATATACGGCTATGGTCCAATTTTATGGCATGTGCTGCTTTTAGGTGATTGGATATGTGCTGTCTGTCCTACCTTCATCATATGCCAGCTTTGGGTTTTCTTCTTCTTCACCATGTGCTTTATTGATCCTCTTATAATTCATCTTTGTGTGTTTTATAAGGATCAATTTGTTTATCTTTTGTGCTAATGTTTAATTCACACTTTCGAGTTGTTTCTTATCTAGACACCTTTTAATACAGGCGTGTCTTGTGTCTGACACATACATATCTAGCACTGATACCTCTTAATACAAGCGTGTCTTGTGTCTGACACATACTAATAAAATTATTTATGTTTTGTGTTAATGGTTAATTCACACTTTCGATGTTTCTATATTTTTTACTATGTAGCACGGATATCTCTTAATGTAAATGTGTCACGTATTTGACACATGTCTTTCAATAGAGGACTGTCCCATCCTTCTGGATAGAGAGATTTGTAGGTTGTTATCATCAAAGTCAACAGGGTGCACCTTGAAATAGAGTTATTTCATTAAGATTAATTTGTGATCCCTTTTAATTACATTGTCATTGTTGACTTCACTATTTCAACTAGTTTATGGCGTAATGGTTTGTTGGCTAGCCAGAAATTTAGAAGAATATTGATGTCAACAAAGTTTTTTATATGATGTTAAATGTGATTGCATTTCATAGTCAAAGGCTGGCGTAAAAGATGAGAGCGTTTAAACATATAAAGAATTTGTCCTACCACCCTTTGAATTAGACATGCCACCCTCCAATTATTCATATTGACTAAAATTCCTCTTATATTTTTCATGCTTTCTCTCTCTCTCTCTCTCTGCCAAAAATTCGATAGGCCAATTAAAAAATCCATAATTTTACCAGAATTAAAAAAAAAACAGGAAAGCAACCATATCAATTTTTGGATTTTTAAAAAAGCCAATAGTTTTTATTTGGTAGGTCTATAAAAAAACAAAGTTAACACTATTAGATCTTTGATAAATTTGGTATTATTGTAATTTTTTGTGATAAATTCGGTATTATTGTAATTTTTTCAAATTTTAGTAGTTCATATTCAATAGATTAATAAAAAAATAAAGTTAACACTATCAATTTTTTTTTGGATAAATCCGGTATATTTGTAGTTTTTTGAATATTTGAAAAAATTGATTAAAAAAATTATAATTTGTATCAAAATTTTGAAGAAATTGATATAAATTTATGGAATTTTAAAAACAAATTATGATTTTATATCTGTTAAAATCTAACCTTTTATATTAAAAATTTAAAAATCTGATAAACATTCAAAAATTCCAGATAAAAAAAAAATTAGAAAACAAGAAATTTGTAAGATAAATTTATATATTAATTCAAAAATTCGAAAATCCACCTTTTTTTTTTCCAAATATTCTCACACTTATATGAAAGAGATTCTAATAAAATTGTATATAGTAGGTACTGGAAAGTCAAAATAAGAAGGTGATGAAAATTTTATCTTACACTCTATTTTTTATTCTCTTACTCTTATATTATTTTTTTAAATCAAAATATTCTCATATAACTTGTTTATTAGTCAAAATTTCACTTTTTTTTTCATTTCGTTATTTTGATTCAACAAAATTATTTTGCAAAGTCTTTCGATATAGTTAAAAATATTAAATAAAATTGACTATCTAAACTCTTTTACAAAATATTTTGATATATAAAATAAAAAGTTAAAAAATATTTAAAAAATTGATTATCAGAATTTTTTTGCAAAATTTTTCGATACACAAAATAAAAGTTAAAAAATATTTTAAAAACTGACTACCAAATTTTTTTTGCAAAGTCTTCCAACACACATAAAAATTAAATAATATTAAAAAAGCTGACTATCAAAACTCTTTTGTAAAGTATTTCAATACATAAAATAAAAGTAAAAAATATTTAAAAATTCTGACTAAGGAACATTTTTACGAAGTCTTTTGTAACACAAAATAAAAGTTTAAAAAAATTAATTAATAGAATTATTTTACTAAATCTTTTGATAAATAAAATAAAAGTTAAAAAATATTTAAAAATTGAGTATCATAACTATTTCTTTGAAATCTTCTAATAGACACAAAAAATAACATGAGAAATTTTACATAGAATGTTTCAGAACACAATAAAATTCATTCTGAAAAATATTTTCGATGTGTTCAGGTACATTAAAATTTTAGACAATATCAAAACTTTTTTCAACTTAAAAAAAATACAGTACACATATGTAGAGGTCCAAAATTTTGAAAATCTTAAAAAAATATTTAAAAAACTAGAATAAAAAATTAGTTAAAAATATATAAAAATAAAATTGACATTTTTTATAAAACATAGAGATACGGAGATGAGTGTTTGGGGTAAAAATTTTAAGGTGATAGGACAAATACTCAAACATAGACATTACAAAGCCCAAGAATCATAGCAATGTGATATACTCAAATTTAACTTTAACATCAATCCTCACTTGTAGTGTGGGTTTAGATTCAATTCTCACATAATAGATGAAAAATCCAACTTTGATGTTTTAAAAAGTCAATATATTATGCACAATTGTATTTTAATAATGTAAGAGTCAAATGCAACTCCAATAGTTGAGACCACGACAAAAGAATCGAATCGCAACAAGTATTGAAATTGATAAGTTGTTGAATGTTGTTTCAAAAATTGGAAGTCAAATACCAATAAAAAACTGATTGCCTAAGGTATCTCCACTTGGAAGTTATAGGCTGAAGTCTCCTCACAAATACCTTACTATCAAATATACTATTTTACCATTCTTTTTCTATCTTCTAATCTAGTCACGTCACCTTTTGTAAGGGTTTTTTTAGATTTTTTTCTACTATGCATTAAACTAAAGGAATGAGACTATAACTTTCGTTAATTTAATTTAATTTAATTTAATAATAATAATAATAAACTAATTTAATCAATGAATATATTATATATAAAAAATATCTTTGTTCACAATTAAGATTTAATTAAAATTAATTTTTGCTAATAGTGTTAAAAAATGAGAATTCCCATGATATAACAACTACATTTTTTAACGTATTAAAAAAATCTTTCAATATAATTAACAATTATTTAAAATTATTTTTTCAATAGCGATAAAATAATGAGAATTATTATAATACAACAACTATAATTTTTAACGTTTTAATGTAAACAAGTCACTAAAAAGTCATTGATGTATACATTTCATCCACTACATAGAAATTTCTTTATTAAATTAAAGTGTGTTTAAATTAATATTTTTAAAATTAAAATAGATTTGTATAATTTTTGTCCTCCTATTTTAGATTGTTTACGAAATTAATTTTGTATTGTGAAATTTTGAATCGAATTCAAGCTTTGTCGAGAAATAACTTTCATGTATTTTGACAGGAGACAAGCATGAGGTCGAAGATGGGTCGCATGATGTGGTCGAAAGATACATATTGTAGTCGAAGTTTGTTCTAATAGGTATTGTCGAAATGTTTGTCGAATTGAGTTTTTTGTTATGAATCTAATTGTTTAGTTAACTTGAGTTACAAGTTATCTAGTTAGTCTATATATAGACTAGATCACTCAGGTTGTTGAGTGAGGTCAATTGAGATATTCATTTGTAATCCCTTATGAGAAAGTGAATAGTAAACAATTTGCCATAATCCTTTTTCTTCATTCTTCTTTATCATTTTCATCTTTCTCTCTTTGTTCTAACTGATTTCATTGTTCACCCAAGAACTCTGTTTCTCAATCTTGACTTGTTGAAATGTATCGTTTGTGATCACAACAAACTGGTGCGATGAGCGTGGAAAAGATTTCGTCAACAAAGTTTGAAGTTGAGAAGTTCACTGGAGTTAATGATTTCGGGTTATGGCGTTTGGAGATGCGAGCCCTTCTTGTTCAATAGGCTTTGCTAGAAACGTTAAAAGGGAAGAGATGCCATGGATGTTGCACTGACGGAGAAGGAAAAGACAACGATGATCGAGAAAGCCCACAATGCAATTGTTCTGAGTCTTGGTGATAAAGTTCTCAGACAGGTTTCGAAGGAGAAGACGACAACTAGTGTTTCGATGAAACTCGAAGGATTGTATATGACAAAATCCTTGGTGAATCGTTTGTACTTGAAGCATGTTTTGTATTCATTCAAGATGACTGAAGATAAAGTGTTAACGAAGCAGCTGGATACGTTCAGCAAGCTGATTCTTGATCTTGAAAATATTGATGTTACCATCAATGATGAAGATTAAGCGTTGTTATTGTTGTGTTATTTACCTAAGTTACATGCTCACTTCAAAGAAACTCTCTTGTATGGAAGAGAGTCTCTGATCTTTGAAGAAGTTCAAACAACCTTGTATTCGAAGGATTTGAACGAAAGAAAGGAGCAGAAACCATCATCATCAGTTGGCAAAGGGTTGTCCATAAAGGGGAAATCATTGAAGAGAGATGGTAGGTTTGATAAGAAGAAAGGTAAAACCCAACATAAGTCTTATGGTGGTACTTTTGGGATTAAGTATTATAACTGTAAGAAGGGGGTCACATAAGAAAGGTGTGTCCTGAGCGCCTGAATAATCATGGAGGTAAGGACAATGGGAATGCAGCTATTGTGCAAGATGATTATGAATCATCTGATGTCCTTGTGGTGTCGAGCAACAAATCTTGCAAAGAATATATTATGGATTATGGATGTATTTGGCATATGACTCTAAACAAGAATGTGTTTGAAGAATTATGTGATCAAGATGGTGGATCAGTGTTGTTGGGAAACAATAAAGCTTACAAGATTGCAGGTATTGGATCTGGAAGATTTAATCTTCATGATGAGTTAATAAGGCTATTGACTGGGGCTAGGTATGTACTTGACCTTAAGAGGAATTTAATTTCTATTGGTGAATTTGACAAGAAAGGATATGTCTTCAAAGGAGAGCAATGTATCCTAAAAGTCATGAAGGGGTCGAAGGAAGTCTTGAGAGGCGTGAAGAAACAAGGCTTGTATACCCTTGAGGCTGAGGTTGTAAGTGATTTGACAAATTTTGCACCCACGAAACCTGTGTCGAAGACAAAACTATGGCATATGAGATTGGGCCATGTTAGTGAAAGAGTAAGCAGAACCTGTTAGGTGGTGACAAATTCAAAAAGTTGGAGTTATGTGAATCTTGCGTATTTGGTAAATCATGTAGGGAGAAGTTTAACAAAGGCAAACAAAGAACACATGGATCCCTTGATTACATTCATGCTGATTTTTGGGGGTCTGCAAGGAATCCTTCATATTCAGGTGCAAGGTATTTTCTATCCATCGTTGATGACTATTCCGGAAATTTATGGGTATTCATTCAGAAGACGAAGGATGAAACTTTTCAGAATTTCAAAAGTTGGAAGGTTCTGGTCGAAACTCAAACTAGCAGAAAGGTCAAGAGGTTGAGAACCAATAATGTCCTTGAGTTCTGCAATGAAGTGTTCGATAGTTACTGTGTTGAGTCTGGGATTGCATGGTATAATACTATAGCGGGTACTGCTCAATAAAATGTATTAGCTAGGAGATTCAATCGAACAATCCTTGAAAGGGTTAGATGCATGTTGGTTAGTGCTAGATTGAAGAAGGTGTTTTGGGTGAAGTCTGTTTCGACAACAACTTATCTTATAAATAGATGTCCCTCGACTGCTTTAGGGATGAAGACACCTAAAGAAGTTTGGTCGGGTCAACCACCATAACTCGATAAACTGAGAATATTTGGCTGTTTATCCAATGCTCATATTAGGTAAGACATGGTCGAACCTAGAGCACTGAGATGCATGTTCCTTGGACATCTTGAAGGAGTAAAAGGTTATAGGTTGTGGTGCCTAGAACCAAGTTACAGAAGATGTATCATAAGTCGTGATGTAGTTTTCAATGAAGTCCAGATGGCGTTCAAGAAAACTGGTGATGCTGGTCGAAGTGCAGAAATCTGTGAAGAGGAGCTGGAACAGATAGAGATGCCTGTTAAGGTGGAGCATAGTGATGCTGAAGTGCATATCCCAGATAAATTCGAAGAAGAAGAGCAATATGCTGAAGAGGCTGAGGAAACTGTCGATGACTACCTACTGGCAAGAGATAGGTTGAGAAGAGTCACCAAACCACCTCAGAGACTTGGTTATGCATATCTTATAGCTTTTGCCTTAATCTCTGCAAGTGAGGTACTAGAGGAAGAACCTAGAGATTACATGGAAGCTATGAGGAGTTGAAATAAGAATGCATGGAAAAAAGCCATGGATGACGAGATGAAATCTCTTCATGATAATAACACTTGGGAGCTGATTAAGAAACCTGCAGGAGCAAGGTTAGTCAATTGTAAGTGGATTTTCAAGATCAATGAAGGAATTGAAGAAGTGATGTCGAAGCGCTTTAAGGCAAGACTAGTTGCTAGGGGGTTCACTTAGAAAGGTGTCGACTTCAATGATGTGTTCTCAGCTGTTGTAAAGCATAGCTCCATCAGAATGTTGTTGGCCATGATGGCAAAGTTCGACTTGGAACTTGAGAAAATGGATGTAAAGACAACATTTATATATGGTGACCTAGACGAAACGATCATGATGCATCAACCTGAAGGGTATGCAGAAATGGATAAGGAAGATTATGTGTGCAAGCTAAATAGGTCTTTGTATGTCCTGAAATAATCTCCTCGACAGTGGAACAGGAGATTCGAAAAGTTCATGACACACATTGGTTTCACTAGGAGCTAGTTCTATCACCGTGTTTACTTCAGATTTCGACCTGGACATTCACTTGTTATTCTGTTGCTTTATATGGATTATATTCTCATAGGTAGCAATAGTGTCGAGGATGTAATGGAGGTGAAGGATGAACTCAACAAGGAGTTCAAAATGAAGGATCTTGGATCTGCCACCAGGATTCTTGGGATTGACACCCGGAGAGATAGAAAGCAGTCAAAGTTGTGCTTATCTCAAAAGACATACCTACGAAAGCTTCTCGACAATTTTGGTATGTCGAATTCAAAGCCTATTGTGACTCTAACAAATCCTCAGTTTAAGTTTAGTAATACTCAAAGTATGAGTACTGAAGCTGAAAGAATCTATATGAGTAGTATTCCATATGCTAGTGTGGTAGGTTTTTTATGTATGCTATGGTCTGTACGAGGCTAGACGTAGCGTATGATGTGAGCCTTGTAAGAAGGTATATGGCCAATCCTGAAAAGGCGCACTGACAAGTTGTAAATTAGATTCTCAGGTTCATAAATGAGTCTCTGAAAAGGGTATTGATGTATGATGGAGTCTGTGGTGGTGATAGCATAGTCAAAATCGAAAGATTTGTCGACTCTGATTATGCAGATTGTATGGATTCCAGAAAGTCTATTTCTGGATACGTGTTCACTATGTTTGACACGACAATTAGTTAGAAAGAAATGCTTCAGAAGGTTGTTTCCTTATCAATCACTAAAGCAAAATATATTGCCCTCACTGAAGCTGTGAAAGAAGCATTGTGACTTGAAGGTTTTACAAAGGAGCTGAAACTTCAAGGTCGAAGTATCACTGCTAAATGTGATAGTCAAAGTGCAATACACCTGTCGAAGAATTCAGCCTATCATGAGCGAACCAAGCATATCGATGTGAGGCTACACTTTGTCAGAGACATAATCGAGCATGGTGAAGTCCAGGTGCTGAAGGTTTTGATTGAAGACAATGTTGCTGATATGATCACCAAGACGTTGTCCAGATGCAAGTTTTTCCACTGTATGCAGTTGATAAAGTTGCATGATAAAAGCTAGTTAATTCCCTGTTTGTTGAGTTAGATCCAAGGTGGATATTTGTAAGATTTTTGGGTCGAACTCAAGCTTTTCATGTATTTTGACAGGAGACAAGCATGAAGTCAAAGATGGGTCGCATACTGTGGTCGAAGGATACATATTGTAGTTGAAGTCTGTTCTAATATGTATTTTCGAAATGTTTGTCGAATTGGGCCTTTTGTTATGGATACAATTGTTTAGTTAGCTTGGGTTGCAAGTTATCTAGTTAGTCTATATATAGGCTATATCACTTAGGTTGTTGAGTGAGTTCAATTGTGATATTCATTTGTAATCATTTGTAAACTCTTATGAGAAAGTGAATAGTAAACAATTTGCCCTAATCCTTCTTCTTCTTTCTTCTTTATCCTTTTCTTCTTTATCTCTTTGTTCTAATTGATTTCATTGTTCACCCAAGAACTCCATTTCCTAATCTTGATTTGTTGAAAGGTATCGTTTGTGATCACAACATGTATATCAAATTAAAAAAAATTGATCTTTCACTCACTTATTAACCCTACAAAAATGATAGTGTGTCTATTTTTTTAGTGATGTGTTACATATATTTGTAACTTTTTAACATGTGAGAAGTGAACGAAATTGTTTAAATTTGAAATAAGATGATTAATTATGTGAGTGACTAGGACTTAGTTCAAATTCAAAATTTATGGTTATACTTGAAGAGATTCTTAACATCAAAAAAGGAGGAAAATTCTCAAAATTCTTTCCATAATTTTTAATTCACTAAAAAAATTAGCACACCGCTTCATTTGATTCATTAGAGTTTGCACTCTTTAAATATAGTCACATATTTTCTCTTAAGATACAATTATATATTAAATAATTATAATTATTTTGTATTATTTATAAAATTAATTTTTGTTTTGGACTGGACTGATACATGCCCCACAATTGGGCAAGGGCCAATCCAGTTTAGCCTAAGATCAGGCCCAATAAGGAAATATAGCCGTTGGGCACAATATGACCGTTGGCCACGATATAGCCGTTGGGCACAATATGACTGTTGAGCACCATATAGCCGTTTTAACACATAGTCGTTGGGGACATCCCCCTCACGCACTTGACAGTTCATGCGACCAACTGCCCCTTCAAAATTCATGGAGACAGTTGGACCAAGTTAAAGATCACACGCTAGATCTTCCACCTGGTAGTTTCCCATTGGTCGGCCAGATATTTCGGCCACATGGGAGACGTTGGCCCCGTGCTGGGGGGATTCTCATAAATACCCTCTCTCTTGAGAGGGTTAGGTATTATAATCACTCTAACTCATACCTAAATACTCGTACTTGTTTACTCTCTAGCCTAAACTTACTTTGACATCGGATTACCTTGCAGGTACACCTCCTCCTCTTCTATAACCACTGTTGCTGCCCTATATTGAAGGCTAAGACGATGCATTCTGATCACTCTAGATCAGTGGCACCGTCTGTGGGAACATCATCTCCCCCGTCTTTTTGAACCAAGATTCCCTAATCTTCCTGGAAAAAAAACCAAAGCTATATCTTTGAACCTTCATCTTCATGGCCTCTCACCATAATAACGTCCATCAAGATTCCATTGTCATCACTTTGGGTTGCGGCAAAACCCCCATTCCCGGAGCTGCCACTAGAGAAACTGATCACAGGGACGGGAAACCGACATCTTCTGACAACGTGAAGCATCGTGTCCAAAGTTCCGACCATGTATATGAGTCTATCATCGTCCCACAAGATGTTGACCCCTACACGGTGGCCCTCATCGTTGCTCTCAATAAATCTAACTATCTGCTCTTCCAACAAGAGGGAAAATCCACATGTTGGAAAACACCATCGGAGAGCGACCTTCTCCGCGGGGATCCCTCAGCCCATCTCGGCGGTCTCATTCCCTTCTTTAGAAGCGTCGCCAAGACGAATCCAGAAGCGTCTCCTCAGTCAAAGAACGGTCCAAACTGGAGAAGCATGAAATGAGATCACCAGAAGACGTGATCGTGCCTTTCCCTGGAGGTCTAGGTGCTCCCCAACACCCAACAGGATCAGACCTTCTGGAAAGCCTCACGAAGAACACCGAAGCTGACACGAACGTTCTCCTTGATACAACAGGAGCCGGAGACGCAGTTATTCTTTCAGCAGGTCGCCAAGTACTAGCGACGAAGACAACGCCTGCGATCCCATGTCACAAGAAATCATGAACACCCACATTCCTCGCGGGTTGGAGAAACCTCCTCTTCTGGCTCTCTATGATGGTACCACTAATCCTGGCGACCACATAGAAAACATTGAGGCCATGTTGCACTACCACAATGTCACTGGGGCAATCATATGCAGGCTATTCCCTATCACCCTCAGGAAGGGGGCTATGGCTTGGTATAAGAGCCTTCCTCGGGGCTTAATCACGTCTTGGAGGAGTCTGAAGGAGCGATTTGCCTAGTACTTTACTGCCTCCAAGTGTCATATAAAATATGAAGCTACACTTGAGGGTATCATCCAGGGCAGGGACGAGCCTCTTCGCGATTACGTTAATAGGTTCACTAAGGAAGCAGTCGAAATCCGCATAACCGACCATATGAAAAAGTATCTTCTAAAAAAGGGACTAAGGCCGAAAAGCGACTTCTACAAGGCAGTAAGCTTCCTCGTTCTCTAGCCGAACTTCTCCGTAGGGCACAATCCTATATTTAATACGAAGAAAAGAAAGCCGCGTATAAATCCATAGACTCGAGGGACCAAGAGAGTTCTAGAGCGTCGAAGAAAGACAAAGCAGAAATTTCCAAGAAGGATAGAGATAGGCGACGAGATGACCGTCCCCGTGATCACAAAGGGCCTACAGGCCGATTCACCGGATACACCCTGTTAATCGCTCCCCACGAGTATATCATGTTTGAATGTATCAATGCCGAATTCAAGCAAGGAGGCATGTGTCGCTACTACGAAAATCGGCGTCGGCTGACAGAAGAGTCGCCACCGTGCGTTATTTATCCCACGGGAGGGAAAGGAAACGCTCAGAGTAAACCTCGCACAACACGGGAAAGGTATGGTCGTCGCAACCAAAACCTGGATTCGGGATTCGGTTACGCAAGGGGAAGGTATTAGCACCCCTCACGTCCGTCGTACTCGACGGGATCCACGCTTGTTTTCGGGTATGGATTGTTATTCTATCTACTCTAAAGGTCAAGGGGTTAAAAATGAAAATAAAATGACTCGGCAAAGTATCGCACTTTATGCCTACGTATTCCCGTCTGGAACGAGAAATCAGAGTCAACGTAGTTCGCCTACCTACGGGAAAGGAGGGGAAGGTTGCTCGCTAGGATATCACATCCTATGCCTACGTACTTTCATACAGCATGAAAGATCAGAGCAAACGTAGTTCGGGCCACGTACGACACAAGTCTGTCTTGATTGATTTTATTCCTTCTGAAAAAGGTTTTTCTGATTAGCAGTCCCGGCGGACAAAAAATGACGTCTTGATGAGTTCACATTCTTTTACGGAAGAAGTGTCTTTTATTGTGTTTGAAATCTTTATGATGTTTTTCTGTTTGTTTTGAGGAAGAAGAGACAGAACTCTAACCTACGGTTGCGAAGGGAATCAAACTATCCTAATGTTATCATGCATGGGTTAAGACCTAGTGTCTATCATGCTCCTCTCTTGCACAGAGAGAAACAGAGATCCTAAGGGAATAGACGGAAACAGAAACAATATCAGATATATACAGCAAAACAGTAAAATGCATGAATGCAACAATACAAGCGAGGCAAGGGAGTCCCACTCAACCTCGAACCTAGAAAACAATAGGCAAAAGTGAACAGGCTTCACCTTCAACCCAACAGGGTAAACAACAAACAATACAGTCATGAAAACCAGTCAATACATCAGAAATGAAATACTGCAAAATAAACAGCCACAGCAGCTCTGCATCAACATCCATCTTCAAATCATCTCCAATCAGCTACAAGCTTCAGTCAGCAGTAGTCTCTATCTTCACAGTCTTCAATCAAAGGCTTTGGTTGCCAATCTTCAGTCTACAATGGCTTTTCTTCAAGTCCTATCCTCCAAGCTGAGGGATCAATCACCAGAGTGGATTGGGTGTTAAGCAATTAGTTGACTACCAATGGTGGTAAACCAACTGCTACTAACACATAAGACATTTTCTCTCAAGAGTTCTATCCCTCAGACAATAGCACCAAGCCTTCCAAAGGAAGGGGGTGAGTGTCTCAGAGAGACTCTGTATCACAGAGAGGAATGGAGGCAGTCAAAACCTTCCATGTTTGAGAACCAAGCTTTCTAACCTAGAGCTCTGCCTAGTTCCTAAACCCTAATCTCCTTAACAACTGATGGCAAAAATCTCCTCTCCAACTCTAGAAGTTGGTCTTCAGTCTCTGGATCTCCAATGGCTTCATCATCTTCAGTCTTCATCTCTCCCAATCCCCAGACAATCCCAATACCCACATAGACAATCAATAATCCCCAGAGGGCACACCACACCAATCAGACAAATATAGACAGTATATTAATAGCAGTAGGGGAATCCTAGTGATTTCTAAGGGTATCTAATGACTACCCATAGCCCCTATAGTCCCATAGCTAAACTATTTAATCCCTAAGTCCTAAGGGAAATGAACTGATTCACCTAAGTTATCACTTAAAACCCTAATTTGTTCATGTTGTTTACACCTAAACTAATCAACTAAAACTAACTCCTAAAAATATGAATTAAATTGTATCTACAAGTTTAATATCTAAACTAAACAACCTAAAAAGAATGGACAAAAAATACTAAAGCAACTAATAGAACAAAAATTAACAAATTCATGTATGAAATTAAACTATTTAAAATGCTATTTATTTGGAAAATATGACAAAAATAAAAAATAAAAAATAAAATGCAATTTTTATTTTTTATAATTTTCTAGACATCCTGAAAAAATTAATGCAAAAAGAATCAATTGAAAATATGCATTTTTTATTTTTTTATGATTTTTTAAAGGACGGGAAAATATTAAAAAAATTGAAATGACAAAATATGAATAAAAGGGAAAGGGGGTGCCACGAGTAAGGAATTCAGTTAAAAAAAGGAAATGGGCCCAGACTGGGGGGTGCACCTAGCAAGGTGCGTCTGGGCCCAATGCATTCAGAAAGCTTCACAAAAATTAAAAAAAACAAGACGCGGTGCATTTAGCAAGTATTTCAGTTATACTATCATTGGGCCTTGGTTCGTGGGGTGCCATTAGCAACAATTATTTGAGCCCATCAGAAATCTTTAAGTGAAACGGTGCGTTGCACCATTTGAAATTCCCTCCGTCTTGAACTTTTAATCGCGACCGTTAGATGAGTCTCCAAGTCAAAGGTCAAAGTGTGATCGTGTGGCCCAGGGGTCATCTCCTACCTCCAGCAAACCCTAGACTCTGAGATTTCAACACCATGCACGCATCTTACACCTTTCTGTTCTCCTTCAACTCTCCATGGATTCATTCGATGTCAAGAGCAAAATTGCTCTAAATCCCTCCCTCTACACAGCCATACCCTTAGTTCCTTCTAAAACTCAGCCAAACTCCAAACCCGATAAGCATAACAGTTAGGTTCCACCATAATCAACTGATATCAAATCTCCCAATGCTTGCTCAATTCTATCCTAACCTGCTCTACATCTCACACTGATTATTTCAAGCTATTAACCTATGATTATCGTGCTTTAATCTAAGAGTTATAAGCCTTAACAGAATTGGTACATCATGCTCAAACTTCATGAAACTTCTCCAAAATCATCACAATCAATCCTCTATCCTATCTTAACCATTCTACACTATCAAATCCCTAAGATTCTAACTAAATCATGCAATATGAAGAGAAAACAAACCTGGTGCAATTGGTGAAAACAGGTATGCAACTCTTTGAATTTGATGCTTGCAGTGATTGAAACTTGCTCAGTAACCTTGATGATGAATTCTGTATGCAGTGATTCGTGTGTAAACCTCCTGAATCTTGTCCTTGAGAAGTTCTTGCAATTTGGATGGTTATCTTGAATAACACGATTCTTCCTCCAATTCTACCAATCTTGATGTGGATTATGGTGTTTGAATGATGATGATGAAGATTCAATCAAAAGATATGAAGATTGATGGAGATTTGGGAGAGATGAAGACTGAAGATGATGAAGCCATTGGAGATCCAGAGACTGAAGACCAACTTCCAGAGTTGGAGAGGAGATTTTTGCCATCAGTTGTTAAGGAGATTAGGGTTTAGGAACTAGGCAGAGCTCTAGGTTAGAAAGCTTGGTTCTCAAACATGGAAGGTTTTGACTGCCTCCATTCCTCTCTGTGATACAGAGTCTCTCTGAGACACTCACCCCCTTCCTTTGGAAGGCTTGGTGCTATTGTCTGAGGGATAGAACTCTTGAGAGAAAATGTCTTATGTGTTAGTAGCAGTTGGTTTACCACCATTGGTAGTCAACTAATTGCTTAACACCCAATCCACTCTGGTGATTGATCCCTCAGCTTGGAGGATAGGACTTGAAGAAAAGCCATTGTAGACTGAAGATTGGCAACCAAAGCCTTTGATTGAAGACTGTGAAGATAGAGACTACTGCTGACTGAAGCTTGTAGCTGATTGGAGATGATTTGAAGATGGATGTTGATGCAGAGCTGCTGTGGCTGTTTATTTTGCAGTATTTCATTTCTGATGTATTGACTGGTTTTCATGACTGTATTGTTTGCTGTTTACCCTGTTGGGTTGAAGGTGAAGCCTGTTCACTTTTGCCTATTGTTTTCTAGGTTCGAGGTTGAGTGGGACTCCCTTGCCTCGCTTGTATTGTTGCATTCATGCATTTTACTGTTTTGCTGTATATATCTGATATTGTTTCTGTTTCCGTCTATTCCCTTAGGATCTCTGTTTCTCTCTGTGCAAGAGAGGAGCATGATAGACACTAGGTCTTAACCCATGCATGATAACATTAGGATAGTTTGATTCCCTTCGCAACCGTAGGTTAGAGTTCTGTCTCTTCTTCCTCAAAACAAACAGAAAAACATCATAAAGATTTCAAACACAATAAAAGACACTTCTTCCGTAAAAGAATGTGAACTCATCAAGACGTCATTTTTTGTCCGCCGGGACTGCTAATCAGAAAAACCTTTTTCAGAAGGAATAAAATCAATCAAGACAGACTTGTGTCGTACGTGGCCCGAACTACGTTTGCTCTGATCTTTCATGCTGTATGAAAGTACGTAGGCATAGGATGTGATATCCTAGCGAGCAACCTTCCCCTCCTTTCCCGTAGGTAGGCGAACTACGTTGACTCTGATTTCTCGTTCCAGACGGGAATACGTAGGCATAAAGTGCGATACTTTGCCGAGTCATTTTATTTTCATTTTTAACCCCTTGACCTTTAGAGTAGATAGAATAACAATCCATACCCGAAAACAAGCGTGGATCCCGTCGAGTACGACGGACGTGAGGGGTGCTAATGCCTTCCCCTTGCGTAACCAACTCCCGAATCCAGGTTTTGGTTGCGACGACCATACCTTTCCCGTGTTGTGCGAGGTTTACTCTGAGCGTTTCCTTTCCCTCCCGTGGGATAAATAACGCACGGTGGCGACTCTTCTGTCAGCCGGCGCCGATTTTCGCAGTAGCGACAGCTGGCGACTCTGCTGGGGATCCAACGTCCCCTGGCCGCTAAGGACTACGATGGTTCTTATGCATTTGGGATCCAACGTCCCTTAAGAGAGTCAATCCTAACGCTTGTCTTCCCGTCGAGGATTTTGTATGGATTTATATTTCTGACCTTTATTTTCAGCATTACATATATTGATTATTATTGCTGTATGTTGGGGTGTGACGGGTGTTCTGATATTGAGTGAGAAGCCGGACCTGGGCTTGAGTGCACCTTAGACTTAGAGTAGAGATTAGTGGGCGCGCACGTGCTTTGCTTGTCCTAGTGTCCCGCGAAATCTACGCTCAGACGAGGTTCTTCTGGTTGGCCTCCTGTCCTGCCCTTTGGGTGGCTTGGGTTGCTGGTTAGTTGGATTGTCGACTCTGGGGACCGATCATTTGGAAATTTGCTAAGTGAGGCCTCTTCAGGATTTGATGATGCCACTCCTTCTGGGAATCGTATCGTCAACCCTGAAAGTCTGTGACGCCAACGACCGCATAGGATGCCATACCTTTGTCAGTTACTAGGACATCCACCTGTGAGAGGGTTTGGGGTTATGCAGGTAACTAGACTTTCAGACTACCGGTTATTTCTTGATCAGAGATCCTGGGTATTTATGGAGAGTTATGAGGTCTGTCAGAGACCATTTGGAGATGTGTTATGAGGTCTGTCAGAGACCAGTTGGATAGTTCTGAGGTCTGTCAGAGACCATTTGGAGATATGATTTGAGGTCTACTAGAGACCAGTCTGAGTTATGGTTTGAGGTCTGTCAGAGACCGTTGTTGGAGCTTTATTATAGGTCTATCCGAGACCAGGGTTTGAGGATTTCTAGAGGGTCTATCTGAGACTTCTTGTTATGGTTCAGGCTATTCAGCTATGGCAGTTGGTCCCTGTTGCATGTTATTTGCATTGCATTGTTTGCATACCCATTATCATTGCATCCCACTAACGTGTGTCTATGCTGCAGGTGCATTTGCATTCCCCCGGTTCTAGTGTCGGGACTTCTGAGTATTTGATCATGGCTGGTTTGAGGATGACCGTTGCGTATAAGCTACCTGTCCCCGATATTACTCCACTCCTGGGTTTGATTTCTCTTGCAGATGAGGATGTCCGTAGAAGCTTCAGGTAGAGTTACGGACGGTTGTTGGGTTTAGTGCGCAAGTCTACTGATGATGAATTGAATGGGCTGTACACCTTAATGCAATTCTATGACCCGGCTTTGAGATGTTTCACGTTTGCGGATTTTATCTTGGGGCCCACCATGGAGGAGTATGTAGAGTTTACTGAGTTGCCAGTTCAGAATGCAGTTCCTTTTATTCACTTCGCCGCTGAGCCCAATTTGGAGGATTTAGCCAAAGCCTTGCATATGAATGCTTCTGACTTGTTGATGACTGCGTGGCGAGGGGTTCCGGGTTTTTCTCTTCAGTTTCTGGTTGGTAAGGCTCAAGAGTACGCCAAGAATGGGTGTTGGGTGGTCTTTAACGCTATTTTGGCCCTCTGCATTTATGGGATAGTGCTGTTCCCTAACTTCCCAAACTTCGTGGACATGGATGCATTTCATCTATTTGATGCCGGTAACCCAGTACCAACACTGATCGGGGACTTTTACCATTCGATGCACTATAGGAATGAAAACAGGAGAGGCAAGAATGTCTCCTGTTGCGTACCTTTGCTGTATATGTGGTTCAAGAGCCATTTTCCATCGAGGGGACCTTTCATGGATAATGCAATCACGCCCGACTGGCCAGAGCATATGATGAGGTTAACTTCTGAAGACGTTGATTGGTTTGATAGAGATCTGCTGGGATCCGAGCTTATCTTCAGTTGTTCTGGTTACCCTAATGTTCCGCTGATAGGAAGAAAATGGTGTATCAATTACAACCCTTCTCTGTTCGTCCGTCAGTTCGGATATGCCCTGAAGAACCCGCCAAAAGAGGTACAACATGTGATTCCCCAAGCCAACAACTTCGAAGAGTAACACCGACCAAAGCAAATACCATCAATTTCACTGCAACCATGGCCACATAATAGAAGACTGCGTCCACCTGAAAGATGGCATTGAAATCCTCATCAATGAGGGCCACCTAAAGCAATATATGAATAGAGGAGAAGCCCCCTGAGGAAAAACGTTGGAATCTAAGAAAGCAGATACAAAAGCTTCGACTTATAGCCCTCCCCCGCTGGTCGCCATGTCTATCTCCCGGCCGGAGGACTTTTTCATCCCCAGCGGTCTCGAGGAGCCTGCATATTTTTCAACGTATAGCCCCTGGGAGGCCTTCCCTGGCATAATGGTTATCTTCTGCGACAGATACAATAAACTCACAGTAGGATCAATAAAGAAAAAATTCGATCAACTGATCAATTGTAGCTCAGATCGTCTGTCAACACTCGAAAAGTTTCGAGGATGATCTCAGCCAATCACTTTCTACCGTGAAGAGCTCCCCGAAGGCTCCCCAAACGCTCACATTCCTCTTCTCATCAGATCTAGGTTAACCAACACTGATGTCCGCCAAATTCTGGTTGATCAGGGTAGCTTGGTAGACATCATGTACACCAGCCTATTTCACGCGCTCAAACTCGTCCAAAAGAACCTGTCCCCTTATGTAGGTTCAGATTTGCAAGGATTTAACGGGGCTACTGCTAGGCCTTAGGGATACGCGGAGCTCTAACTTACGTTCGGGGAGGAAGATGCTGCCAAAATAATTAAGACTCAGTTCTTAGTCATAGACTGCCCCTCGCTATACCAATGCATCCTAGGGAGGCCGAAACTTGCCGAGCTAATCGTTGTTCCATCCATAGTTCATCTTAAGATGAAGTACTATACTGAAAAGGGGCATGTCACCACTTTGCACTGGGACATCAAGGCTGCAAGATGATGCTTCGAGGTGGCTACCAAGGGTCAGAGTTTAATCAGTGCAGCAGCGTAGGCCGTCAAACGGGAAAGAGACGAAGATTTTCCTAGCGAAGAAAGCCAGCCTGGAAAGAAGCCAACACTCCAGGTTCATGCCATCGACCTCGACAGTTGAATCTCAAAATAAGGCGAAGAAGATACTCCAGTTTCAATGGGAAGCTCATCCTCTATGACTGTTATGCGTCCAACACCAGCTGGGGAATTTGAAGTGATCACCTTCGAGGACAATCCAACTGAGGAGTCAGAATTGGCGCGGGACTTCTAGATGAGGTGAAAGAGCAGCTGGAGACTTTCTTGAAAAACAAAGCTGACTTGTTTTCCTAGAGCGCCCCAGACATGTCCAACCTCGACCCAGAAATTGCTTGCCATCAGCTCACCATCGACCCATCTATTCGGGCGGTAGCACATTGAAGGTGCAAGCAATTTGACGAGAAGACTAAAGTGGCAAATAAACTTGTAAAATACCTCTTAGAGGCCAAATTTATCTCGGAAGCCAGGTATACAACCTTGCTTTCCAACATTGTATTAGTAAAAAAAACATAATGGAAAGTGGAGAATGTGTATTGATTACACCGATCTCAACCGGGCTTGCCTGAAAGACGCTTATCCTTTTCCTAGCATTGATAAGTGTCTTTCAGGATATAACCAGATTCCCATGGAGGAAATGGACAAGAGGTACACAACTTTCATGACCTCTTCGGGCAACTATTACTGCACCGTAATACCCTTCCTTTTGAAAAATGCTGAGCCCATGTACCAGCGAATGATGAACAAAATCTTCCGATCACAAATCAGAGACATGCTCGAGGTATATATGGGCAACATGATCGTGAAGTCCCAAGAGGAATCTACCGCTACTCGAAAAATGCAACGATGGAGAGGCGAGAACGAAAGTACATAAGAGTCACCATCGAACTTTATTTATCCCATGAGGGGAAGGGAAAACATCGAGAAAACCCCAAGAAAGAAACGGATAAGATGGTCTCGCAACCAAGAGAAAGGGTTTGGAAGCCGGTTATACGAAGGGAAGGTATTAACACCCCTCGCATCCATCGTACTCGATGAGAACCATTTGTTTGTCTATGTGTGAAGGTATTTGCTAAAGATTAATGCTATAAAGAGTGTTCCTAGGGATGAAAAGAAAGGTTTAAAATGGGGAAAAGAGAGATAAAGGAGAAGAAGAGACTCGACAGGACTTCGCGGTCCTATGCATACGTATTTTCAACAAATATGAGAAAGTCGGAGTCAACATAGTTCAAGAAACTACAGGTGATGGGGGGAATGTTTCTCGCCAAGACATCACCGTCTTGTGCCTACGTATCCTCATCTGGCATGAGAAATCAGAGCAAACGTAGTTCGGGTAACTATGGTTAACTGGTGTTTTTGTGGATGATGCTATCATATGCGTTCTAGCAGTTAGGTGTGTTGCAGCTCGCTTGTGGAGTCTTAGGCATTACCTGTTTTCGGTAGAACAAACGTAACATATCCTTTTTGAAGAGATTAATTTTCGCCTTCAAGGCAAGATGTCACGTTTGATTTGTGAAAGTTTATTTTAGGGGTGAAATAGATCCTCGGAAAGTAACCCCTTGCGGGTAGTACCCAATTCTTTATCTCAAAAAGATTTACCGTGAAAATGGTGTGGCGAATACAGTTGCGTCTTCGTATTAAAAGATGAGTATCGAGACCACACACTCTACAAAGAGTATCCTGACACTCGGAGAGGAAGAAGTCTGCACTCAATCCTCTCTCTTTAATTCAATACAAAGAGAACTTTATTCTCTTTATTAAAGGTGTTTTGATCTTGAACGGTAAGTGTTTTACGACAGTGAACCCTAAAGGTAATGTCAAGCACTCAGGATAGAATACGGCCTACGCCTAACCACTCCACAACCATCCAAGTTTATTAGGAAAAGAATTTTGAAAATGAACTTGGTACGGGACCAAGGTTTTAGGAGAAAAGTTGTAAAAGAGAAAATGTGGTGAGTTGGTTTAACAATTTGTTGAGAAAATCCGCTTGACGTTGGATAAGGGGTTTGACTTGTATTTACGTGCAACAACGTGGTGAAATGGAAGTCAGTTTGAAAATACCTCAACGATGAGTCGAGGGTTTTGATTGAAAACGGAACCGGCTTGACGACGAGTCAAGGGTTAAGGCGTGAGAAACGGTACTAGTCCCTGGCGGTGCTCCTAATATCGAAACCACAATGAAGTGCAACAGTGTGTGTGATAGGTTGATGGCGAATGCAGACGAGCACTCAACTTACAGAGGGGTGTTTGAAAATGGCTCAATGACGGATCGAGAATTAGTTTGAAAATGGTTATACTAGTCCCTAGTGGTGCTCCTAGAAGATAAGCCACAGTCAAAGAAATACGAAATACATACATAAAAAATGGGAGAGGGGTACATGCGAATTACACTAGATTGCATGAAATAAAAGGTCTCATTGTCAGATAGCCCAAGAGAAAGCCGTGTGTGTGCAATTTGTCCTAAGCTACGCCTTGAGCGAAAGTCGGGCACAACTCCATGCTAGGGTTCCTGAAAATGTCCAAAAATCTGTCACTCGGACAAACAACAACAGTCCACCAATTTAGGGTTTTATGGTTTCGATAGTTATTACGTGTTTTTGAAAGAATGTGAGTAAGAGAAGAAATGAAATGAATATATACAAGATATGAATAATATACATGATATATAACAATATGTACAAGAATGTCCATAATAATATATCAAGATAAATGTCAATGAGTATATGAACAAGATAGGATAAATCAAGATAATATTGACTGAAAAATAAAGCAGTGTATATTGACAGAAAGTAAAGTTAGTGGTTAGTTTGTTAGTGAATCGAATCGGGGCAAAATGTAATGCTAAACCGTCGTAGCTCGAATTATGATGAAAGTCGAACTATAGGAGGTCGTGTAAATTGATATCCGTGCTATAGGCAAGATAGAGAAATGATATTGAGGATTATTCTCCGATTAAATCTTGTCGCACAGACAAAAGAAGAGTGGGATCTCGTCTTAATCACAAACTCGTGTTAATTAATCGAAGGAAACCTCTCACAATCCCAAAGTATAGAAAAATGATCCAAATGATCATTTTCTACAGATTTGAAATAATGAAGGTTATAATCCTCGAAAATTAACGTTCGCGAATCGAAAGACTTCATAGATCAAAATATTGAAATAAAATTGAAAATGAAGAAGAAATTGAAAGAGAAAAGGAATATGGTCTCGGACAAACCGTTATCTATCAATAATTTGACCGATAATGATTTTAGAGATCTCGTCATTGACCGGAAAATAAAACTAAAGTAAATCCAAAACTAGATAAAGATAAGGTGAAGAAAGTGGCATAAAAGAAAATCGGGAATGGTTTAATGAACCAAAAACCAAAATATTTGGCAAACGTCTTTTATGCAAAAAATCACTAAATAAATTATTAAAATTCTAAGAATTCATTTTAGAAAAAATATTAAAACTCTTAAACTAAATTAGAAAAATACATTAAAACTTCTAAAAACTAAATTAGAAAAATATATTAAAACTTCTAAAAACTAAAGTAGAAAAATATTAAAACTTCTAAAAACTAAATTAGAAAAATATTAAAACTCTAAAACTAAATTAGAAAAATAAACTAACATTAAAACAAAACCAACAAAGTTAAACAAGAAAAAACGAAGGGTGCAACAACAGCTAGGCGTGGGTGACGATGAACCATGGGCCATGAAGCCCACTTTAAAGCAATACAAAGCCTTGCCCATGAATAATAATCAGATTTAAAGAAATCGAAACCAAAGTAGTGAATCCATATACCACACAGCTAGGCTCGGTCATCCCTTTCATTTGGAGGTTTAGGTATGATGCTTGAATTGCTACATATACTCGTCTACAAGCAAATGCCACAATAAATATAGACAGAACTAAAGCATCGATTCACCTTGGTTCTCAATTCTTGACATTCTTCCAATTTTCGAACCGGTTTCAAACCACAAACTCAGACAACAAAGGAGTTGGAAACTCATTTCCATATTCTTCACAGCACCCACAAACTCACCTGCCTTCACAACACGATCTCTCAAATCAACACCCGTCTCCTTCTTCACCATATCTCTGAATTTCACCAATAACCGTCTCGAAGCGCATTCCAATGATTGTGACCAAGAGGAGCCGTCAACGCCGTTTGGGTCTGGCATAGATGAAGCTCGAAGCTTGAACTTTCTACGGCTGGTGAAAAAGTCAGAGTTTCGAAGAGTTGGGGTGAATGGTGTTGACGAAAGAAGAAATAGGCTTGGTGTATGAGTTTTTTTACTGAGTATTCCTCTTTTGCGGAAATTTTGAGAAGCCCTCAACAGGCTCATGAGGAGAGTATATTTGAAGGTGTCGCTGGTTTAATGAGGTTCGTTGAATCATGGAGCTTAGTTTTTTAAAGGTAGAAGTTTGAATAGAGGGAGCATGCTAGCCGTGGTGGACCCATAGACGATGGATGAAGGTTGCTGATTGGTTATGTATGGGTTGAAACACGAAAAATGGTGGTGATGTTAAGTAGATTGCAGGTGGCGGTGGAAACACAGTTTCGAGATCGAGTTTTGTGGTTTGTGGGCCTGAGCTTCATAGTGGGTTGTTTTGTTGTTTTGAGATGGAAGTTTGCAAGATGTTGGTAGAATTTTTAAATAGGTTAAAAGAGTGTTGGAGAGATATGTGATGTGGAGGTTATTGGTGAGAAAGATGAGACCTTCCCTTCTCCTTCATAAAAAAAAATGGCGTCTCCTTTTTTCCTTTAGGTCCAAGACCCCCCTTCTCTCTAGGTCAACATTTCTATTTATTAAGGGTTCTTGATGGGTTTTGGCATGAAATAGAAGGACATGGGCTTAGATAAAATGGAATGTGTTTTTTTTATCTATAAAAAAGGTCTTAAGAAAATAAATGGATTATGGTTAATGAAGAATATGATGTGAAAATGGACAATTGGTTTGAAAACATGAATATAAATAAAAAAAAAAGGTTTAATGTGGGTAGTAAAATGATTATACAAATGGGTTAAGAACAGAATATGGATTTTTTGGTTTTAACAAATGGATATAGAAATGGATATTCGCGGATAACTAAAAATAAAGTGGATTGGATAATGGACTTGGAAAATGGATAATGGTTTTTGAATATGGATAAAAATTTCCAGCAACACGGCCATGAAATCTCAATTCCCGACTCAAACGCAATCTTGCCTTCATTAGAAAACCTCTGAATAAATTACCACGAACAATTCTCAACAACCATCTGAATTAACTTGGAATCCTGTGCTAATTGTTGAATCCATATTGAGGAACATAAACCCACAGATGATCCACCACTGAACCTTTGATTATGATTATTCCGACTTTTGAACCAAACTCTTGATACCCTGATAACCTCTGCCTAAAACAAAATTTCTCGAGTACACATTGCTTGAGAAATAGCCACCGATGCAGGTAACTTGGAACAAAAGCAAACCCTTAACAGTTTGACCAAGATTAGGTCAAACTTTTACCCGCTCATGATTGTGACTGAATAACTGTTAGGTGCCCAATTGTGCTTATTTGAGCTATTAAATTTGGGCATCTTTCACTCCGTTTTTGTCTAATTTGTGCTCTAACCGACTTGCTTTTGTTAATATGCATCATAGTGTGAAACACTCTTGGTTCTTTTAATTTGTGTGTTATTGTGCAGTATTTGAGCATGAAAGAGTAGGATCTTAAGGCACAAGAAAGATGACAAAGGAACCAAGAAAGTTGAAAGCAATAGCAAGTTCGCCAGCATGTTCGTGAGCGAAGCAGTAGCGAGTGTTCGCTAAGCGAGCTCATAGCGAGCAGCTAGCGAACACTCCCAAACTTGGGCAGAAGCACATTGGCATCGTTCGCTGGTAGCGAGGAGGGTAGTGAAGCACTCGCTAGGTGAGCACCTAGCGAGCAAGTAGCGAAGTCAAACAAAATCATACCTCAAGAACTCGCTAGCATGTTCGCTGAGCGAGGTTGCAGCGAAGCCAAACAGAATGATTGCCTCAGACCTCGCTAGCATGTTCGCTGAGCGAGGCTGTAGCGAACATTCACTGGAAGCTCGTTTAGTGAGCAGGGTCGCGAGCGTGGCAGACCACCAACTTTATCTATAAATAGCTAGTGTACTTTTTGTTGAGATATACAACTTTTACTACTTTTGCTAAAAAGTGATTTTGTGACCTAAAAACTTTTCTGGCTCTCATTTCTTCATCTCTTAACATCATTCCACCAAAAAGAAGGTGGATTCTCATCCAAGTTGGATTCTTCGACTCGGATGTTCATCAACCTTCTCCCGATACTTCTACCGCAAGCTACCATGAAAATGAGTAGCTAAATACTTCCTTTTGTCAAGGTTAGATATAGGTGATCATCAAGCTTTGTATGTAAATGTATTGATCTTCATTTGTAAACTCTTTGATGATGAATGTATGGTGAAAATTTTGCTTTATCGATAACTCTTTGTGTTGGTTTATGATCGAGAGATATTTTCCAACTCTTAACCTAGGTTTTCATCCAACTTTGTTTGTAAGCTAGAGATAGTTATGAATGAAGTTGTTCACATAAATGTTGAACTTTAATGTTGTCATTTTGATAGATTGTGTAAGAGATCAATAATGGATCAAAATGACAAATCCCACAATGTGAGTTATAGATAATCACATTGAGAGGATGTTGTGAATGTATTTATCATCTAATGGATTTTATGAATCTTGTTGATCGAGCATATGCATGAAAAGCGATCACCGAACCCTAACTTTGGCAATCTTTCTTTAAACCGCAAAACCCTAACTTTTACCGCGAAACATTACTTTTTTTTATGCAAGATACCGTTACTAAAACCAAAACCCCCCTTTTGTTACTATAAAGTTACGAATTTATCAACTGTCAAACGACAACAATATCTTATATTCCCTGTGGAGACGATAACAAAAACCCAACACTTTACCATTGTCCTAATAATAACTAACACTTGACTCAAAACCGTGTCATCCCCCTGATAAACCTGATCTCATATCCATGATGAGAAACAAATCCTGATCCTGAGCCAATTATATATAAGCTTACCAACGAACTGGAACCCCATGACTGATGAAACCATAAGCCCTTGGTGCTTGGAAATTCTTGAAGAAAATAAGCTCGATACTTGACGAATTGATTCAGAGCAACTCCTGATCCCATGTCTTAGAAGACCAATGCAAATTAATGATTATAAACTGTGACCTAATGGAAAATGCAGACTAATGCAAAACAAAAGCCAGTAAAAGTTAGAAAAGGCGAGGGAAAATTTTAGGGTGCAACAGCTGCCCCTATTCAATCAAATTGGATCTGAAGGGATGATAGCAACGACTTTCAGAAATTCAAGGTAAAAGGTGATTGAATACAAAAGGAACCCAAAAATTTGCAACCTGTGGGGATGTACATAGTGAAGAAATTGTCAGCTGAAGGTGGACTTAAGAACAACGGGTACCAACTAAAAGTTGGGATAACTGACACAGTAACCGATTAGAGTGATAACAAGGGCTACTAACCAAAAGTCAGGATCGCCAGAGAATTATATCCGAAAGTTGTGAGAAAGAGGCTACTAACCAAAAGTTAGGATATCCCAGAAGATTACTAACCAAAATTCGGAATAAAAGCTACTAATCAAAAGTTAGGATCGCCAAGAAAGGATTACTAACCAAAAGTCGGAATTGCCAATGAATAAATAGATAGCTACCAACCAAAAGTCAGAATCACCGAGACATCTATTGAATGCGAACTTGACCGAAAAAAAAGCATACCAACCAAAAGTTGGGATAACATCCAGGAAACAATGGACTACCAACCAAAAGTCGAGATAACATCCAAGAAACAATGGACTACCAACCAAAAGTCGGGATAACATCCAGGATTAGCAGGTAGTAGAATCGATTGATTTACAACCTGAAAAGAAAACTCCGTTGGGGAAAGATAAACTTAAACAAGAAAACTCTGTTGGGGGAGCAAAAGAAAGATGAGAACATGATTTTGTTGGTGTTGGGTACCACAAAGTCTCATGAATTATGCCGTTATCTGCTGGAGAGATGTTTGGCAACAAAAGTATTAAATCTGGCCTATGCTTCGTATGCATATGTTTGAATATGGCGTAATGCTCCATACGAAATGGAAATGCTATGCATTTGGGAAGATGTTATGCAAAATGCAAATGCAGAGGAGCACCACCAAGAAAAGGTGATGAGGGAAATGGCAAGCAAACTTGTTGAGGAATATGCCCTGAACGGCCTTCTGAAACAAAACTCTTCTGGGGACAATTCCATTCTACTGGGAATTGAGAATAACATCGATCGGGAAGTTGTCCCAAAGATATTACTTTGAAGAATACCAATGACCATTGGGCTCTGCTACGGATGTCTACCATTTCTGATCTGCTCGTCGATGGAATCAACATTAATCTCTGCTTGGGGAGATAATTCAATAAAATAGATCCCGCCAAGGAACAACGCTGAGTTTACCCTGCTACTGGGGAACAAACTCAATCTTACCCTGCTGGGGATAAATGCACACTATTGCTGGCGAGATATTTCTGATCCGACATCATCACCTTGTGGGGATACAAAATCTCTACTGTGGGATAGATGCATGACTGCCTATTAACACCCTGTCTGATATAGTTAACTTCTGGATACTCGTCGGGGAGTACAAATCAAACTGGCTAGGGAACACAAAACCCTAAACTCCTGTCGGGGAGGAATGATCCACCATGTACTACTGACATTATTATAACTTCAACTGTCTCTGTCGGGGAGAGAACTTACTGGGGAGAAGTTATATCAAGCAAACATCATGTCGGTGTTAGCTCATAAATTCGACACCTCTTGCAAGATTGAAGACGTTAAAGAAAAAGCATCAGAATCTAGCTAGAAATAAAAGCTGATCGAAGAGTTCAAAGTCTTTGGAAAAAGAGTCAAAACACTTGGAAAGACTTAGAAAAATCATAAGCGTCAGAAGTGTAGGGTTTTGACCGTGACATCGTTTGGTAGTTATCTTGAAGATTTGAAATTCAAGTGATTTGGAGGGAATGATTTCGTTCACTGGACGCCTAAGAGGACATGTGGCACTTTGTAGACGAAGGACCCCATGCATCAAGACATGTGTCAAAAGATTATGGTTTGGGGAGTTATTGGTAGTTATTTCTTTTATTATAAATAGGAGTTTTTTGAGATTGAATAAAGGTGTTTTGTAATTTACTTTAGTGCAAGTCACTCCTAGAAATACTCCAAGTATCCGAGTGTAGAGAAAGAGAGTCCCAAGGAGAATGTACGTGATGTAAACACACCATGTTTTACTTTTTAATAAAGTTTACTTTGTCTTTTCACTTTTAATAAGTTTCTTTATCTTTCTGCCATACTTTCCAGTCTTATGCATTTTTATGTTGCTTTCGACCTCTTTTCTCCCTTTAAAGATTTTACTCCTTTTTTCTTATCCCAACATCTACTTTCCTTCTCTTTTTAGTTTAATAAGTAATTCTATCCTTAAGACTTTTACCCAACCTTGTCGAAGTGTGTAACTTAGGCAGATTCTAGAAAAGAAAAACCCTTTTAGCACATGTCCTAGGATCAATCTGATCGATCATGTGAGTCACCAAAGTTAGATTTGGAAGATCAACGGTTGTTTTTTGATTTTCAAGGGAAACAAAATGGCACGCCCAGTGGGACAGTGCTAAAGAGAATTTCTTTCATATAATCAAAACTCGTAGGAAATTGCAGTCTTAGTGATCTGTTTGTGAAAAAGTACATTTTATGTTACTAAGAAGTGGTAGAATTACCGCTGTAAACGAAGAAAGATTAACAAGACGGAACATTAGAAATATGACGACAAATGCAAATCAGCCAAATAATCCTAACCTTCAAGGAGACGATCCTAGTGAAAGAACAAGGAATGGCGTAGTGCCGCCTTCGATGCCGTCAATAGGAGAACAAACATTGCCTCCTGTGAGGCCAGAGCCAACACCCTCAGTAATAGGGACTGGACCGATCATAATAAGACCTTATAGTCAACTAGTGTTGGAGTATATTGGACCTCAAGTTTCGAATTCTCAAATGCCGTTGGGAGGAAGTTCGACGTCTAGACAGTTTACTCCTCCCGGGTTTTCGCAGTCATCGAGAAACCGTCCAAATGGGATGCCCACAACTGTGATGCAAGGGCTCCAAAATGCTCCCCCCATATTTTCAGATAATGCAATGGCTTCGCCATTACAAGCATCAGGATTTGGTGTAAACATTGGTCAAAATCCCCAGAGTCAAAGTCTGGGATATTCGATGCAGGGGCCTAACTTGACCAATACCTCAGTTGCATGTTTAAGACAATAAATGGATGAAAGAAATTTGGAAATGGTTCAGACTTTGTCCCAAACCATGGGCGAAATCTTTCAGCCATTAATTAAGAACACAACCCACACCAATCAACAGTTAGCAGTACAGTTGACGCGATTGGTTGAATTCATGGGGGTACCTCCTTTGGCCAGGAATCAGGCCCTGATAGCCAACGTTCCACGACAAGACCTGGGAAACATGGTAGAATTCAATATGGGAAACCAGGGAAGAGTCGATCCTCCCATAGTCGAAACACTTAGAGACGAAACATTGAGAAATCAGGTTCATGCTCCAGGGGAGAGAGACCCCAGAGTAATCATGGTAAATCGAAATCAGGACGCAGACAATGTCGTCCAACAGGTTCAATGCAATAACATAGCTGTCGATAATAATCTAGCATCCATGGTTGAGAGAATTATGGCTCTAAATGGTTTGAACACTGGTTTCCCCAGGCCAAATTACACCTCTCCTATAGTGGACTATGTCCTTCAGGCGGAATTACCTCCTAGGACGAAAGTGCCCAAGTTTACTAAGTTCTCAGGAGATACTACCGAATCCACTGTCGAACACGTGGCTCGTTATATAATTGAGACATGAGAGATAGCAAACGACGAAAGTCTTAGAATAAAATACTTTCCAAGTTCTCTCACTAAAAATGCCTTCACTTGGTTTACGACGCTACCTCCCAATACAGTGTGTAATTGGACCCAACTAGAACGTTTATTTCATGAGTTGTTCTACATGGGCCAAACTAAGATTAGTCTAAAGGAACTCACTAGTGTGAAGCGTAAGTTTTCGGAGCCAATCGAAGAATACCTCAATAGGTTTCGACTACTCAAATCCAGATGTTTCACACAGGTGCCTGAACACGAGTTGGTCGAAATGGCCGCTGGAGGCCTTGACTATTCCATTAGAAAGAAGTTGGACACCCAGTACCTAAGGGATATGGCTCAATTAGCCGATAGAGTCCGACAATTGGAACGTCTTAAAGACGAAAAGGCTAAATTCAACAAAAGCAAGAAAGTATCTTTTGTAGAATTTAATGAAAACTTTGAAGGGGCATCCGAAGACCCCTTATATTTCGACGAAAGCGAGGTAGACCTTGCTGAACTCAAACAAGGCCCCCCTATTCCTGCAAAGTGCTGGCTCCCCCACAGAGGAAGGGTTTTGTCGAATCTGAAAAGAATGATAGGTTCCCAAAGAAAAAATATAGTTTTGACATCATGAAATATGATGAAATTTTCGATTTGTTAGTAAAAGATGGGCAAATGATAGTGCCACCCGGTGCTAAATGCCATCTTTAGAACAAAGGAAAAAAAGAGGGTTTTGTAAATACTATAATTTTTGGGGTCATAAAACGTCTCATTATTTTCTTTTCAGGGATCTCGTTCAGAATGCAATTCAAGAAGGACGTCTGAAATTTGGAGAAAAAGCCAACAGCCAAATGAAGGTCGACATGGACCCCCTGTAGATGGGAGATGCCCACTATACAGAACCGTTGGAAGCCAACATGGTCGAAGTTACCGTTGGCCATGATGCTGCGATCGACATGATAAAGGTCACTGATGACCTCGTGAATGAGGCTATAATGGCAAAGGTTATCATGGTCTTCAGATAAGAGGATGATGTAGAGATGGTCACTGATGACCTCGACCAGGTTGATGACAATTTAAGGTTGAATGACATGAGTAGTCCAGGTTGGAAGATAGTGACTAAAGAAACTGCTGATTACTTCGTCAAGATTAACCAAGCCACTGAAGGTTTGAAGTTAGGCCTGAGAAGGTTGAATCTGGTTGAAGGGGGCGAAATTAATATGCTAGAAATCATCCAACACGAAGCCATAGAGGATGAGGAATCAAACTGTCAGGAAGAATTCGCTAGAGAAGCTTACCCAAGACAGGAAGAGACAATGGTCGATTTCCTCCACCGGTGTCAGAAGAAAAGGTCCAGTGTGATGTTATGCCCCCGTTGTAGTGCTATCTTCGCCAAAAAAGCTGCCCAGAAACTAGAAGGACCACGAAAACTCAAGCAAGCTAGAGGGATGCCCAAATTTGACGCTCAAAGTAATCCCCCAAAGAGATCTGAGCCTCACATCAGGGCTCCAAGAGCTAAACCCACCAGTTTCAAACCCATTGCTGAAACTGCTAATGGTAAGTGGATGAAACCCAATGAGGATAGGCAGAGAGGACAACAGAGGTGGAAGGACTTCAAGGTGAATAGAGGATCTTCAGTTACTTATCGAAAGGAGTTTCAATATTCAAGAACTGCTCATGTATCTGGGAACTATAAAGGAAAGAATCCTATGTCTCGATCACAGGGGAGGCGAGAGCAACGCAAGAGGAAAGCTCACTGAAGAATCAGGCCGAATCTAGTACTAATGTCCTGGTCGAGCATAAGGAGGCGCAGTCGAAGACATTTGGAAAACCACCTGTGGGACGAAGGCTATTCCCTGCCCAAATGGAAGACCAGAAAGAGTCACTTGGAGTCGATGATAAAATGACTGATAACTTTGATTCCGACTCTGATGATTCCTTGAAGTTGCTGGTTAATGTAGTATCTGTAATGCCAAAGGAATATGACAGGATATCAGTAGTTGAAAATCTAGATACTTATACGGATTGGGAGATGGCAGCATACAAGCCGGTGTGTTACTATGTTATGAATAACGGATGTGTCGAAGAACATAATGCTTTCTTCGAACGACCGACAGAGGAAATAAGGAATCATTTGAAACCTCTTTATATCATAGCGAAGGTGGAAAATGTCCCAATTAATAAGATTCTAGTGGATTGTGACGCAACAGTAAACCTGATGCCACATTCCTTGTTAAACAAAATCGGTAAATATGATACCGATACAAAACCACACAACATGGTCTTGTCAAACTACGAAGGCAAAGTAGGTTCGACCATGGGAGTTATACAGGTTGACGTCATAGTCGGAACTGTTACACGACCAACTGTTTTCATGATGGTAGAAACAACAGCCAATTATAATTTGCTGCTTGGACGGGAATATATCCATGGAATTAGGGCAATATCATCTTCAATGCATCAAATAATTGTGATATGGAGACCAGACGACATCGTGGAAAATATCAAAGCAGACCAAGGATACTTTAAGGCACCCATTAATCACGTTGACCGAAGACAATTTGATAAGCACCTGGCCAGTATAGGTCCATGTGTTCCAGCAGATTTCGAGTTCGTACCAAATGATGAAGTGTACTGCTCATTGTATCTGCACCCTATCGATGGTTTTCGCTGGGATAAGGAAGTGCCAGGTGAGAGACTCCCACACCTTGGCACGCTTCCAGTAGACCCCACTGGGTGGGGAAGCGAGTTCAGCAATGATGACTGAAGCTGTTGTGCTTCAAAGAATTTCGGCCTACGTGGCCGAAACTAAATTACAAGCCGCCTTGGAGGCTGCCAACAACAAAATGGCTGAGAAAGCCAATAAAGAATCTTGTCAAAGAGGCCTTGGCGAAGATCAAAGGCTTGACGCTATTTATGATGAAGAACCTCTGGGTTTCGAGAAAGATCCCCTAGCGAACGATGTTAAGATGCTCGCGCAAGACCCATTGGAGGAAGTAGATCTAGGAGAAGGAATAGTCAAAAGGCCAACATATGTCAGCACCAACCTCGACTCTCAACTCAAGGTCGAAGTTATCCAGTTGTTGCAAGAATACAAGGACTGTTTTACCTGGGATTATAATAAGATGCCTGGTTTGAAGAGAGATTTGGTTGAACATAGATTGTCAATCAAACCTGGCAGGAAGCCAATCAAGCAAAACCCAAGACGCTTCACTCCTGAAATCCTCTCAAAAATAAAGGAAGAGATCGAAAGACTCCTTCGTTGTAAGTTCATTTGCACGACCGGGTATGTTGAATGGCTAGCCAATATTGTACCAGTCATTAAGAAAAACGGGTCTTTAAGAGTGTGCATAGACTTTAGGGATTTGAATTCAGTAACTCTTAAAGATGAGTATTCCATGTCGGTGGCAGAAATGCTAGTCGATTCAGCCGCCGGCCATGAGTACCTTAGCATGTTGGATGGATACTCTGGCTACAATCAGATTTTCATTGCTGAAGATGATGTTCCCAAAACAGCATTCCGTTGTCTAGGGGCCTTATGCACTTACGAATGGGTAGTGATGCCTTTTGGCCTGAAGAACGTTGGGGCAACATATCTGCGAGCGATGAATTCATTTTTTCATGACTATATTGAGTCTTTCATGCAGATATATATTGATGACATTATGGTGAAATCCATGTCAGGAAAAGATCATGTAGATCATCTGCGTCAATCCTTCATAAGGATGAGGAAGTTTGGCCTTAAGATGAACCCTCTGAAGTGCGCATTTTGTGTGCAAGCGGGAGATTTCTTAGGTTTTGTGGTCCATAAGAAGGGGATCAAAATCAACCAAAACAGGACAAAGGCTATTATGGAAGCGAAAGCGCCGTCGAACAAGAAAGAACTGCAATCCTTGCTGGGCAAAATAAATTTCTTGAGAAGATTTATTTCAAACCTAAGTGGAAAAACGCAGGCCTTCTCACCATTGCTTCGAGTCACGAAAGAAAGGTTCGAATGAGGGAAAGATCAGCAGGAGGCTTTTGATAAGATCAAAGACTACTTGACTCCTCCTCAAATCCTTTCGCCACCCTGTAGAAACAAGAGCATGAGATTGTACATAGCAGCATCAGACAAAACTCTAGGGAGCATGCTTGCTCAAGAGGATGAGAATGGCGTCGAGAGAGCCATTTACTACCTTAGCAGGATTTTGAATGATGCAAAAACTAGATATAGTGAGATAGAAAAACTATGCCTATGTTTGTATTTTTCGTGTACAAAGTTGAAACAATATATAAAACCAGTTAATGTGTATGTCTCTTCGCATTTCGATATTATTAAGCACATGTTATCCAAGCCTATTTTGCATAGTCGAATCGGTAAGTGGGCGTTAGCACTAACTGAGTATTCTTTGACTTATAAACCGCTGAAAGCGGTTAAAGGGAAAATAGTGGCAAACTTTATTGTAGACCACTCCATAAACGAAAATTATTTAAACATCGTCGAGCTAGAAACTTGGAAGTTATACTTCAACGGTTCCAGCCATAAGAACGGAGTGGGCATAGGTCTGTTGATTATTTCTCCTGATAGAATTCTAAAAATATTCAAGTACAAAGTCGAGGGGCTTTGTTCCAATAATGAGGAAGAATATGAAGCCTTAATAGCCGGACTTGAAGTTTTGTTAGAATTAGGGGCAACTCGAGTCAAAATAATGGGAGACTCGGAGTTGGTTGTGAAACAGTTAACGAAGGAGTACAAATGTGTTAGAGAAAATCTCATCATGTACTTCGTGGCAGCCAATAAGTTACTCAAAAAATTCGAAGTGTTTACGATTCAACATATACCACGACTACACAATCAGGTGGCCAACGAATTGGCACAAATCACATCAGGGTATAGGGTTTCGAAAGAAGACTTGCAAGAAGTAATCGAAGCCAGGGGTAAGGTAGTGTCTGTAGGTCTGCAACTGTCGGACCTAGAAGCAACAAAATTCGACTACGTTGACGAAGACACTTTCGAAATTTTCACAGTCAAAAGATTGTCAGACAAAGATTGGAGGAAACCTTTGGTTGAGTATCTTCAAAACACTTCAACAGCCACAGAATAAAAAGTAAAGTATCAAGCACTAAGCTACGTTCTACTAGGGAATGAACTATTCAAGAAAACCTCTGAGGGGGTTTTGCTTAAATGCCTTAGTGAGTCTGAGGCGTACCTGGCATTGTCATCAGTCCACAGTGGGACATGTGGGGCACACCAGGTAGGCCATAAGATGAAATGGCTATTGTTTCGCCAAGGTATGTATTAGCCTACGATGTTGAAAGATTGTATTGAGTTCGCCAAGGGTTGCCAGGAATTCTAGGTCCACGCTGGCATACAACATGTCCCAACAAGCGAGTTGCACTCCATAATCAAGTCTTGGCCATTCAGAGGATAGGCTTTGGATTTGATAGGAGAGATTCGACCTGCATCTTCCAAAAATCAAAAGTATATCCTAGTAGGGATAGACTATTTCACCAAATGGATCGAGGCGATACCTCTACCAAAAGTAGATCAAGAGGATGTCATCGAGTTCATTTAGAAGTACATCATTTATAGATTTGGGCTGCCAGAAACAATAACGACAGATCAAGGGTCAGTGTTTACGGGTCATAAAATGCAGGAGTTCGCCAGAGAAATGGGATTCAAACTTCTCACTTCGATGCCTTATTATGCCCAAGCCAATGGCCAAGTTGAGGCAGCAAATAAGGTAGTGATTGGTATGATAAAAAAGCAGATTGGGAGTAAGCCAAAAAACTGGCATAAAATGTTGGACCAAGTCTTATGGGCAAGTCGAATGTCCCCTAAGGAAGCAACCAATAGTACCCCATATCGTTTGACCTTTGGCCACGATGCAGTGCTGCCGGTCGAGATCTATGTACAGTCTGTTAGAATCCAGAGACATCACGAGATCCCTCGAGAAATTTATTGGGATATGATGCTCGATGAGCTAGTGGATCTGGATGAGGAAAGACTTAAAGCGTTGGAACTCTTGAGAAGGCAAGAGAAAAGAGTGGAGAAGTCATATAACAAGAAGGTTAAAGCGAAGACCTTTTTGGTTGGAGATCTGGTGTGGAGAGTGATCCTGCCTATGGATCGAAAGGTGAGGTCCCTAGGCAAGTGGTCCCCAAAATGGGAAGGCCCATTCTATGTTTCGAAGATCTTTTTCAATGGGGCATATGAAGTGGAAGAGCTAAACGAAGATAGGAGAATATTGAAAGTAAACAACAAGTATTTGAAAAAGTATAAGCCTGCGCTTCAAGAGGTAAAAATATCAACGGAACAATGGCTAAATATAAAAACAAAGCCATAAATGGTGTTAATATAATACTCCAAAATGGCCCAGTATCTTACAACATAAAAATAAAACCATGGCTTATAAAGGCCAACAAAAGATACCATATTACAAAAATTTTAATAAACTAAAAAGAGAGATTGGCCCTCATCTTGAAATAATTTGACCTTTGAAGCTCAAGGCGTTTCTGACATAGGGCCTTGTCGACTTTCAGTTGAGCAACTTCCGCTTCCAAACGACGAGCTTCTTCAGCAAAATTAATGGCATGGTTAAGTTCAGTTGATAAAGAAGAATCATCAAAAGAAGATAATTCAATATTTTTCTTCTTGGCCTTCGCTATTTTGTTGCGAAGCTTCTTTATTTTGCGCTCCCAACAAGCAATGTTCGCCTCATTGGCAGTTATCTCTTGGTGATTCTTCTCTTTCCTCTCCTCCAGTTCTGCAATTTTTTCTTCATATTCAGCAACAGCGGTCCAAGCAGCGGTCTCACTACCTGACTTCATCGAAAGATTATCCTTAATTTGGGGCAAAAATTGAAAGTATTTATGGACTTGATCAGTTAAGATGCCAACTTCTTAGATGACGCTCGCAGCTTCATGAGAAATCGATTCGAGATCCACTTTTTGTAGTAGAGCTTTCAGGGAAAGGTGGTTGACTGGGCCCATGTGTAAGAGAGTGAAGAGGTCCCCTTTGAAGATTTTTTCTTTGATCTTCGCAAGAATGCTATCAGTCGGTGGGCTTGAGACTTGGCCTTCAGAAGTCGAAGTGTTGGGGGGTCTTTCCAGAAGAACTACTTCGCTTATTCAAGAGGAGCTTGATGTATTGTCGGGGTTGGAGATCTTTAAGGCGTCAAGTTCTGCCATGGTAAGATCTGCTCCACTCTTGATGGGCATCACTTTACTTTTCTTGGATACAACAGCAGCGGTAGTCATAGCTATTTCAATAGGGGTAGACCTACTTGCTGGAAACTCCTCAGGTTCTGCTTCCTTACTCTTACCATCTCATGTTGTGTCTTCTTCTTTGTCATCTTCCACACCTGCATCACCAGACTCATCCAGCTCTAACTGATGCATATTGTCACCCTCGACGGCATCATCATCCCCTACGATTTTTTCATCTATAGCCATTGCTTGATCTAAAGGGGAGCTGTTTGTATCATCCAAGTGTGCATCTTCATTCAGAAGAGCCTTTTCTTCGTCTGCTGCAATAGGATTATTTAGGGCATTGGCTTCCTCATGATCAGACCCATCAGTCTGAGACTATTGGGTAGTTGTTTTAGGGGGTGAAGGAGCAAGAACTGCAACAGAATCAGATTTATTGATCTGACCAAGGGAACTCATACCAGAGCCTAAATCAGAAGTAGGATGGTAGGTGGGCTCACCTTGGCTGTTCAAAGGATAGGTGGGTAAAGGAGACTCAGATGGGACAGGTTTTAAAGTTTCGACGTCAGCCTGGACAAAGGAACATGCATAAGAAAGGACAGGATATAACGGATCAAGTGCCAAAAAGAAAGCGTTTAAAATATGCGATGTACCTTAACACTTTCATCAGCAGGACTCGAGTTGTCACTTTCAACGAGAACGACGTACGGAGTCGAGGCACCCTGTGCGGGAGCCTTAGCAAGATCTTGAAGGGGATTATTCAGTTTAGGAGTTTGGATTGTCGAGGGAGCAGACGGAGAGCCAGTGGTATCTAGGCCATGGGTAACCTTTCGCCGTCTCTTCAGTTGGACATCTTCACGTGGAGACCCATCTTCATCGTCTGAATCAATGATGATTTGTGCAGAGGCTCTTTTTAGTTTCTTCTGAGGAGTAGGTGGTTTGCGGCTTACCTGAAAATAAACGAAAGGTGTTAGGAACGTTCAAGGGAGTCAAGTATGTCGGATTCAATGCGAACATCTTCGATACTAACATGAAGGTGCCCTTTAAAAGTATCGAGCGTATGTGTTGTACCCCAAATTTTGACCCCTTAGATTCCCATTATCATTTTATAAGCACGATCATGAATTATCTAACCCTAAATCAGTGCAAGTTCATTATTGTCAAGTTACAGATGAATCGGGGTTCTCGTACCGACAAATTCAAAACAACCAAGGAATGATCAACCAATGATTTGGGCCAATTCAATCATGGAATGAAATCAAAGATAATATCAAAGTCAAATGAGAAGTCAATTTGAAGAAATCATTTCAGAATCAAGAACAGTGCAGTCAGGAGGCCCCGATTAGGGTTTTTAACTAGGGAAAAGTCAACTGTGGTTTGACTTTGATGTTGGAAGATGTTTTAATGGTGGGATTGAGGTCCATGAAGTTCATATAGCTTATTAAAGACCATTCAAGAAGTATCAAAGTCTCAGGATATCCAGAATGTCAACAGGCGACTCAATCGGCACCGATCGATCGTACGGTTGACCGAAAAGTCAACTCCTCAAATTTTGAGAATTGGAATCCAAGTTGTGAATTAAAGTTGTTCCTTATGTCATAATGGACTTGCATATCAATTTTCATGATCATTGGATCAAGGATGAGAGAGTAATCGAGAAATCGGGAAATTAGGATTTTGAAAAGGGCTAAACCATAACTCCTTAACCACACATCCAATTGAGTTGGTTCAAATCTCATTTGGAAGCTCTTGACAAGTCCTACAAAGGTCCCATACTAGTCCACAACCAGAAAATGCATACTTTTTGAGATAGAAGCAAAAACATTCCTAGAAGGGAAAATAACTTAGAAAATTTCTAAGTTATTTCCACTTTAAAAGCTTGTGTGCAGCCAATTTTGAGGGGGTTTTTCACCTAGTTCCAATTGGAGTTTGATTCCTTGAAAAAAAGGAATGTTTTAGAGCTATGTGAGGGCTTTCTAAATTGTACTAGAACATCTCAAGAGGAGTTATGAGCAGAAAGTTACATGCATTCAAAATTAAGGGTTTCACATGTTAAGTCCCACATTGGCTGAATTTTCAAGATTGATTTCTTTCACCAAAATTGCCAAATTTTCTTGATCTAACTTATTGTATCTGATGTATGAGATGTATGTAACATGATACAAGAAAGAATTATGCATAATACCACAAAATCAAAGCTTGAAGTTCATTGCCTTGCAAGTGGAGCAAGTTGGCAAGTTGAACTTTCCAAGCATGAGGTGGAAAGTAAAAAGTTGTACCAGCCCCTTCCCTATGATCCTAGCCTGCTACAAACATCAGAAAATCATCAAAGAACATGGGCAAGTTGTATTTGCATCAGAATTAGGTGGAAAACCCTCCAAGGGAGGTTTGGTTCAAAATATCCCAAGATTACTTCATGTTGAAGAAATCTCCCTAGCAAGCACCTCAATCACTTTGTATATAAAGGGAGAGCTCTTTCACCTCATTCCATACACAATTCATCTGATAAAAACCATAGAGAAGTTCTGTAATTACGTTTTCCACATCTTGCACCAAATCTCCAAAATTACAAGATCCATGAAAACACCAAAAATGGTCATGAAGTGAAATTTGCTCAAAATCATTTCTACCAATTCCAACACTCTAACAATCATCCATACACCTTCTAAATAACATATAGAAGGTGTACAATCCATCAAACCACCAAAAATCTCAAGAAATCAAAAAGTCAAACTCATACCTAGCTTACTTTGACTAAAAGCCACAAAAACCACCAAAGTGTGTTCTAAACCTTTCCTTGAGGTTGTGATCACTTGGACACCTCAAAAATAGCATATCTCAACTGTCAAGACCCTTAGCAACCATTGGAGACTCATAATTTTCATTTTGGCATCATAAGTGGTTGATTACTTAAAGTTGAAGTAAAGTGCAAAAGCAAGAAGGTGAAGTTAAAATCTCTGGTTTTCTCAAATAATTTTGCTTGCTTAAAAGGATCATCAACAGGTATGTGACTTGTCTCCATTGACTCTTGCATCATTATCATGAAATTAGTTGTGTGAGTGTTTTGGTAGAATTGGATGGTTATGAGCATTATGTGTTTTCATGACATTTTGTTATTTAAATGTGGTCATCATGTGTGCCTTACTGTCAAAGTGATCTTAAGATGATAAACATCATTTACACTTGCCATAGCTGCTGATCTTGGTCATTTGTATAGTTATTGTTTTCAAAATTGTTGGTATTTTCTTTAATCATGCTGAGAAAACAAAAGCATTAAAACTGATCTGAGGCATATTTGAATTAACACACACATTCAGTTTGGTGATTTGCCATTTTGATTATGCTGAAAATTATTACTGCTTGATGTATGTTTAGTTTGAAAATCATGTCTTTAATCTGCCATGCCCTGTTCCAGCTTTGACTGCTAATCTCACATGCTCCAGCTCTCAATGCATTCAATCTATTTTCAAAAACAGTGTTGGTTTAATTGTTAAACATCAATACTGTTATGCTTGATTTTTTTCTGATGTGATAATTCATTTTTTGCTACCAGCAGAGCATTTGTTAACATGAATATGTTCAAGTTGATCTTTGCTTTTCTTACTGCTCAAGTAACTTTGATTTTTAATGAACAAACCTGTTTCTAATGAGTAACAATATCATAGCCTTCATGTCAAACCTGTTGTAGGACACTTGATTGATTTTGCTGTTCATGATAGGATCTGTACTCAAGCATTAGGTTCATGTTCTTATGCAGAATCATACCATAATATGTTTGCATCAAAGTCTGTTTTGAACATTCATTTGCATCAAAATCTGTTTTGAACATTCATTTACATCAAAGTCAGTTTTTGAACATTCATGGTATAGCAATGGAAAGCTCATTTTGGCACAAGGCATCACAGGCCTGAATTTATCTTGCAAACATTTCCTAAATGTCATTTGAAAAATGTTAGCACAACTATTTGAACCTCAAAGCTGTCATCTCAAAATTTCATGTATCAAACCATTTTTGCAAATTTCACAAATCACACAACTTGCTATTTTTTTGCACAAATTCAATTTTCTTTGAAACCACTTCACACACACCTCACATTGGTCCATTACAACATGCTTGAACTCTCATTTCATTCAAAATCACTCAATTATAGAAAATCACTTCAAAAATGCAAGAATGTCATCACACATCCACACACTTGTCACTTTTTACACCAGTTTCTTTTTTCACTAAAAATACTCCACATACACCTCATATTATTCAAATATAACATGTTAGAACACTTGTTTGAGTTGGAAATACACTGCATCACAAATTCAATCTTGAGTTGCTTCTTGCTTTCACATGCTTGCACATCACATACCAGATTTTAAATCAATGATCATCTTTGAAATCTTTGTGATATAACAGCTTAATATGTTCATATGTGACATGTTTAAATGAACCAAACCACTAAAAATGACCTGAGCACCAACTTGTATCATCTCATGTACATAATACACATAAGATGCACTTTGGATACCACACTTCCACACACCTGTTCCAGCTTGAATTTTTTCACATACACACACTTGAAATCATGCTTGGAATGTGTTTACAATATTGCTTTGGTCTGAATTGCTTTGGAACTCAAAAACCCCAACTGTCATGCATTGTTATTCTTTGATCATTTGCAACTTGAACATGATTATTCATTCCAGTTCAATTTTATTCCCAATCATGTTCTGGTTTGATTCATTATCCCTTAAATGATGTGTGTGTATGTTTAGTTGGAGGTAAGAGTGATTGTATCAAGCTGTACATGAAAATTTGCAAATTTGGATGCATCACACACACTAAGAATGCACTTTGAACACCAGAACTTGTATTGGCATGTTTTAGACTGGTTTGATTGTCCTAGCTGCTTATAATAATCATGTGTAAAGTGCTTGAATGATCACATAGACTCAAAACTGATGGGAACATTAAATCACACACCAACATGTATATAACACACAAGAATGCATTTTGAAATCCAAGTATCCACATGCTGTTTCCAGTTAGAATTTTTTCACACACACACATTTAATATCATAAATTAAAGGTGTTTGAAAGGTTAGTATGACCCTTGATTACTTTGAACTTAAAAACCATACTGTTATGCATTGTTGTTTTTATGATCATCTGCAAATTGAATGTGACTTTTCATAATCAGTACATCCTGGCCTTGAAAGTGTTTTCATTTGTTTAAATATCATGTAATTGATGTGTATGTCAGTTTAGTTGGCATTGAGAATGATTGTATGAAGCTATTCAAACCATTTTGCAATTCTTGAACCTAAAGAAGTACCCTATCGGGTTTTTCACTAGGAAGGTGATCTCAAAAAAACCAACACCACCATCTTAATCCTCATGTTTTTCTACCCCAAAAGCATATAAGGTTTGTGGAAAAAGACCAAAAATTGAGGAAGTTATGAACCATTTTGCAAATCCATGAGAACCATAGTTTTTTGCCCAGCCAGGAATGAAGATATACATCATATATTTATTGTTTCACATTTGTTAATGGATGTATGGCCTCCCCAGCGGTTGAGACTTGCGTGCGTATTGTACTTGGCATGGGTTCGATCCCTTGTGATAACCCTTGTTGCCACTTTTTCTCATTTTTCACATGAAACTTCAAAAAATCATAACTCTCTCATTTTTTTAATCATTTTTCACCCATTATTTTTTCATTGTGTTTGTTTTAATGTGTACTTTCATGTCATAATTTTATTTTCCATGTTTGATGAATTTCTCACCATGTTTGACTATGTGCAACTTGTCATATTGACAGTACTAACCCTAGCTGTTGCAGATGAAAGTTTAAAGGGTTCCACTTGTTTTTCTTTGTGAAAATTGATTGTTCTCATTCCTATACATGTTGGTTAACATGTTAGGATTTTTACTTTGAATTATTATCATGTTCATTTCATCTGTTTGTTAATTGTACTCCAGGTGCGATCTGTCGTCACAGTTTTCGTACTAATCATCTGCTTTGATTGTCATCTTTGCTTTTTCATCCTTAATATTTTTCATTGGTTGTCACCATGAATACTTTTGTGTGATGTTTGTATTTTGTTTTTATCCCCAAATGATGAAGCTTGTTAGCTTTCATCCAGTTGCCACTATCTCCCCCTCCAAAGTAAAGTCTGTCCACTTGACTGTCAATGTCTTGGACCAAAATTTTAACCCTCTTGACTTTGTTAAGTCACCTCAACCCTAGATTAGAAACCTTTAGACTTTGCTTGAAGTCTAAGAAACCCACCCATACTAGGAGTGTTCTTCAACTAGAACCCTAGGAAAGAGTCCGTCAACTCTGTGTAAGAATCATCGTCATGACTTCTTACTTCCCCTTCAACTTAGATTAGGGAGTTTTGTCAAACTCCACACAAACATTGTCATGTTTGTTCCCCTTTGAACCTTGATCATTATCAAGTGTTCTTTTCCCTTGTGAGGCGAACTACGATTGCTCTGATTCTATCCTAGTCAGGATACGTAGGCAGAAGGTGCGATGCCTTTGCGAGCAAACTTAGGAAACTACTTAGGCTTTTTTTTAATTTTATCTCAATTCCCAATCCTTAAAACCATAGTGCACAATTCACAAACTTAACAAGTAATTAAACAAAAGGTTCCTGTAGAGTACTACAGATATTTAGGGTGCTAATACCTTCCCTAGATATAACCAACCCCCGAATCCCCGAATCTCTTAAGCGTTATCGTTACATCGCGAAAAAGGCTCTTTCTTTCTTTAGACCTATCCTTTGGATAAATTAAAGTCCGGTTGTAAAAAGAAATATGGTTCAAGTTAATTAATAGCTTGATATCAAATTTTCACCGCAACAGAAATGGCGACTTCACTGGGGATGTTGCTTTTGCTTTTATTTTGAGGGTTCAACCTATTTTGTTTAAACTAATTGCTATATGTGAATACTTGTATATATTTGTGCTCTGTTGGTTTGGGAAACTTGAAATGGTGAGACAACACTACACCCGTGCTCAAGCGTACTTATGATAGGAAGGTGATATATTCAAGAAGGCTTATAGGGAGTAGATTCCCGACCAAGCTGACTTGAGAAAATCACCGCTCAGTGGAGGCCCTTTTGAGAGCTAGTATTGTTGATCGAGTATTCGTGAAAACAATGCTACTTTCTACATAGGTGCCGATGACACTGAGGACCTTTAGATACCTCTTCCCCCACTATGGCTTTATTAGGATGTAGTGCGATGACTATAAGGAAGTAATTCCAAAGTAGTTGATACGCGATACTACACTTGGACGAGACTCTCTTGAGAATATTATCGACCACCAAGTATTTGGGAAATTGATAATATCCAAAAGATGGGTCGAGGACTCCAGGAACTCTTTTAGAACCTTGTTCTGCAGTTTTGGGAACCTTAGTACATACCTTTGGGGAGGGTAGACCTTGACTCCTTGCTCATTGTTGCACCCTAAAATTTGCCCAACCTTATTCACTTGGTTTATGTTTCAATGTCATTAGCATTTGCATATAGAGTCATGTACATAGACTAACCATCTGCATAGCATAAGCATAGCAAGTCATTCAACAGGGGACCAATCATTATTTTCATCTCTAGAGGCCTATCAAGAGGTTATTATCCCAATTCAATCTCATTCAAGTCATCATGAGAGAATTTGAAAGTCAAGAGGTCAGCAGATCACGCCTTGAGTCCATCTCCTAGCTGAGGGTATCTGAGGATCAACAAGAGGGTTGTGAGCTGTGAATTGAAGGCATGGAGAGTATATAGACCTTATGAGAGACTTAGAAAGTCATTTGGAGAAGGAGACAAGTCATTGATGAGAGCACAAGAGCTACAGTTGAAGACAGTCAACTAGGGTTTCATCTGGGTCAACCCTAGGTCAACCCTAGGTCAATTGACTGATTTAAAGGGGCATTCAAGTCTATTGGAGAGATGTGGGGTTCATCATTGGATATATAAAGAAGGATATGGAGATATGCCAAGGAGAATTCAAGAGAAATCAAGGAGAAGAGGAGTTTCTAAATTAGGGTTTCTGTGTAAAATCCCCTAATTTAGGTCAAATTTCCAAGCAAGATAAGTCAAAATGCTAGCTTCAAATGGCTTCTTGGCCAACATGAAACTTGTAGAGGATCTCAAGACCTTTAATTTGAGTGGTGGAAGACATCAAGGAGATTTATAGAACTCAAGTTATGGTCCTTGCAAGTTACAGGTCATCTGAGGTGTCTGAATTTTTGTCTGTGAAAGTGACTTGACTTCCAAGCAATTTTTACCCCTCAAGGAGATTTCAAATGAATTCTTGGTCAACATAAGAATTGTTCCTCATTGTCTTAGCTTTCTAGAATGGTATAGTATGCCTTCATATGATGTGTGGAACTCAACTTATGGTCTTGGCAAGCAAAGGGTATTTTGGGCATTTGTGAATTACAGGTCATTTTAACCTATGTCCAAAACTCATACAAGGAGGCCTCAAATGGAAAAACTTACAACATCAAACTTGCTCCAAATGGGATTTTGAGTCTAGAAAGAAGGTCACAAATTATTGGAGAAGCTCATAACATGAAGTTGCATAATTGGTCAAAAGTTGAACTAAAATGGCTTATAATTCAAAGAAATTCAAAGTGAAAAATGGTTTGGGAGATTTATGAGTCCAAATGGAGACTTCCAATATATGATTTTGAATGGAAAAGCAATTCTAAGAACAATGGTTCAAACACTTTTTTGAGTTTAGAAGGAAAAAAGAAAGTTATCTTAGGTTACTTATAATTGAAGAAACATAACCAAAATGGATCAAAGTTGGAAAGCAAGGGAATGTGCAAGATGGATCTAGAATGTTCATATGAGGTCTATATAAGCATGAAATGAGGATTGATCAAGGGTTGGCTTCATTTTCACCAAGAATTTCCCAAATTTTCTCATTCTTTTCTCATTGCAATTCTCTCAAAATCTCACAAAATCTTCATCAATTTTCATCCACATCAATTCAATCTTGTTCAATCATCATCCTAGATCAGAATTGTAGCAAAGGTTTGGTGGTTAGAATCCATTTTCGAGCACTTCCATCATCAACATCAAAATTGGAGTTTCAAGTGGACAACACAATTCAAGCCAGGAATCATCAAAGTACTGCATACAGAATTGAGTATTGAGTTAATTGATCAAGATCCAAGCCTTGGAAGCCTCAGATCCTCAATCTTCCATAGTTGTTTCAAGCTTTTGCACCAGGTGTGTTTTCATTCACACAGCTTGATCTAGTTGGTTTAGCATGTTGTTGTTAGTTTAGATATGATCTAGGTGGTTAGTAGAATAATTAGGATGAATTTGGAGTGATTTGGTGACAATTGTTAGCAGGTGCAATAAACTGTTTGGATCAAGAACTCTTAGGTTAGTGCATTAGAATGTTAGGTTGTTAGCGCAGGTTAATCACCATTAGTTGTAGATTAGATTAGTGCAAGTTTGATGGAGAATTATCATGATGCATCTCAGTGTACTTCCATGGTGACCAGAGCTTGATGCCATCGGGTTGAATGATTTGTGGAATTTCAAAGCAATCTAATGCCATAGGATTATAGAGGGAGAGATTCTGAGCATTTTTCATGTTGGAATCGTGTTGATTCATGGTCTGGATAGGGAGAACAGAGTGGTGTAAGTTTGCTCGTGCATGAGGTTTAATGGCAGAAACCCTAAGTTCATTTGATCAAATGAAGGAGACGAAATCATGGCCGTTTATTTGGTGTTAGACTTTTGACTTGGAGGGTGATCGTGTGGCTATTATTTGATTCAGAAATTGGAGGGAGATGCGTTGGCCAAAACGCACCGTTTCATTAATTGAAACGGGCGGGCCTGAGTGCATGATTGTTATCCCCACCCCCAGCTATCAAGCCCAATGCATTTTGAACGTAACTTTGTTTCTATTTTCACCCCCCAGCGCTCTTTTATTGTTTCACTAGTGCTGAAGTGATTCTGGGCCTGGAATGATTTGCTACGCGCACCCTACCCTGCTTGGCCCATCTGGATTTTAACTGAACGCGCCTGCTATTCATACCCCCTCCCTCATTTTAATTCAATTCATTTTTTTTTTAATTCCATTTTTATTTTTCACCAATTTTCAAAAATTCATAATAAATTCATAAAAAATCATTTTCACTCCATTCTTTTTACATCATTTTATTTAGGATGTGTAGAAAATTATAGAAAAATAAAATTGCATTTTTATTTTTATTTCATATTTTTTTCATATTTTCTAAATAAATGTCATTCTAAATAGATTCATTTCATGCATGATTTTAGTGATTTTTGTTCTATTAAATGCTTTAGTATTTTTTGTTCATTCATTTTATATTGTTTAGATTAGATGTTGAACTTGTAGAAATATTTTAGTTCCCATTTTTAGGAGTTAATTTTAGGTGATTAATGTAGTCTTGAACAACATGAACAAATTAGGGTTTTTTAGGTGATGACTTAGGAAGTTTAATTCTTTCCCTTAGGACTTAGGGTTTGGATAGATTAGTTATGGGACTATAGGGGCTATGGGTAGTTATTAGATCCCCTTAGAAAAGTCAGGATTCCCCTACTGCTATTAATACTGTCTGTATATTTGACTGTTTGGTGTGGTGTGCCCTCTGGGGATTATTGCTTGCTTGCTTGGGTATGGGGATTGTCTGGGGACTTGGGAGAGCTGAAGATTTGAGGAGATGAAGCCATTGGAGATCCAGAGATTGAAGTTCAACTGCCAGAGTTGGAGAGGAGGTTCTTGCTAGCAGCTGCTGAGGAGATTAGGGTTTAGGAGCTAGGCAGAGCTCTAGATTAGAAAGCTTGTTTCTCAGACATGGAATGCCTTGTCTGCATCCATCCTTTCTCTATGATTCAAAGTCTCTTTCAAATACCCACCTCCTTCCTTTGGAAGGATCAGTGAATATATTTGAGAGATAGAACTTTTGAGAGGAGACTTTCTGTTTAATGTTAACAGTTGATGAACCACCCTTGGTAGGTAATCAACTGTCTAACATTCATTCACTCCACTCTTGTGACTAATCCCTCATCCTGGAGGTTTGAACTTGAAGAAAAGCCATTGCAGATAGAAGACTGATGATCAAAGCCCTTACCTGAAGGTCATGAAGATGGAGATTGATGCTTGTTGAAGCCTGTAACTGGTTGGAGATTACTTGAAGCCAGATGTGGATTCAGAGCTGCTGATGCTGTTTCTTTTGCTGTTGTATTTCATTGCTGATGTATTGATTGGTTTTCTGGACTGTATTGTTTGCTGTCTACCCTGCTGGGTTGAAAGTGAAGCCTGTTCACTTTTGCCTATTGTTTTCTAGGTTCGAGGTTGAGTGGGACTCCCTTGCCTCGCTTGTACTGTTGCATCCATGCATTTTACTGCTTTATTATATCTGTTATTGTTGCTGTTTCTGCCTATCCCGTAGGATCTCTGTTTCTCTCTGTGCAAGAGAGGGGCATGATAGACACTAGGTCTTAACCCATGCATGATAACATTAGGTTAGTTTGTTTCCCTTCGCAACCGTAGGTTAGAGTTCTGTCTCTTTCTTTCTCAAAACAAACAGAAAAACACGTAAAGATTTCAAACACAATAAAAGACACTTCTTCCGTAAAAGAATGTGAACTCATCAAAACGTCATTTTTGTCCGCCGGGACTGTTAATCAAGAAAACCTTTTTCAGAAGGAATAAAATCAATCAAAGACAAACCTGTGTCGTACGTGGCCCGAACTACGTTTGCTCTGATCTTTCATGCTGTATGAAAGTACGTAGGCATAGGATGCGATATCCTAGCGAGCAACCTTCCCCTCCTTTCCCGTAGGTAGGCGAACTACGTTGACTCTGATTTCTCGTTCCAGACGGGAATACGTAGGCATAAAGTGCGATACTTTGCCGAGTCATTTTTATTTTCATTTTATTTTCTTTTTAACCCCTGACCTTTAGTTTAGATAGAATAACAATCCATACCCGAAAGCAAGCGTGGATCCCGTCGAGTACGACGGACGTGAGGGGTGCTAATACCTTCCCCTTGCGTAACCGACTCCCGAATCCAGGTTTTGGTTGCGATGACCATACCTTTCCCGTATTGTGCGAGGTTTACTCTGAGCGTTTCCTTTCCCTCCCGTGGGATAAATAACGCATGGTGGCGACTCTTCTGTTCAGCCGGCGCCGATTTTCGCAGTAGCGACAGCTGGCGACTCTGCTGGGGATCCAACGTCCCCTGGCTGCTAAGGACTGCGATGGTTCTTATGCATTTGGGATCCAACGTCCCTTGAGAGAGTCAATCCTAGCGCTTGTTTTCCCGTCGAGGATTTTGTATGGATTTATTGTATATTTCTAACCTTGTATTTTCAGCTTTGTATATTGATTATTATTGCTGTATTTGGGGTGTGACGGGTGTTCTGATATTTAGAGATAAGCCGGACCTGGGCTTGAGTGCACCTAGAATTAGCGTAGAAAGTAGTGGGCGCGTGCCGGCTTTGCTTGCATTAGTGTCTCATGAAATCTACACTCGGACGAGGTTCTTCTGGTTGGCTTCTTTTTCTACCCTTTGGGTCGAAGGGGTTGTTGGTCAGCTGAATTGTCGACTCCGGGGACCGATCATTTGGAAGTTGGCTGAGTGAGGCCTCTTCAGGAATTGATGATGCCACTCCTTCTGGGAATCGTATCATCAACCCTGAAAGTCTGTGACGCCGACGACCGCATAGGATGCCGTACCTTGTGCCAGTTATAGGGCCACCCACCTGTGAGGGGATTCAGGGTTATGCAGGTAACTAGACTTTCAGACTACCGGTTATGTCTTGATCAGAGATCTTGGGTATTTATGGAGAGTTATGAGGTCTGTCCGAGACCATTTGGAGATGTGTTCTGAGGTCTGTCAGAGACCATTTGGAGATGTGTTCTGAGGTCTGTCAGAGACCATTTGGAGATGTGTTCTGAGGTCTGTCAGAGACCAATTAGAAATATGATTTGAGGTCTACCAGAGACCAGTTGGAGTTATGGTTTGAGGTCTGTCAGAGACCAGTATTGGAGCTTTGTATTAGGTCTATCTGAGACCAGGGTTTGATGACTTCTGGATGGTCTATCTGAGACCTTTCTTGATTGAGTTCAGGCTATTCAGCTACAGCTTTGGTCCCTGTTGCATGATACTTGCATTACATTGCTTGCACATCCATTACCATTTGCATTTCACTAACGTGTGTCTGTGCTGCAGGTGCATTTGCATTTCCCTAGTTCTAGTGCCCGGACTTCTGAGTATTGATTATGGCTGGTTTAAGGAAAACAGTTGCGTATAAGCTGCCTTCACCTGATATTACTTCTTTGCTTGGTCTGATATCTCTCGCTGATGAGGAGGTTAGAAGAAGCTTCAGAATGAGCTATGGGAAATTACTGAGATTAGTCTGTAAGCCCACTGCTGATGAGATGAACGGGCTATACACCTTGATGCAGTTCTATGACCCCGCATTGAGATGCTTTACTTTTGCCGACTTCATTCTAGGACCTACCATTGAGGAGTATGTGGAGTTTACTGAGCTTCCCGTGCAGAACAAAGTTCCCTTCATCCACTCTGCTGCTGAGCCCAAGTTGGAGGACTTAGCCAAAGCCTTGCATATGAACGCTGCAGATCTGTTATTGACTTCTTGGCTTGGGGTGTCAGGTTTCTCTCTGGATTTCTTAGTTGTCAAAGCTCGAGAATACGCCAAGAACGGTTGTTGGGTGGTTTTCAATGCTATTCTGGCTTTATGCATCTATGGAATTGTGCTGTTTCCTAACTTGCCCAACTTTGTGGATTTGGATGCTTTCTATCTGTTTGCTGCAGGCAACCCAGTGCCAACTTTGATCGGAGACTTCTATCATTCATTGCACTATAAGAATGAGAACCGAAGAGGAAAAGTTGTTTACTGCTGTACTCCTCTGTTGAATATGTGGTTCAAAAGTCATCTCCCGATGAAGGGACCCTTTGCAGATAGTGCCACCTCAGCCAGTTGGTCAGAACGCCTGATGAGGCTATCTTCCGAAGATGTTGTATGGTTTGATCGAGACCTGTTGGGATCTGAGCTCATCTTCAGTTGTTCTGGGTACCCTAATGTGCCGTTGATAGGAAGAAAAGGGTGTATCAATTACAACCCTTCGCTATTCATTCGCCAGTTCGGATATGCACTGAAGAATCCGCCTCAGGAGGAAGAAGTACAGGAATCTCTGTACTTCACCGGAGACGTGAAGGGGGAGTTATTAGCCAAGCTGCAACATGCCTGGACACGTATTAACCGAAGAGGGAAGCCGTTGTTAGGTAAGAATGACTGTCAGGCCTATGCACCTTATAGAGTTTGGATTCAGGAGAGGGCTAGTCAGTTGAAGATGCCGTTTCCAGATGCACCAATTCTTGTTCCCGTTCCGGTAGCAGAGCCGACCACTGTTTCTAGAGAAGTCTACGAACAAGTTGTGAGAGAGAAAGAAGCCTTAATGAAGATTAACGAAGGGTTAGAGCAAGAGTTGGCCCAGGCACGCAGCGAGAAAAATAAGGCCGTATATGCTTTCCAACAACAGATCGAGCTGGTAAACAGGTTAGGAGCTGAGTTGACTGAGGAAAAGAAAAAGCGCGAACGTCTGGGGCAAGAGTTCAGAAGTTCCCATGACATGCTGGAAGCCAAAAAGAAAGCGCTCGACGCAGCACACCGAGAGATATCTTCTTGCAATAAGACTTGGAATGCTACACTCACCAACAATAAGAAGAGGGAAGATAAGCTGAAGCAGCAAATTTCCGACCTCGAAGAGAAATTGAAGTCTAGCATCAAGAAGTGTGAGGAGGAAGTGATGACCCGGTATAGTGTCCAGCATGCACTGAACAAGGCAATCAAATCCAGAGATGAAGCAGTGTCTCAGAAGCGAAAGCTAGAAGATTGCTTCGGAGAAGCAACATGGGAAGAAACTGCTGAAGACGTACGCCGTGTCCTTAAGAGGAGAAATCAGCTTGTTGAAGGGCTGCTTGATCGACCAAGCCATCCGGAGACCAAGAAGTTGATAGAGGAGTACCAGACTTTTGGGAGGATTTGATCATTTCATGTAGTATCTTGTATGCTTTATTTGCATAGTGCTGACCATCACCAGGATTGTTGGTTGAGGTCATGCCTTCTTTGTACTCTCAGTGATATTGTACCCTGGGCTTATTGATTCTCCCTGCAATATATGAGGCTTTCTATGATTCTGCTCCGATATTCCTATTGTCAGCACTGTCACTGCACCGGCACCTTCGCACTAGAACTGGGGGGAATGAACTTCCCTAATGCACAGACACATTGCATTGCATTCATATTCATATTGCATTACAGGTAATCTTTGAATGGTGTCTTATCTCCTGCTCTGTACCAGGTACTTAACAGGATTCCAGATCAACATCCGCACCGCTATTCTACACGCTCCAACTGTCGGAAAGTCATGGACCAAATCCAGAACGAGATGCAGGATGTGCGCGAGAAGCTCGCCCTTTTCATGCAAACCATGGAAGCTATAGCAAAAGGGCAAGAGAATTTGCAGGCCATGGTCCAGCCTCTGTTGGCTCGCAACGCTGGTCATGGTAATGAAGATCATCAGTCTGTCCGGGTTGATACTGCTCATGGAGACGGCACTCCCACGCCAGTGGCTCCGCCTGTCGTCAATATGACTGCTGCTAACGTCAACAACGCTACCGCTGCTGTGAATGGTAACGTCGGAGTGGGGAATGAGACTGCTGTCCATAATGTTGGGCTGGGTGACGTCAATGTGGGAGATAATCTCGGAGGCAATGGCTTTGTCAATACTGGATTCGGATTCAACGATCAGGGATTCGATAACACTGGCAAGTATGGCTTTAATGCTCAAGGCTTTGGGCAAGATGGTTATGGTATGGTCAATCAGGGTTACGGAGGCTTTGGAAACGGAAACGGTGCTGGATTTATGGCTGTTGGTCCCGCTGGAGGTGTTCAAGGGTACGGCAACAGAGGCCGAGGTCCGGGAATGAATCAGATCAGAGCTGGACGTAATAATGCATATGATGGGTACGGAGCTGGAAATGGGCTGTGGCAAGAGGATCAGCAGGAGGATGCCTTCTCCGGAGGAGGTTTTGAAGGACCGATGGATGATTCCCAAAAGATTAGAATGCTGGAAGAGCAAATGAAGGGAGTCCTGAACCAAAGTGCTGTGGGACTAGACATGGAAACAATGGGCTTGGTACCTGGCTTGAGGGTGCCAATTAAATTCAAAGCGCCTGCGTTCGATAAGTACAAAGGAGACACATGTCCGAAAGTGCATGTACGAGCTTATTACAGAAAGATGTCTGCATACTCAACTGATGAAAGAATGCTAATGCATTTCTTTCAGGATAGTCTATCGGGCCCTTCCCTAGAGTGGTACATGGGGCTGGAGCCAACTGATATCAAGACATGGAAGCAATTGGCGGAGGCATTTGTAGCCCATTACAAGTATAACAGCGACCTGGCGCCCAATCGGGTCCAGTTGGCCGGGCTTTCGCAGAAGAAGGGGGAGAGTTTTAAAGAGTACGCGCAAAGGTGGCGCGATATGGCTGCCAGGGTCCGTCCTCCTATGGAAGATAAGGAAATGAATGATATGTTTGTCGGTACATTCACCGGGCTGTTTCATGATATGCTGTTTCATACGTCTCTGGCCAGTTTTTCAGACCTGATTCTGATGGGGGAAAAGATTGAGCGTAATATTAAGCAAGGAAAGTTCCAAGTCGATGAATCAACTGCATCTGGCAGTAATAGGAAAGCTTATGGTGGGCGCCGTCAGGGCGAAGCTAGCGCAGTATTTGGAGGCCGAGGCCGAGGCCGAGGCAGGGGACGAAATCAATATCGTCAGCCGCAGCAGGTGTCGAGTGTTACTATCCCCTATCAGCAACAACCAATCCAGCAACAACAACCGGTTCAGCAACAGCCAATGCCACAGCAGCAGCAGCCTCAGCAGGGGGCACAGCAAGCTCAGCGAAGATTCCAAGGTGGCAAACCGAGAAGAGTGTTTGAGAAACCTCCCTCTACCTATGCCGATTTATTGCAGACATTGTTGGGATTGAATCTGGTAGAGAAAAGAACCCTGGCACCGATAACGGGAACTCCCCCGTTCGGCTACGATGCAAACAGGCACTGTGAGTTTCATTCTGGGGCCCCGGGTCACGATATAGAAGGTTGCCATGCTTTTAAGCACGTTGTGCAGGATCTCTTAGACAACAAGACTATCAATTTCGGAACTGCAGGTCCGAATATAGTCCAGAAACCCATGCCTAATCATGGGGCGAACGCCGTGCTGACTGAGGAAGGTCTGAATCTGATTATGAATGTGGAAGATTTGAAGACGCCGCTGAGCGAGATAAAGAGCCGACTGTTACAGGGAGGTGTTTTCCCAGGATGTAACGGGTATTGCTTAGACTGTTGGACCCTACCTGAGGGGTGTGAGGATTTGAAGAAAGGCATTCAGGCCTTAATTGATGATGGCATATTGCAGTTTGATCGAACAGCAACTGATGAGCCTGCAGGGGCAGTAGTGGATAATCAGAGTGACGTGGCCACGGTAACGATTCCGCGGAAGACGATCACTATTGCAGCACCAGCTCAGCGACCTCCGATCACCATAACTAAAGCCGGGCCAATCCCGTATGAGAACACGAAAGCAGTCCCATGGTCATATGGGTTAGAGGTGTATTGTGATGGGATAAAGATTGATGTCAACAAGCAGCCAACGGAGATTGTGGATAATGTTGTTGGTTCAGGAGGCATGACGAGGAGCGGCAGGATCTTTATATCTCCTGAAGTGGAGGCTGAAAGGTTAGCGAAAGGAAAAGGGAAAGTGGTTGAAAATATTCCAGCGCAAGCGAGTGAAAAAGAAGCAGCATCGAAAGATGTGGAAGAATTCATGCGCTTAATTCGGAAAAGTGATTATAAGATTGTGGAGCATCTACAGCAGACACCGTCCAAAATATCTATCTTGTCATTGCTCTTATGTTCGGAAGCCCACAGAAACGCTTTGCTGAAAGTCCTGGACACTTCTTTTGTACCCCAGGACGTCTCCGTAAATCAGCTAGAAGGAGTATTGGCACATGTGAATGCAGGCCACAGTCTGGGCTTTACCGATTTTGACTTGACTCCGAAAGGTAGGGATCATAATATGGCATTACACATATCTGTTGAGTGTAGGGGATCAGTAATGTCGCACGTATTGGTTGATACCGGATCATCTTTGAATGTGCTGCCTAAGAAGGCGATGATGAAGCTGGATGTTCGAGGGATTTTGTGTACACCCAGTGATTTGGTAGTCAGAGCGTTTGACGGCACGCGGAGAACAGTTTTCGGATCGATTACCTTGCCTCTGCAAGTGGGGCCGGAAGTGTTTGCAACGGAGTTTTATATCATGGATATACAGCCTGCGTACAGCTGCTTGCTTGGAAGACCCTGGATTCATGGGGCAGGGGCCGTCACGTCTACCCTGCATCAGAAGTTAAAGTATATGGTTGGAGACAGTGTAGTCACCGTGTGCGGAGAAGAAGACATCCTGGTCAGCCATCTCTCATCGTTTAAATATGTGGAAGTCGACGGGGAGATCCACGAGACGCCATGCCAGGCATTCGAAGGTTTGCGCATTAAGGACAAGAGTCCCGGGCCGAGCAAAGTGCCAGAGATAGCCGTCTCATCGTATAAAGAAGCTCAAGCGCTAGTGGAAGCAGGAGAAGCCAAGGGCTGGGGCAAAGTGCTGGACATTCCGGTGAAGATGGACCGGTTCGAACTGGGGTACCGACCGTCGTCATCAACTCCTTCTGTGGGGGCCCCCCATTTCAGAAAGTCAATCACCATCTCTGCCAGTGGAGTATGTCATGAAACTGTCAATGCTGCTTCAGAGTCTGGTGAAGGGGACAGCGACTGTGATATGGATGCCTGGATTCAGCCAAGCACGCCAGGACAAGGACTGTGCAACTGGTCCATTCAGGAGCTTGTTCCTGTGACTTTTAAACAGTAATGCTTTGCTTTATTAATTGTTGAATAATCTGATGTCTTGCCCGGGGCATCAGGATTTGCTTAGGGTTGTGTTGTTATAAACATTGCGTGTTAATCATTAAATAAATGGCGTTTTTTCATGTGCAAATACCGTAATCCCTGTCTTTCTTGTTTTATATTTTCCAATAAAATGGCAACGTGGTTATTCGCTTTATACGCATTTTGAAGCACTTAACCATTCCTTTTGCAGGATAACATTTTCAGATGACATCCTTGAACCACCTATGACTCGTCCCGACTTCGAGCACCCGGTATTCCAGACTGAAGAAGAGGTTGTCGAAGATAGCGACGTTCCTGAAGAACTGTCTTGGTTAGTGAAGCAAGAGGAGAGAGCCATTCTGCCTCACGACGAGGTTATCGAAATTATCAATTTGGGGTCGGAAGGGGTTGAGAAGAATATTCGTATCGGAGCCGCACTGCAAAGTGATATCAAGCGAAGACTGGTTGAAATGCTTCGAGAGTATAATGATGTATTCGCTTGGTCATATGAAGATATGCCAGGGCTCGATACAGATATGGTTGTGCATCGCCTGCCACTGAAAGAAGATTGCCCGCCGGTCAAACAAAAGCTTCGCAGAACACGACCAGATATGGCAATGAAGATCAAAGAGGAGGTTCAGAAACAGTGGGACGCTGGTTTCCTGGCTGTGACAAAGTATCCTTCATGGGTTGCCAACATCGTACCAGTGCCAAAGAAGGATGGCAAGGTTCGAATGTGCATGGATTATAGAGATTTGAATAAAGCAAGCCCAAAAGACGATTTTCCACTTCCTCACATTGACGTGTTAGTTGATAATACTGCTCAGTACTCCGTATTCTCCTTCATGGATGGCTTTTCAGGCTATAATCAAATTAAAATGGCGCCAGAGGATATGGAGAAGACTACTTTCATAACGCCTTGGGGAACATTTTGCTATAAAGTGATGCCCTTTGGTTTGAAGAATGCTGGGGCAACATATCAGCGTGCGATGACGACTCTTTTTCATGACATGATGCATAAAGAGATCGAAGTTTATGTTGACGATATGATTGCCAAATCCCAGACGGAGGAAGAGCATCTGGTGAATCTGCTGAAGTTGTTTAAAAGACTTAGGAAGTTCAGGCTAAGGCTGAACCCTAACAAATGCACCTTCGGGGTGAGATCGGGTAAACTGCTGGGGTTTATCGTAAGCGAAAGAGGAATAGAGGTCGATCCTGCTAAAATAAAAGCGATTCAAGAAATGCCAACGCCTAAAACAGAGAAAGAGGTGCGCGGGTTTTTAGGGAGATTGAACTACATTGCCCGGTTCATATCTCACCTAACTGCCACGTGTGAACCATTATTCAAGTTGCTAAAGAAAGATCAAGCCGTGACGTGGAACGAAAATTGTCAAAAGGCGTTCGACAAAATAAAGAAGTATCTGCAGGAGCCTCCTATTTTGATACCCCCAGTGGCAGGGAGACCCTTGATAATGTATTTGACGGTTCTTGAGGGAAGCATGGGTTGTGTTCTCGGTCAACACGACGAGACGGGGAGAAAAGAGCATGCGATCTATTACTTGAGTAAGAAATTTACAGACTGTGAATCTCGGTACTCAATGCTGGAGAAAACTTGTTGCGCGCTAGCCTGGGCCGCCAAGCGTTTGAGGCAGTACATGCTGAATCATACAACCATGCTCATCTCAAAGATGGATCCAATCAAATATATATTCGAAAAGCAGGCGTTGTCAGGTAGAATTGCCCGGTGGCAGATGGTCTTGACTGAATATGATATTCAATACGTCTCGCAAAAGGCTATAAAGGGGAGTGTACTGTCTGAGTATCTGGCGGAGCAGCCTATTGAAGAGTATCAATCGATGAGATTTGATTTTCCTGACGAGGATATCATGTACTTAAAGATGAAGGATTGCGAAGAGCCGTTGCCAGACGAAGGACCGGAGCCGGGGTCCCAGTGGAAGATGATTTTTGACGGAGCTGTGAATGCTTACGGTAGCGGAATAGGGGCAATTATCACTACGCCGCACGGGTCGCACATCCCGTTTACTGCCCGATTGACCTTTGCTGTTACCAACAATGAGGCCGAATACGAAGCTTGTATAATGGGGCTTGAAGAAGCCATTGATTTGCGAATCAAACATCTAGACGTATACGGAGACTCAGCTCTGGTGGTGAATCAGATCAAAGGGGAATGGGAGACACGTCAGCCCAATTTGATACATTACATGAATTATGCAAGGAGATTGTTGCCTTTCTTTGACAAAGTTGAATTGCATCACGTACCGCGGGCGGAAAATCAAATGGCTGACGCCCTTGCCACCTTGTCTTCCATGTACAAGGTCAACTTCTGGAACGAAGCTCCCCAAATCACTATCTCTCGGTTGGATAGGCCAGCTTATGTATTTGCTATCGATGAAGCATCCGACGACAAACCGTGGTATTTTGATATCCTTAATTTCCTGAAGAACAAAGAGTATCCGGCTGGGGCATCCAGTCAAGATCAGAAGACTCTCAGGAGATTAGCGGGCAATTTCTACTTGAATCCGGATGGCGTCTTATACAGAAGAAACCACGATTTGGTGTTGTTGCGTTGTGTAGACGAGAAAGAGGCAAAGCTTCTCATGGAGGAAATTCACGAAGGTGCCTTTGGTACGCATGCTGGTGGACATGCTATGACGAGAAAGCTGCTGAGGGCAGGTTACTTTTGGCTGACGATGGAAACTGATTGTTTCAAGTTCGCGAGGAAGTGCCACAAATGCCAAATATATGCTGACAAGATACACGTGCCTCCGAGTCCTCTAAATGTGATGTCATCTCCATGGCCATTCTCGATGTGGGGAATCGATATGATCGGAAAGATCGAGCCGACAGCTTCTAACGGGCATCGGTTCATCCTAGTAGCAATCGATTATTTCACCAAGTGGGTGGAAGCGGCGTCTTATGCAAATGTAACGAAGCAAGTGGTGGCTAGATTCATCAAGAGAGATATCATTTGCCGATATGGGATCCCCGAGCGGATAATCACAGATAACGGTTCTAATCTGAACAACAAAATGATGAAGGAGCTCTGTCAGAATTTCAAGATCGAACATCACAACTCCTCCCCTTACCGACCCAAGATGAATGGCGCTGTCGAAGCGGCCAATAAAAATATCAAGAAAATTGTTCAGAAAATGGTGGTGACTTATAAAGATTGGCATGAAATGCTACCTTTTGCTTTGCACGGTTATCGTACGACGGTACACACATCAACCGGGGCAACTCCGTTCTCGTTGGTATACGGAATGGAAGCGGTATTACCATTAGAGGTTGAGATCCCTTCTCTGAGGGTATTGCGAGACGTTCAGCTGGACGAGGCAGAATGGGTAACGAATAGATTGAACCAATTGAGTTTGATGGATGAGAAGAGGCTAGCTTCTCTGGTATACGGTCGTTTGTATCAAAGACGAATGAAGAAAGCGTACGACAAGAAGATAATTCCGCGAAGCTTTCAGACGGGCGACCTTGTGCTGAAAAGGATTCTCCCGCCGCAAGCAGATCACAGGGGCAAGTGGACCCCCAACTACGAAGGGCCATACGTTGTCAGTAAGGTCTTTTCAGGAGGAGCTTTATTGTTGTCCACCATGGACGGAGAAGACTTCACGTCACCTGTGAATTCGGACGCAGTTAAAAAATACTTTGCTTAAAATAGACCCGCTGGACAGAAAAAAGAGAGTCCAGGCAAAAATGGGGCATCCTGGCGAACCAAAAACAGAATGAAAGGTTCGGGCAGAAGTTAGGGATAAAATTGAAAAAAATGTACACCCGCGAAGTTGAAAACCTACACTGGGCGGCTTCGGCAAAAAAGGGTATCCCGGTGAACTGAAAACCCGTAAAGGGCGGTTCACGCAAAAGTTAGGGATTTGAAAAGCAAATGACTGCGGTCCGAATTCGATTTTGCAATGAGCATCAATGCGGGAGAATATGTTGGAGGAGCCAGTTATCGGATACAATCTCTTCTGAAAAATGGATACCGGGAAAGCATTAGAGTCGGATGAGTCATAGGAGGATCAGTTCGTGGTGTTCATCTGCATCCCGTTGCCGACATGTGTACAAAACTTAATTTGTCGATATATTTATGCTTCTTGTGCATACTTGTGTATTTGCTTTACGTAGCTTCCTCTTTTCAGGAGTTACATCCCGTGTACAAAAACTCCGCCCATTCAGGGGCCCGATCAATGAAAATACGTTATTCAGTACTTGACGTCGTTCTTTACTGTTTTGTGCATGATAAAACGCCTAAGTTTGTTGAAGCTAGCATGAGTATAACATCACTGGCCCTTGCCAACAATTGTTAAAGCTTTGAATTAACTGAGTGTAACGTCACTAACCTGAATTGATCCGATTGCATAGGCTTGTCGTGGCTTGTTTGTGTTGTTGCAGGTTTCATAACCATACGAGGAGGGTGATCAAAGATTGTGATGACGAAAGACTTGATTCCCACGGAGGTCATGCATGTTCTTCCTGAAGAAGGATAGAATTCCCCAGCTAGCCGTAGCTTACTCAAAAGGACGTGCTCCAGAAAAATTATTCGTCCTCAACAGAGTTTGGCGATTTTAAGATCGTAAGGCTGCATTCAGACAGGTTCATCTTTCCCCGCAGGGTCATGCACTCTTCCCCAGCGGGGTCAGTTAATTTTCCCCAAGAGAATCATCCCATCCCCAGCGGAATTCTCTTTGCAAGTGTTTTCATTCCTTCCAGTGGAACTCGAAGATCAAGACTCTCCAAAGCAGAGTTGATGGTGGGTCCTGTCATTTATTTTGTCGGAGATACTGGTGATATCAGTTCACGTTCCAGCAGAAAGTCCGATCGAACTATGCACATCTGCTATTCCCCAGCAGGGGGTTACCTCAATAGGGTGTGGTTTGAGTTCCCAATTTCCCAGCAGGGTCGACTTCACCCTTCCAGCATTTATTTTGCTGGAATAATTCTGTAGCATCTGGCTATCCCCGGCGGAGTCGGCATTATCCTTCCAGCATTTATTTTGCTGAAGCAATTCCTGTACTTTAGCAGTTCAGGTGGAGAGAGCTCTTGCTCAAATGAACTACCAAATACTCAAGATCTCGGCATGAGATATTCAATGAAAATGTCAGCTTTGGCAGTATTCCCCCACCAGAGTCAGTAGGATAAGTTTCTCTTTGTCCCCAAGCAGAGTTACTTATGTCCCCGCCAGAGTTTTGTTGAAGTTTCTCTAGACCGATCAGCGGATTGTTTCCTGCAAAGTTGTTGTTACGTCAACATTCAAAGGGTTTCCATGAATCAGAATTTTAGAGGCCACCGCCGGTTATCAGAGCAGGCGTCTGATAGTTTGGATTCCAGACATCCCCAGTAGAGTTCATCTCAAAGTCGCTGTCACGTCAGTGCTAAGGAGTTTTGTGGGTGAGGATCATTGGAGAACTAAGTCCTGACGCGGAAAATTTACTCCTGGATTGACGGGATTTCTTCAGAAGTGGGCGTCCTAACGTGGACAGGTTTATTTCCTTGGATTGGGGAGATGTGTTAGTCCTATCGTGGGCAGATTCGGTTTCTCGAAATTGGTGGAATGGGAGGTCATGACGTTGACAAAAGTAATTACTCTTTGTGGTGGTGTCCTGACGCGGACAGATCAGACAAGGATGTGAGTCCTTACGTGGACAAGTCTTATTTCCTCAGCAAGTCGAAGACGCCTGAGTCCTTACGTGGACAAATCAAGACGATATCAGTGTCCTGACGTGGACAAATCAAAGAAATTATTATTCCTAACGTGGAAAGATGGAGATTCCTTACGCGGGAAAGATTGAGTCCATACGCGGACATATCAGAAGAGGATTCCTTACGTGGAAAAAGATAGTTTCCTTACGTGGAAATGACAGCATTCCTGACGTGGAAAGAGCGGGGTCCTTACGTGGACAGGTTAAAATGGCATTCCTTACGTGGAAAAACGTAGTCCTGACGCGGACGAATCGGTAAGAAGATGGTATTCCTGACGTGGAAATATCAGAGTCCTTACGTGGACATATCAAGAGCATTCCTTATGTGGAAGAAAAATGGTTTCCTTACGTGGAAAAACGAGTTTATTCCTGACGTGGAAAGATCGGAGTCCTCACGCGGACCGATCAAAGAAGTTATTCCTAACGTGGAAAGAAAGAATGGATTATTCCTGACGTGGAAGAGTTTAGTCCTGACGTGGACAGATTCAAGAAAAGTTGATTCCTGACGTGGAAGATTGATGTACTCCTTACGGGGAAGAGTTGAGTCCTGACGTGGACAGATTCAGATCAAGATCAGTCCTTACGTGGAAAGATTGGAGTCCTGACGCGGACATGTCACATGGTATTGGAGTCCTTACGTGGACAGATTGATATAGTTCTCCTTATGTGGAAAGAAGATGGCTTCCTGACGTGGAAAGATGAAAAGTTTATGGAAATGCAAACGAATTATCCCCAGCGGAGTTGCCGAGATTTTCCTGGGTTAACAGCAAATGGAGTCCTAACGTGGACGAGTTCTAGTTGAGAGTTCTTCATATTGATGACAGACAGAGTCCTAACGTGGACAAGCAAGCAATCTGTTATGACAGAATCCTCTTCAGAACGATGAAGACAACCCCCAGCACAGTCGCACGAGATCAGTGGGTTACTGTAACAGTCAGATTCAGCTGATGAATGTCGTTCCTCAAGCAGGAGCGCAGTTCATTTCTGCGGTTGGCAAATTTCTGGTTTCACTAGTATTCAACCGTCTCGTACCGCGAATGTCTGAAGGCTCCGGGCTCTTCACCCAATCGGGTCCAAGTCGCTTGAATAGGGGCAGCTGTTGCACCCTAAAATTTGCCCAACCTTATTCACTTGGTTTATGTTTCAATGTCATTAGCATTTGCATATAGAGTCATGTACATAGACTAACCATCTGCATAGCATAAGCATAGCAAGTCATTCAACAGGGGACCAATCATTATTTTCATCTCTAGAGGCCTATCAAGAGGTTATTATCCCAATTCAATCTCATTCAAGTCATCAGGAGAGAATTTGAAAGTCAAGAGGTCAGCAGATCAAGCCTTGAGTCCATCTCCTAGCTGAGGGTATCTGAGGATCAACAAGAGGGTTGTGAGCTGTGAATTGAAGGCATGGAGAGTATCTAGACCTTATGAGAGACTTAGAAAGTCATTTGGAGAAGGAGACAAGTCATTGATGAGAGCACAAGAGCTACAGTTGAAGACAGTCAACTAGGGTTTCATCTGGGTCAACCCTAGGTCAACCCTAGGTCAATTGACTGATTTAAAGGGGCATTCAAGTCTATTGGAGAGATGTGGGGTTCATCATTGGATATATAAAGAAGGATATGGAGATATGCCAAGGAGAATTCAAGAGAAATCAAGGAGAAGAGGAGTTTCTAAATTAGGGTTTCTGTGTAAAATCCCCTAATTTAGGTCAAATTTCCAAGCAAGATAAGTCAAAATGCTAGCTTCAAATGGCTTCTTGGCCAACATGAAACTTGTAGAGGATCTCAAGACCTTTAATTTGAGTGGTGGAAGACATCAAGGAGATTTATAGAACTCAAGTTATGGTCCTTGCAAGTTACAGGTCATCTGAGGTGTCTGAATTTTTGTCTGTGAAAGTGACTTGACTTCCAAGCAATTTTTACCCCTCAAGGAGATTTCAAATGAATTCTTGGTCAACATAAGAATTGTTCCTCATTGTCTTAGCTTTCTAGAATGGTATAGTATGCCTTCATATGATGTGTGGAACTCAACTTATGGTCTTGGCAAGCAAAGGGTATTTTGGGCATTTGTGAATTACAGGTCATTTTAACCTATGTCCAAAACTCATACAAGGAGGCCTCAAATGGAAAAACTTACAACATCAAACTTGCTCCAAATGGGATTTTGAGTCTAGAAAGAAGGTCACAAATTATTGGAGAAGCTCATAACATGAAGTTGCATAATTGGTCAAAAGTTGAACTAAAATGGCTTATAATTCAAAGAAATTCAAAGTGAAAAATGGTTTGGGAGATTTATGAGTCCAAATGGAGACTTCCAATATATGATTTTGAATGGAAAAGCAATTCTAAGAACAATGGTTCAAACACTTTTTTGAGTTTAGAAGGAAAAAAGAAAGTTATCTTAGGTTACTTATAATTGAAGAAACATAACCAAAATGGATCAAAGTTGGAAAGCAAGGGAATGTGCAAGATGGATCTAGAATGTTCATATGAGGTCTATATAAGCATGAAATGAGGATTGATCAAGGGTTGGCTTCATTTTCACCAAGAATTTCCCAAATTTTCTCATTCTTTTCTCATTGCAATTCTCTCAAAATCTCACAAAATCTTCATCAATTTTCATCCACATCAATTCAATTTTGTTCAATCATCATCCTAGATCAGAATTGTAGCAAAGGTTTGGTGGTTAGAATCCATTTTCGAGCACTTCCATCATCAACATCAAAATTGGAGTTTCAAGTGGACAACACAATTCAAGCCAGGAATCATCAAAGTACTGCATACAGAATTGAGTATTGAGTTAATTGATCAAGATCCAAGCCTTGGAAGCCTCAGATCCTCAATCTTCCATAGTTGTTTCAAGCTTTTGCACCAGGTGTGTTTTCATTCACACAGCTTGATCTAGTTGGTTTAGCATGTTGTTGTTAGTTTAGATATGATCTAGGTGGTTAGTAGAATAATTAGGATGAATTTGGAGTGATTTGGTGACAATTGTTAGCAGGTGCAATAAACTGTTTGGATCAAGAACTCTTAGGTTAGTGCATTAGAATGTTAGGTTGTTAGCGCAGGTTAATCACCATTAGTTGTAGATTAGATTAGTGCAAGTTTGATGGAGAATTATCATGATGCATCTCAGTGTACTTCCATGGTGACCAGAGCTTGATGCCATCGGGTTGAATGATTTGTGGAATTTCAAAGCAATCTAATGCCATAGGATTATAGAGGGAGAGATTCTGAGCATTTTTCATGTTGGAATCGTGTTGATTCATGGTCTGGATAGGGAGAACAGAGTGGTGTAAGTTTGCTCGTGCATGAGGTTTAATGGCAGAAACCCTAAGTTCATTTGATCAAATGAAGGAGACGAAATCATGGCCGTTTATTTGGTGTTAGACTTTTGACTTGGAGGGTGATCGTGTGGCTATTATTTGATTCAGAAATTGGAGGGAGATGCGTTGGCCAAAACGCACCGTTTCATTAATTGAAACGGGCGGGCCTGAGTGCATGATTGTTATCCCCACCCCCAGCTATCAAGCCCAATGCATTTTGAACGTAACTTTGTTTCTATTTTCACCCCCCAGCGCTCTTTTATTGTTTCACTAGTGCTGAAGTGATTATGGGCCTGGAATGATTTGCTACGCGCACCCTACCCTGCTTGGCCCATCTGGATTTTAACTGAACGCGCCTGCTATTCATACCCCCTCCCTCATTTTAATTCAATTCATTTTTTTTTTTTAATTCCATTTTTAATTTTCACCAATTTTCAAAAATTCATAATAAATTCATAAAAAATCATTTTCACTCCATTCTTTTTACATCATTTTATTTAGGATGTGTAGAAAATTATAGAAAAATAAAATTGCATTTTTATTTTTATTTCATATTTTTTTTCATATTTTCTAAATAAATGTCATTCTAAATAGATTCATTTCATGCATGATTTTAGTGATTTTTGTTCTATTAAATGCTTTAGTATTTTTTGTTCATTCTTTTTATATTGTTTAGATTAGATGTTGAACTCGTAGAAATATTTTAGTTCCCATTTTTAGGAGTTAATTTTAGGTGATTAATGTAGTCTTGAACAACATGAACAAATTAGGGTTTTTTAGGTGATGACTTAGGAAGTTTAATTCTTTCCCTTAGGACTTAGGGTTTGGATAGATTAGTTATGGGACTATAGGGGCTATGGGTAGTTATTAGATCCCCTTAGAAAAGTCAGGATTCCCCTACTGCTATTAATACTGTCTGTATATTTGACTGTTTGGTGTGGTGTGCCCTCTGGGGATTATTGCTTGCTTGCTTGGGTATGGGGATTGTCTGGGGACTTGGGAGAGCTGAAGATTTGAGGAGATGAAGCCATTGGAGATCCAGAGATTGAAGTTCAACTGCCAGAGTTGGAGAGGAGGTTCTTGCTAGCAGCTGCTGAGGAGATTAGGGTTTAGGAGCTAGGCAGAGCTCTAGATTAGAAAGCTTGTTTCTCAGACATGGAATGCCTTGTCTGCATCCATCCTTTCTCTATGATTCAAAGTCTCTTTCAAATACCCACCTCCTTCCTTTGGAAGGATCAGTGAATATATTTGAGAGATAGAACTTTTGAGAGGAGACTTTCTGTTTAATGTTAACAGTTGATGAACCACCCTTGGTAGGTAATCAACTGTCTAACATTCATTCACTCCACTCTTGTGACTAATCCCTCATCCTGGAGGTTTGAACTTGAAGAAAAGCCATTGCAGATAGAAGACTGATGATCAAAGCCCTTACCTGAAGGTCATGAAGATGGAGATTGATGCTTGTTGAAGCCTGTAACTGGTTGGAGATTACTTGAAGCCAGATGTGGATTCAGAGCTGCTGATGCTGTTTCTTTTGCTGTTGTATTTCATTGCTGATGTATTGATTGGTTTTCTGGACTGTATTGTTTGCTGTCTACCCTGCTGGGTTGAAAGTGAAGCCTGTTCACTTTTGCCTATTGTTTTCTAGGTTCGAGGTTGAGTGGGACTCCCTTGCCTCGCTTGTACTGTTGCATCCATGCATTTTACTGCTTTATTATATCTGTTATTGTTGCTGTTTCTGCCTATCCCGTAGGATCTCTGTTTCTCTCTGTGCAAGAGAGGGGCATGATAGACACTAGGTCTTAACCCATGCATGATAACATTAGGTTAGTTTGTTTCCCTTTGCAACCGTAGGTTAGAGTTCTGTCTCTTTCTTTCTCAAAACAAACAGAAAAACACGTAAAGATTTCAAACACAATAAAAGACACTTCTTCCGTAAAAGAATGTGAACTCATCAAAACGTCATTTTTGTCCGCCGGGACTGTTAATCAAGAAAACCTTTTTCAGAAGGAATAAAATCAATCAAAGACAAACCTGTGTCGTACGTGGCCCGAACTACGTTTGCTCTGATCTTTCATGCTGTATGAAAGTACGTAGGCATAGGATGCGATATCCTAGCGATCAACCTTCCCCTCCTTTCCCGTAGGTAGGCGAACTACGTTGACTCTGATTTCTCGTTCCAGACGGGAATACGTAGGCATAAAGTGCGATACTTTGCCGAGTCATTTTTATTTTCATTTTATTTTCTTTTTAACCCCTGACCTTTAGTTTAGATAGAATAACAATCCATACCCGAAAGCAAGCGTGGATCCCGTCGAGTACGACGGACGTGAGGGGTGCTAATACCTTCCCCTTGCGTAACCGACTCCCGAATCCAGGTTTTGGTTGCGATGACCATACCTTTCCCGTATTGTGCGAGGTTTACTCTGAGCGTTTCCTTTCCCTCCCGTGGGATAAATAACGCATGGTGGCGACTCTTCTGTTCAGCCGGCGCCGATTTTCGCAGTAGCGACACTCATATTCTCCAAACCAAAAACCTTGTCTGTTTACTTGTGTAAATCTGTGAATATGTGATTACCTGTGTTTGTGCATTCATGCATCCATAAACATCATGTCATAAAAGTTTTATGGAACTCAGAGTCGTTTATTTATAAAATAACAGGAACATCATGGACAATGGAAAAAAGAAAACTATAAAGTACACTTACAAAAGCCCTAATGTAGATGATATTGAAAGGTTGAGCACTCTGATCACAGATGTAGAAGGGTTCAAAAGCAGGTACGGGAATTTGTTGTCTCTACTGAAAACGAGGAAGAGAATGGATTTGGGACTCCTTTCCATATTACTCCAGTTCTATGACCCACTTTATCACTGCTTCACATTTCCGGACTATCAGTTAGTGCCGACACTTGAAGAGTATTCCTGTCTGATTGGGTTACCCATCCTTGATGCATCTCCTTTTCCCGTCATGGAGAAGGACCCTAAAGAGAAAGAGATTGCTAAAGCCACCCGTATCGGGTTGGTAGACATTCAGAAGAACATGGTTACTAAAGGAGGGATCTTTGGGCTGACTGCAAAATTCTTGATTGGGAAGGCTCAGTATTATGCCGATCACTTGAGTATGGATGCTTTTGAGGCTATTCTAGCCTTGCTTATTTATGGGATCTTTCTTTTTCCGAGCTTTGACAACTTTGTGGATCTCAATGCCATCAAAATATTCTTGAAAAAGAATCCAGTACCTACTCTACTAGCGGATGCTTACCACTCTGTTCATCAAAGAAATCTTCACAAAGGAGGAATGATCGTCTGTTGTGTTCCGTTGTTGTATAAATGGTTTGTTTCTCATCTACCCAAAGCCCATACTTTTTGGAGCAAAGGATGGTGGTCTGAAAAAATTATGGCTCTTACTCACTCCGATGTTGACTGGTACAGCCGTAGTTACGATGGAATCAAAATCATTGATAGTTGTGGAAGCTTCGGGAATATACCTCTCCTTGGTACAAATGGGGGAATCAGCCATAACCCTGTGATTGCTCGTCGACAATTTGGTTATCCGCTGAAAGACAAACCTTGCAGCGCTCACGTAGAAGGTATTTTCTTCATAGGAGTTTCAGAATTAAAAGATGAAATTCTCAAAGCATGGGGGCATATACACAGGAAAGGAAAAGAGGACTTGGGAAGACCTAACTGCATCTCTTTTGAACCTTATCTCCAATGGGTACGAAAGAAGGCCATTCAGTTGAAAATGCCTTATCCTTCACAAAAGCCTATGGTCTTAATAGAAGAACAACCGTTGATTTTCATGTCTGAGGAAGAGAAGCTGAAGATTGCTCTGAGGAAGTCACAGCAGACTGAGGTATCCTGGAAGTACAAATATCAGGTGGCTATGGAAGAGAACGAGGAACTCCGCAAACAACTTCAGTTGAAAGAAGAGGAAGCAGTTGCAAGCAAGAAAAGAAAGGAACATGAAGATGCATTTTATTCCAACCATCAATCGACTCCTTGGAAGGCTATGGTAGACAAACTCATCCTTGAGAAGGCACAGGTGGAAGAAGAGCTCAGAAGAATCAAGAAGAGAGAGGATTTTCTTTTAGAGCATATTGAGTTGTAATGTTAGGGCTTTTGTAAGACGTACTAAAATCTTTTGTAATACCCTTTTGAAAAATCAATGAAATGAAAGGATATTTTGGTAAATTTGAGTTCCATAAAACTTTTGTATTTACATTTGCATTCTTGTTATTTAAACATTCAAGGAACTAAAAGATTGTTTTACAGATATTATAGGATGGATCCTAGAAAGAAAGAGGAGGTTATGTTCCGAAGACCAAGATTGGAGAACCTGAAGAAACTGGTAAGTTTGGTAGAAGACCCCGAGGCGTTCAGAGAAAGACATGGGAACATGCTGTCATTGCTGGAAGTTCAAGTGTATGAAGAGATGCTATCCGCGCTCGTGCAATTCTATGATTCAACCTATCATTGTTTCACGTTTCCAGATTATCAGTTGCTACCAACTTTGGAAGAGTATTCCGCCCTAATGGGAGTAGGCGTTACACCTAGCCCATTTTCTGGAAGGGAGGGAACTCCTAATGAAAGAGCAATTGTAGAGGCCGCGTATTTGGAGTTGGATGAAGTGCGATCTCATATGGGTGCTAAGGGAGGATTGTACGGAATTTCAGCTATGTTCCTATATGAAAAAGCTCAGAGCTATGCCTTGTCACAAAATACTAAAGCATTTGAAGCCATCCTGGTTTTACTTATTTACGGACTGTTCCTGTTCCCAACTGCTAGTTATTTTGTGGACGCAGATGCGATCAATCTTTTCTTGATCAAAAATCCTGTACCTACCTTGCTGGCCGACACTTATTTTACCCTCCATCGAAGAAACCGTTATGGGGTTGGACGAATTGAATGTTGCACCGTTCTCCTGCATAAGTGGTTTATTTCACACTTGTCAGAAATTCCAGCCATCTGGGATAAGCAAAATGGACTCTCATGGATAGAAAAGCTGCTGTTGCTCAAACACTCAGACATTAAATGGTATGATCCTATGTATGGAGGAATTACCATGATCCAAAGCTGTGGAGATTTCCCGAATGTGCCGCTCATCAGCGTCAATGGTTGCATCAGCTATAATCCTATTCTGGTTCGTCGACAGTTGGGGCACCCCATGGAAGATGAACCAGATCCAGACTGTTTGAGAAAATTTTACTTGGAGGAAAGGAAGAATCCCGCTTACAGGGCTCGAATTGCGTATGCTTGGCGATATGTCCACACAAGGGGAGTAACTGCCCTATGCCCCCACAACGCTACTGTTTCAGAATCTTACCTATCATGGGTAAGAGAAGCGGCAATGAAGATGTTCTATACTCGCTTTGAGCCTGACTCGCCCAAGCCTACTCTCGTAGAAGAGTTGAAAGCTGCCTTGGCAAAAGCTGAGAAAGAAGGGAAAACGTGGAGAGATAAGTATTTCAAGGCTATGAAAGAGAAAGAAGAACTTCAAGAATTGGTACGTCAAGGTGGAAGGAAGAATCAGTCTGAAGATGAAGGACCATCCAGCAGAAGAATGTAGAATCTATTGTTGTTGTTTTTCGTATTTTGTAGAAGCTTGTATTTTTATTTCCCGCTTGATGTTGTAAACTCTCCAGATGTTATCAATGAAGATTTGTCTGTTTTTCCTACTTATTGTTATAATATTTGCAAATAAAGCTTTTATTCCCTTGAATGTTTAAAATTTGCACTTTGCATGTCTGCATTTCATAAGCATGGCATATGCATGTTCCTGAGTCGAGTCTCATCCCTCTGTCTTGTCAACAGAATCACACTGAAACCTTGCCATCAGTACAACACACGAGCCCAAGCTCGCTTAAGGATGGAAGAGCAAAACTTGGATGTAAACAGAATCGACAATGAACTCGGAGAGCTCCGAGGAGGCATGGGACAGATCAAGGAAGCCTTACAAGTCATCCGTGCGATGTTGGACACCCAAGCCACCGTTGTCTCTGAAAACACTGCAGAACCAATCCCGACAGCTGTAACCATTGCAAATGTACCGCCTTATGGTTTGTCTCCAGGCTTTGTGCCACCGCCGAGAGTCACTCAACAGACAATTCCCTTGGGAGGTGAGATTCCACAAGTTATTCCCACCTACACTCCAGCTACAGTTCAGGTTCAAGCGCGCCCCATCTTTCATAATCCACCGCCAGTATACGAAGGACCCGAAGGGTATGAGGAGGAGAATGAATCACATGAGAAGTTAAGGGAAAGTGTTGAAACTATTGGGAGAAAGATCCGAGCGATGGAAGGAAACGATACCTTTGGCACTGACGCCAGAGAAATGTGTTTGGTATCTGGACTAGTAATACCGCCAAAGTTCAAAATCCCAAATTTCGATCAGTACTCAGGAGTTACTTGTCCACGAACTCACTTAATCATGTACTATAGAAGAATGGCAGCACACGTCGAAGACGACAAGTTAATGATCCATTGCTTCCAAGACAATCTGAAAGGAGCTCCAGCAAAATGGTATCTAAGTCTAGATCAGTCAAGAATCCACAGTTTTCAAGATTTGGCTGATGCATTCATGAAACATTACAAATATAATATGGATATGGTGCCTGACCGAAGGCAGTTGTTGAACATGTCCCAGAAAAGCACAGAGTCATTCAAAGAGTACGCTCAGCGGTGGAGAGAAACAGCGTCCCAGGTAGAACCACCTCTAAGTGAGAAAGAACTGACAGACTGGTTTGTTGACACAGTGAGACCAGAATTCTATGAGAAAATGATCAGCAGTGTGTCTGCAAGTTTTTCAGACATTGTGGCTGTGGGAGTGAGGGTAGAATTGGGAATGAAAAGTGGAAAGGTAGCCAGCAGCTCCAGTAGTTCTAACAACAGCAGTATTAAGAAAGTCAGCAGTGGGTTTCACAAAAAGAAAGAAGGTGAAACAAATGCCGTAATGGGAAGAAGAAATCGTACCGTGAGACCTCCATATCAGCAATATCAGCCACCTCAACAAAGTTTCTTCCAGCCAATCCAACCTAACTATGTTCAACCGTTTCATCAACAAAGACCCGTGTACCCGGTACAGTATGCTCCTCAGCAATATGTGGCAGCTGTGACCCCAACATTCAACCAGTCCATTTCAAACTATCAACCAGGGCGACCAGCGCCCATGTATTAGCAAAACCAGCAAGGGCATCAACGAGCGCCCAACGCTCCGCCCTTTCAACAAAACCAGCAACAGAGGGTGCCACAGCCCAGACAACAATACCAGAACCGGAGGCCGACCACAAAACCTCCACTCCCACAGATACCAATGACGTATACTGAGTTATATCCATCTTTGGTCCATCAGGGGTTGATCACGACAAGACCGCTTAATCCGGATACCACATCTCCACATTATAACCCAAATGCCCATTGTGCTTTCCATGAAGGTGTTGCCGGCCACGACTTAGAAGGATGCTTTGCCTTAAAACATCTGGTAAGAGAGTTGATGGAGAAGAAAATCCTGTCCTTTGATGATGTACCACCCAACGTCAAAAGTAACCCACTGCCAAACCATGGAGGGGTCAATGCCATCGAAAAATCAGATGAAGAGATAATTAATGATGTGTCAAAAATCAGAACGCCATTGAAGACATTGCATGATAAGCTGACAGAAGCAGGGTTGTTGGGAAGTGTTCATAACAAATGTGAAAAATGTACTGTTAGTTCCAGTGGATGTAATATGATGCAGAAAGATATACAAAGATTGATAAATGAGGGGATGTTACAAGTATGTGGTAAGGAAAGGAAAGAAGAGGTTTCTGTAATAGAGCCAGTTTTCGACCTGTCCAGGAAAAAAGAGAAAGTTCCAGTGTTTAACAGGGGTGTAAGGCCAGTTTTCAACAGAGCTGCTATTGGTCAACCGCGACTAATCGTAGTTCAAAAGCCAAGACCGTTCCATTACGACAATACAAAAGTTGTTCCATGGAAGTACGATGTGACCGTGGTAGACAAAGAAATGAGGAAGGTTGTTCAGACAGATAATCAGAAAGATGTGACCAACATTGCTGGCACTAGCAAGATGACCCGCAGCGGTCGGATCTATCAGCCGAAAGAATCAGTAGCTATTCCAAAAGAAGTTATTCCTGCTGTGGTAATCAAAGAAAAAGAAGCTCTGAGCACAGAAGAAGAAAATGATGAATTTTTGAGGATTATCCGAAGAAGTGATTACAAGGTGATAGATCAGCTTCATCAGACGCCATCAAAAATATCAATCTTGTCACTCTTGATAAATTCTCCAGCTCACAGGGAAGCATTATAGAAAGTATTGAGACAAGCACATGTAACCAAGGATATTTCACTCGGGCAGTTTGATTCAGTAGTGGCTAACATCACGGCATGCAATACTTTAAGTTTCAGCGATGCTAAGTTACCGAAGGAAAAACGTGATCACAATCGTGCACTACACATATCCATCAAATGCCAGGAAGATACTTTGGCACGAGTACTGGTCGACACAGGATCCTCGTTAAACGTGTTACCTGCAAGGTCACTCGCCAAATTAGCATATGCTGGGGCAGAGATGAAGCCAACCTCATTAATTGTAAAAGCTTTTGATGGTTCGAGGAGAACGGTCAGCGGAGAAGTAGAATTACCGATTTTGGTGGGACCCCATGAATTTAACATTGTATTTCAGGTGATGGACATAAATCCAGCTTATAGCTGTCTACTGGGACGTCCCTGGATTCATGAAGCAGGGGCAGTAACTTCTACCCTGCACCAAAGAATGAAGTTTGTGGTAAATGATAAGCTAGTAATTGTTCATGGTGAGGAGGAATTAATGGTCAGTAATCTTTCGTCGTTCCGGTACATTGAAGCAGAAGAGGACGCGCTAGAGACGTCATTCCAAGCACTAGAAATAGCAAACGCAGTGATAATAGAGGAGACAGTGGCAAAAAATGGTCCAACTTTCGCATCAGCTCAAAGCGCCAAAGTTACGCTGGAAGAAGGCACTCCCGCAGGATGGGGAGAAGTCATTGAGGTAAAGCCGAAGATGAATCGCCAAGGGTTGGGTTACAAACTAACTCAAGATGAAAAACCGATACATGACAACAGCCGACCAAAGGCTATTCAAGAAATATTTATCAGTGGCGGTTTTCAAATCAACGCCGTGGAAGGAAATCTTGAAAGTGAAGACATAGGAACACTAGTGTATCATGACGAAGCTACTCTGAACAACTGGGAGGCTATCGAAGTTACTGTAGTTGTTCCCGAGTTAAAGTAATTTGTTGTTTTCTTTCTTTGTTATTTTAAAATCTCCATAGCCGTGCCCAAGGCTATAAGAATGTTTTGTAAGGGCCCCATGCTTTCAAAGAAATATCAATGAGAATGGACTATTTTGTTAAAAATCCTCGTGTTGTTTCTTTACCGTCTTTTTGCTTTTACTTTGAAAGAAAAATGGCAATACAAAAAACCAAAACAAAAACAATTTTCTCTTTCTCTGTATGTGTTGCATTTGTTGATTGTGTGTTTTAATAAAGTAAACCCTTCAAACATGCAGTGATGACCATAACCCCATTGAATCCTGTAACCTCGCATTCCCTCCAGACGTGGATTCCCCAATATACCAAGCCGAAGACGAGGATGAAGATTTTGAAATCCCTGAGGAACTGGTAAGATGGGCACAGTCTGAGTACACCGAGTTTCAGCCGCACAAGGAACATTTGGAGGTCATTAATCTTGGCACAGAAGGAGACAGAAAAGAAGTCAAAATTGGGGCAGCCCTAGGGGCAGAAGTAAAACAGCAGTTAAAGGAACTCTTAAGAGAATATGTAGATGTGTTTGCTTGGTCTTATCAGGATATGCCTGGTTTGGATATAGACATAGTGGTTCACAAGTTACCACTCCGACCTGAATGCCCGCCGGTTAAACAGAAACTCAGAAGAACCAGACCCGACATGGCTCTTAAAATCAGAGATGAGGTAAAAAAGCAGATTGATGCAGGCTTCCTTGCAGTGGCCAAGTATCCAGAATGGGTAGCCAACATTGTTCCTGTACCAAAGAAAGATGGAAAGGTAAGGATGTGTGTGGATTATCGAGATTTAAACAAAGCCAGTCCAAAAGACGACTTCCCTTTACCACATATTGATACTTTGGTAGATAATACAGCTCGGTTTGCCGTGTTTTCCTTTATGGACGGTTTCTCTGGTTACAATCAAATCAAAATGGATCCTGACGACATGGAAAAAACAACCTTCATCACTCCATGGGGCACCTATTGTTATAAGGTTATGCCATTCGGTTTAAAGAATGCAGGCGCAACTTATCAAAGAGCTATGGTGGCTTTGTTCCACGACATGATGCACAAAGAAATAGAAGTATATGTGGATGACATGATCGCCAAGTCTCAAAATGAAGAAGACCATCTAGAACATTTGTTGAAGTTATTCAAAAGACTCCAGAAATATCAGTTGAGATTGAATCCCACAAAGTGCACTTTCGGAGTCAGATCAGGAAAATTACTCGGTTTTATTGTCAGCCACAAGGGGATTGAGGTGGATCCAGACAAAGTCCGTGCCATTCAAGACATGCCAGCTCCGCAGACCGAAAATCATGTTAGAAGCTTCCTTGGAAGGTTGAATTACATATCCAGGTTCATTTCCAATATGACCCCTACCTGTGAACCGATCTTCAAGTTGTTACGAAAGGATCAAACAGTTGTATGGAATTCTGATTGTCAAACAGCGTTCGATAAAATCAAAGGTTATCTCCAAGAACCTCCAATTTTGATACCACCTGTTCAGGGAAAGCCTCTCTTTATGTATTTGACAGTACTTGAAAACTCAATGGGTTGCGTTCTGGGCCAGCAAGACGAATCCGGACGGAAGGAGCATGCCATTTATTATCTGAGCAAGAAGTTTACTGATTGTGAAAGCAGATACTCACTCCTAGAAAAGACTTGTTGTGCTTTGGCATAGGCCGCTAAACGTTTGAGGCAGTATATGATTTGTCACACCACTTTGTTGATCTCAAAAATGGATCCAATAAAGTACATCTTTGAGAAACCTGCACAAACAGGAAGACTCGCCCGGTGGCATATGCTACTATCAGAATATGATATTCAATATGTGGCTCAGAAATCTATCAAAGGCAGTGTGTTATCAGAATATCTCGCAGATCAACCTGTCGAAGACTATGAACCTCTGAAGTTTGATTTTTCGGATGAAAATATCATGTTAGTGAAAGATTGTGAAGAAACAAGTTCTGACAAAGGTCAACAGACAGATATTTGGTGGAAGATGATGTTCGACGGTTCCTCCAATTATAGCGGACATGGCGTAGGTGCAGTCTTAATGAACCCTGAAGGTGGTTACACTCTGTTTACAGCCAGACTAGACTTTGATTGTACCAACAACATTGCTGAATACGAAGCATGTATCCTTGGTCTCGAAGCAGCCATTGATCTCCAAATCAAAAATCTCAAAGTCAGTGGAGACTCAACTTTGGTTATCTACCAAGTCACAGGTGAATGGGAGACAAGACATGAAAACCTGATCCCTTACAGATGTTATATCATTGAAACAATCAAGTATTTTGATGATAAACATGTTCCAAGAGCAGAGAATCATATCGCCGACGCCTTAGCCATGCTGGCCTCGATGTGGAAAACTAGAGATGGCAGTGATGGCACACTTATCAAAATTGAACGCAAGACAAAGCCTGCTTACTGTCAAATGATCGAAGAAGAAACCGATGGCAAACCCTGGTATCATGATATAAAGAATTATCTGTTGAAACAAGAATATCCCACAGATGCTACAACACTTGACAAGAAAACACTGAGACGATTAGCATCCAAATTCTTCCTCAGCAATGGTGTACTCTACAAAAGAAACCATGATATGGTCTTACTCAGATGTGTTGACAAAAGAGAAATGGACTTGTTAATGAAAGATGTTCATGAAGGAATGTTTGGTACTCACGCCAATGGATACGCCATGTCCAAAAAGATCTTGAGAGCTGGTTATTATTAGTTAACTTTAGAAACTGACTGCATTCAGTACGCCAGAAAATGTCACAAATGTCAGATCTACGCAGATAAAATGCATGTGCCTCCAACACTGTTGAATGTACTGTCTTCACCATGGCCTTTCTCTATGTGGGGGATTGACATGATTGGGGCAATTGAGCCAAGAGCTTCAAATGGACACCGTTTCATTCTGGTTGCCATCGACTATTTCACAAAATGGGTCGAAGCTGCATCCTACACCAATGTTACACGTCAAGTGGTGGCTCGTTTCATTAAAAAGGAGATCATCTGTCGCTACGGGATCCCAAGCAGAATTATAACAGACAACGACACCAATCTGAACAACAAAGTTATGAAAGAATTATGTGATGACTTCAAAATCGAACACCACAACTCTTCCCCTTACCGTCCAAAGATGAATGGAGCTGTGGAAGCTGCAAATAAAAACATCAAGAAGATCTTGCATAAAATGGTTAAAACTTACAAAGATTGGCATGAAATGCTGCCATTTGCCCTGCACGGATACAGAACCTCCGTCCGCACTTCCACAGGGGCAACTCCTTTTTCTCTGGTATATGGAATGGACGCAGTTCTTCCCATCGAGGTCGAGATACCATCCCTCAGAGTCATCATGGAAACCAAGTTAGAAGAGGCAGAATGGATTAAAGAAAGATTTGATCAGCTGAATCTCATCGATGAAAAGCGCATGTCTGCGATGTGTCACGGCCAGTTGTATCAAAAAAGAATCAAGAGAGCGTTCGATAAAAAGGTCCGTATCAGAGAGTTCCGCGAAGGAGAACTTGTGCTCAAGAAGATCTTACCAGTTCACAAAGACGCAAGAGGGAAGTGGATGCCTAATTACGATGGCCCTTTTATTATGAAGACAGTATTCTCCGGAGGTTCATGTCGCTACTGCGAAAATCGGCGCCGGCTGAACAGAAGAGTCGCCACCGTGCGTTATTTATCCCACGGGAGGGGAAGGAAACGCTCAGAGTAAACCTCGCACAACACGGGAAAGGTATGGTCGTCGCAACCAAAACCTGGATTCAGGAGTCGGTTACGCAAGGGGAAGGTATTAGCACCCCTCACGTCCGTCGTACTCGACGGGATCCACGCTTGTTTTCGGGTATGGATTGTTATTCTATCTAAACTAAAGGTCAAGGGTTAAAAGAAAATAAAATGACTCGGCAAAGTATCGCACTTTATGCCTACGTATTCCCGTCTGGAACGAGAAATCAGAGTCAACGTAGTTCGCCTACCTACGGGAAAGGAGGGGAAGGTTGCTCGCTAGGATATCGCATCCTATGCCTACGTACTTTCATACAGCATGAAAGATCAGAGCAAACGTAGTTCGGGCCACGTACGACACAAGTCTGTCTTGGTTGATTTTATTCCTTCTGAAAAAGGTTTTTTCTGATTTAACAGTCCCGACGGACAAAAATGACGTCTTGATGAGTTCACATTCTTTTACGGAAGAAGTGTTTTTTATTATGTTTGAAATTTTATTGTATTTTTCTGTTTGTTTTGAGGAAGAAGAGACAGAACTCTAACCTACGGTTGCAAAGGGAATCAAACTAACCTAATGTTATCATGCATGGGTTAAGACCTAGTGTCTATCATGCTCCTCTCTTGCACAGAGAGAAACAAAGATCCTAGGGGAATAGACGGAAACAGAAACAATATCAGATATATACATTAAAACAGTAAAATGCATGGATGCAACAATACAAGCGAGGCAAGGGAGTCCCACTCAACCTCGAACCTAGAAAACAATAGGCAAAAGTGAACAGGATTCACTTTCAACCCAACAGGGTAAACAGCAAACAATACAGTCCAGAAAACCAATCAATACATCAAGAATGAATAACAGCAGAAAAATAAACAGCCACAGCAGCTCTGCACCACATCTATCTTCAAGTCATCATCAAACAGCTATAAGCTTCAGCAAACATCAATCTCCATCTCCACAGCTTTCCAGCAAGGGCTTTGGTCATCAGTCTTCCATCTACAATGGCTTTTCTTCAAGTCTCAGGCTCCAGGAGGAATATCAGTCAACAAGATGAAGTGAATGAATGTTAGACAGTCAATTACCTACCAAGGATGGTTCATCAACTGTTAACATTAAACAGACAGTCTTCTCTCAAAAGTTCTATCTTTCAAATACATTCACTGATCCTTCCAAAGGAAGGAGGTGGATATTTGAAAGAGACTTTGAATCATAGAGAGAGGATGGATGCAGACAAGGCATTCCATGTTTGAGAAACAAACTTTCTAATCTAGAGCTCTGCCTAGCTCCTAAACCCTAATCTCCTCAACAGTTGCTAGCAGGAATCTCCTCCTCAACTCTGGCAGTTGATCTTCAAACTCTTGATCTCCAATGGCTTCATCATCATAAGTCTTCAGCTCTCCCAATTCCCCAGACAATCCCAATACCCATACAGACAAACAATAATCCCCAGAGGGCACACCACACCAACCAATCAAATATAGACAGTAATATACTAATAGCAGTAGGGGAATCCTAGTGATTTCTGAGGGATCTAATAACTACCCATAGTCCCTATAGTCCCACATCTAAAATATTCAATCTCTAAGTCCTAAGGGAAATGAACTAATTCACCTAAGTCATCACTAAAACCCTAATTTTGTTCATGTTATTCCAACCTAAACCAATCACCTAAAATTAATTTCTAAAAATATGAACTAAATTGCATATACAAGCTAACAATGTCTATTAATCAACCTAAAAAGAATGGACAAAAAATATTAAAGCAACTATTAGAACAAAATTTATCAAAATCATGTATGAAATGAAACACCTAAAATAGGCATTTATTTGGAAAATATGGGAAAAATATCAAATAAAAAATAAAATGCAATTTTTATTTTTTATAATTTTCTAGACATCTTGAAGAAATTAATGCAAAAAGAACCATTAAAAAAAATGAAAATTATGATTTATTATGATTTTTATAAAATGCATGAAAATGAAAAGAAATTAAAAATTGAAATATAAAGAAACAGAAGGAGGAGGTGAGAATAGCAGTGGCGTTCTAGTTGTAATCCAAGTGGGCCACCAGCTGGGAGGTGTGAATATCAAAGGCTCAGGCCCATACGCGTTCAGAAAATGAAAATGAAAATTAAAAGAAAATGGATAAACCTTCGGTGCAAACAGCATTAAAACCATGTGTATTCCATTGGGCTCATCAATTGGGGGGTGGGGATAGAAGTTTGGATCCAGGCCCAGAGCGCGTTAAATGAAACGCTGAGTTTTGATACTCAGCCTCACTCCCTCCAAATTTCAATTGAATTGTGGCCATACGATCATGCTTTTGGTCCAAGTCAAAACGGTCATCCAACGGTGGTCCATCGTCTTCCCTAATGGATTAGGGTTTCAGCCATTAAAGCTCTGCGCGAAGCTTGCCTCAACCAGAGTTCCATCTCATCATGCAACCTCAATTCTCCATGAAAACACCATCTGCAAAGAGCAAAGTTGCTCTATTCTTTCCCCTCTACACAACCATAACAAAATCTTCTTCTAAAACTCCATCCAGACTCGAACCCGATAGCTAGAACACCTTGAATCCATCATTATCACCTGTGATCAAATCTCCCAATTCTTGCCAAACCTTATCCTAACCTAATCTACATCTTATACTGGTCATTTTAAGCCATATCATGAGAATTATCGTGCCATATTCCATGAGATACAAACTTTAACAGAATTGGTGCATCATGCTCAACCTTCATGAAACCTCTCCAAACTCATCAAAATCAGTCCTCTATCCTATCTTAACAATTCTACACTATCAAAACCTAATAATTCTAACTAAAGCATGCAATTTGAATAGAAATCGAACCTGGTGCAATTGGTGAAAACAGGTATGTAACTCTTTGGATCTGATGCTTGTAAGGACTTGAAACTGATCCACACACTCCCACTTTGATTCTGTATGCAAAGATCTTGACTCAAACTTCTTGTATCATGTGATTCCAACTTCTTGCACCTTGAATGATGAAACTTGTATGGCACTATCCTTGCTCAATTCAGCCAAATTCTTGTGAGAATCGTAATCTATGGATGATGGTGATGAAGATCAGATCAAGAAGTGTGAGAATTGATGGAGATTTGAGAGAGTTTGAGATGCTTTTGCAAATTGGAGAAAGTGAGTGAAACTTGTGATTTTGAGAGAATGAGATCACCAACCATGGCATGAACCATCTCACATCAATATATACATGTCCTTAGAACCTCCTAGAAACTTGGAGAAGCTTCCCTTGCATTCTTTCCTTTGGATTTGGTTTATGTATCTTCCATTACAAGTAACCATGGATAACTCCCAAAATGTGAACTAAGCTCAAAATTCTACTTTATCCAATGTCTTTAAAATGATCTTTCCATTCAAAATGACCTATAATTTTGCTTCATTTGGCCAAAATATGAAAAATCTCATTTTTAAGTCCATTTTTATTCATTAAATCCAACAATTTTGAAACTTTGTGCTATGAATCTTTCCAATCTCTCATGGTCACTTTTCTAGACTCAAAATGTCATTTGGAACAAGTTTGATGTTGTAAAGTTTTCCATTTGAAGCTTCCTTGTATGAGTTTTGGGCATATGTTGAAATGACCTGTAATTCTCAGATGACCTAAATACCCTTTGCTTGCCAAGACCATAAGTAGAGTTCCACAAATCATATGAAGGCATACTATACCATTCTAGAAATCTAGGACAATGAGGAACAACTCTTATGTTGACCAGAAATTCATTTGAAATCTCCTTGAGGGGTAAAAGTTGCTTGGAAGTCAAGTCACTTTCACAGACAAAATTTCAGATACCTCAGATGACCTGTAACTTGCAAGGACCATAACTTGAGTTCTATAAATCTCCTTGGTGTCTTCCACAACTCAAATTAAAGGTCTTGAGATCCTCTACAAGTTTCATGTTGGCCAAGGATCCATTTGAAGCTTGCATTTTGACTTATCTTGCTTGGAAATTTGACCTAAGCTAGGGGATTTTACACAGAAACCCTAATTTAGAAACTCCTCTTCTCCTTGATTTCTCTTGATTTCTTCTTGGCATATCACCATATCCTCTTCTATATGTCAAATTATGAACCCCACATCTCTCCAATAGCCCTTAATGCCTTTCAATCAGTCAATTGACCTAGAGTTGACCCAGGGTTGACCCAGATGAAACCCTAGTTGACTGTCCTCAACTACAATTCTTGTGATCATATCAATGACTTGTCTCCTTCTCCAAATGACTTTCTAAGTCTCCCATGATGTCCACATACTCTCCATGCTCAGCCCATAGCTCCCAACTTCTTGCTGATCCTCAGAGACCCTCAGATAGGAGATGGATGCAATGCTTGATCCACTGACCTCTCCAACTTTCAAATTCTTTTCTGATGACTTGAATGAGGTTGAATCAGGATAATAACCTCTTGATAGGCCTCTAGAGATGAGAATAATGCTTGGTCCCCTGTTGAATGACTTGCTATGCTTATACTATGCAGATGAGTAACCTATGTACATGACTCTATATGCAAATGCTAATGATATTGAAACATAAACCAAGTGAATAAGGTTGGGCAAATTTTAGGGTGCAACAGCTGCCCCTATTCAAGCGACTTGGACCCGATTGGGTGAAGAGCCCGGAGCCTTCAGACATTCGCGGTACGAGACGGTTGAATACTAAGAACCCGAAAATTTGCCAACCGCAGAAATAAACTGCGCCACCCCTTGGGGAACGACATTCATCGGCTGAATCTGACTGTTACGGCAACCCACTGATCTCGTAGCGACCGTGCTGGGGATTATTTGTCCTTCCACGTAGGGAATAACCGTTCCACGTTAGGAATAACACCGTCCACGTTAGGACTGAGACTTCGTCTGGATCTGTCCGCGTCAGGACTACACTTTCCGCGTTAGGAATACACCTTCTTTCCACGTTAGGAATCAACTCTTCTATTCCCCGTAAGGAATCAAACCTTTTCCACGTTAGGAATACCTCTATCTTTCCACGTCAGGAGTCAATCTTGATATGTCCGCGTAAGGACTCAATCTTTCCACGTAAGGAATGAACTCGTCTTTCCACGTAAGGAAACTGTTTTTTCCTTCCACGTAAGGAATGCTCTTGATATGTCCACGTAAGGACTCTAATCTTTCCACGTGAGGAATACTACATCCATCTTTCTTTCCATGTTAGGAATATCATCTTTTTACGTAAGGAACACCTCTTTTCCACGTTAGGAATGCAACTTTCTTTCCACGTAAGGAATACATCATCCACGTTAGGACCCGCCTTTCCATGTTAGGAACACAATCTCTTTTCCACGTTAGGAATCATTTTTCTTCCACATAAGGAATCACCATCTCTTCTTCCACGTAAGGAATACAAACTTTCCCCATAAGGAGAACAATTTGATATGTCCACGTAAGGACTACATCGTCCATGTTAGGACCCACTTTTCCATGTTAGGAATAATAATCTTCTTGATTTGTCCACGTAAGGACTCCATCGTTCCACGTTAGGAATCAAACTTTGATCTGTCCCCGTCAGGACTAAACTTTTCCACGTGAGGAACTGAAGCTTCTCTTTCCACGTAAGGAAACCACATTCTTTCCACGTAAGGAAACTCTTTCTGATTTGTCCACGTAAGGACTCCCATCTTTCCACGTAAGGAATTCGTCTTCTTTCCACGTAAGGAAACCAATTTTCTTCCACGTAAGGAATAAAATTCTTGATCTGTCCACGTCAGGACTAAACTTTTCCACGTAAGGAAACAACTTCTCTTTCCACGTAAGGAATAGACCTGTCCACGTCAGGACTCTCGTTCTGTCTTGATTTGTCCACGTCCGGACTCGCCTCTTGACTTACTGAGAAAATAAAACTTGTCCACGTTAGAACCCCTATTTCAACCTGCTAAAGAAATAAACTTGTCCACGTCAGGACTTGCGCGTCTTTGACTTGCTGGGGAAATAAGACTGTGTCCACGTCAGGACTCATACTCTGCCCACAACACGAAGAAGGATAAACTTGTCCACGTCAGGACCCTACACTCAATCAATACCGAGAACTCGAAGCTGTCCATGTTAGGACTAACACATACCGTCAAACTGGAAGAAATGTCCATGTTAGGACTCCACATTCCATCAATCCTGAGAAATCGAACCTGCCCTCGTTAGGACTAGCACCTCCCATCAGCCCGGGGAATTAAAACTGTCCACGTTAGGGCTCCGCTTTTCTAGCACGAAGAAAACTTGTCAAGAAATTGTCCACGTTAGGACCCATCCTTCCATTGGTCCGCAAACTTCTTATCACTGACGTTACAGCAACTTTGAGGCTGACTCTACTGGGGATATTTGGAAACCAAATTACCGGAGGCCTGTTCTGATAACTGGCGGTAGCCTCTGAAATTCTGGTTCATGAAACCTTTTAATGCTGACGTAACAACAACCTCGAAGGAAACAATCCGCTGGTCGGACTAGAGAAACTTCAACAAGAAACCCTGGCGGGGAAATAAGTAACTCTGCTTAGGGACAAAGAGAAACTTATCCTGCTGACTCTGTGGTGAGTAGTGCCAAAGCTGACACTTCGTCGAATGTCTCACGTCGAGATCCTGAATGTTTTATTGATTCACCTGAGCAAGGGCTCTCTCTACCTGCAAGAGAAACAATACTTGAACACAAAAGGTCAGCCAACCGAGTTTATGTTTCAAAATGCATGCGTTCGACAATGATGCAATGCTCCATTCGACATGGAAATGCTACGCGTTTTGTTTGGGGATGCAAGTATGACACTATATGCTAATGCAAATGCGGACTTGAACTGTCGAGATACAGGAACTGCTTCAGCAAAATAAATGCTGAAGATAATGCCGACTCCGCTGGGGATAGCCAGATGCTATAGAATTATTCCAGCAAAATAAATGCTAGAAAAGGGAAGTTGACTCAGCTGGTAAAATTGGGAACTTAAACCAACACCTCGTTGAAGTAATACCCTACTGGGGAATATAACTCCGCTGGAGAATAGCAGACGTGTCAAGTACGATTGGACTTCTGCTGGATAGTGAACTGATATCACACGGTATTTTGAAAAAAATAAATGCCTGGGCGCACCACCAACTCTGCCGGGGAGAGTCTTAATCTTCGAATTCCACTGGAAGGAATGAAAACACTTGCAAAGAGAATTCCGATGGGGATGGGATGATTCTCTTGGGGAAAATTAACTGACTCCACTGGGGGAGAGAGTAAATGACCCCGCGGGGAAAGATGAACTCGTCTGAATACAGCTCACAGACATTAATCTGCTAAGGCTAAACCCACTCTGCTTGAGATGAGGAATCCGCCAAACTCTGCTGAGGATAAACGACTTTGCTGAAGCATGTCCTTTGGATAAGCTACGGCTAGATGGGGAATTTGATCCTTCTTTAGTAAGGGCATGCATGACCTGCGTGAGGGTCGAGTCTTTCGTTATTGCAATCTTTTGATCATCTTCCTCGTACGGCTATGAAACCTGCAACAACACAAACAAGACAAGACAAGCCTATGCAACCAAATTGATTCAGGTTAGTGACGTTATTTTCAGTTAATTCAGAGCTTTAGCAATCATTGGCAAGGGCCAGTGATGTTATACACATGCTAGTTTCAATAAACTTAGGCGTTTTATCATGCACAAAACAGTAAAGAACCGACGTCAAGTACTGAATAACATATTTTATTGATTGGGCCCCTGAATGGGCGGAATTTTTGTACACGGGATGTAACTCCTGAAAAGAGGAAGCTACACAAAGCAGATATACAAGTATGCACAGGAAGCATAAATATTTTGACAAATTAAATTTTATACACATGTCGGCAACGGGGTGCAGACGAACACCACAAACTGATCCTCCTATGACTCATCCGACTCTAATGCTTTCCCGGTATCCATACTTCCGAAGCGGTTGTATCTGATAATCGACCCCTCAGGTATTCTCCCGCACTGATGCTCATTGCAATATCAAATTCGGACCGCAGTCATTTGCTTTTCAAATCCCTAACTTTTGCGTGAACCGCCCTTTATGGGTTTTCAGTTCACCGGGATACCCTTTTTTGCCGAAGCCGCCCAGTGTAGGTTTTCAACTTCGTGGGTGTACATTTTTTCAATTTTATCCCTAACTTTTGCCCGAACCTTTCATTCTGTTTTTGGTTCGCCAGGATGCCCCATTTTTGCCTGGACTCTCTTTTTTTCTGTCCAGCGGGTCAATTTTAAGCAAAGTATTTTTTAACTGCGTCTGAATTCACAGGCGACGTGAAGTCTTCACCGTCCATAGTGGACAACAACAACGCTCCTCCTGAAAAGACTTTCCTGACAACGTACGACCCTTCGTAGTTGGGGGTCCACTTGCCCCTGTGATCTGCTTGCGGCGGGAGAATCCTTTTCAGCATAAGGTCGCCCGTCTGAAAGCTTCGCGGATGTATCTTTTTGTCATATGCTTTCTTCATTCGGCTCTGGTACAAACGACCGTATGCTAGAGAAGCTAGCCTCTTCTCATCCATCAAACTCAATTGGTTCAACCTATCTTTCACCCATTCTGCCTCGTCTAGCTGAACATCTCGCAATACCCTCAGAGAAGGGATCTCAACTTCCAGTGGTAATACCGCTTCCATTCCGTATACTAACGAGAACGGAGTTGCCCCGGTTGATGTGTGTACCGTCGTACGATAACCGTGCAAAGCAAAAGGTAGCATCTAATGCCAATCCTTATAGGTCACCACCATTTTCTGAACGATCTTCTTGATATTCTTATTGGCCGCCTCGACAGCGCCATTCATCTTGGGTCGGTAAGGGGAGGAGTTGTGATGTTCGATCTTGAAATTCTGACAGAGCTCCTTCATCATTTTGTTGTTCAGGTTTGAACCGTTGTCTGTGATTATCCGCTCGGGAATCCCATATCGGCAAATGATATCTCTCTTGATGAATCTAGCCACCACTTGCTTCGTTACATTTGCGTATGACGCCGCTTCTACCCACTTGGTGAAATAATCGATTGCTACTAGAATGAACCTGTGCCCGTTAGAAGCTGTCGGCTCAATCTTTCCAATCATATCGATTCCCCACATCGAAAATGGCCATGGCGATGACATCACATTTAGAGGGCTCGGAGGCACATGGATTTTATCAGCATAGATTTGGCACTTGTGGCACTTCCTCGCAAACTTGAAGCAGTCAGTCTCCATAGTCAGCCAAAAATAACCTGCCCTCAGCAGCTTTCTCGTCATAGCATGCCCACCAGCATGCGTACCAAAGGTACCTTCGTGTATTTCCTCCATGAGCAGCTTTGCCTCTCTTTCGTCTACACAACGCAACAACACCAAATCGTGGTTTCTTTTGTATAAGACGCCATCCGGATTCAAATAGAAATTACCCGCTAATCTCCTGAGAGTCTTCTGATCTTGACTGGATGCCCCAGCCGGATACTCTTTATTCTTCAGAAAATTAAGGATATCAAAATACCACAGTTTGTCGTCGGATGCCTTGTCAATAGCAAATACGAAAGCTGGTCTGTCAAGCCGAGAGATAATGATTCGGGGAGCCTCGTTCCAGAAGTTGACTTTGTACATGGAAGACAACGTGGCGAGAGCGTCAGCCATTTGATTCTCTGCCCGCGGTACGTGATGCAATTCAACCTTGTCGAAGAAAGGCAACAATCTCCTTGCATAGTTCATGTAATGTATCAAGTTGGGCTGACGTGTCTCCCATTCCCCTTTTATCTGATTCACCACCAGAGCTGAGTCTCCGTATACGTCTAGATTTTTGATTCGCAAATCAATGGCTTCTTCAAGCCCCATTATACAAGCTTCGTATTCGGCCTCATTATTGGTAACGGCAAAGGTCAATCGGGCAGTAAACGGGATGTGCGACCCGTGTGGCGTCGTGATGATTGCCCCTATTCCGCTACCGTAAGCATTCACAGCTCCGTCAAATATCATCTTCCATTTGGAACCCAACTCTGGTCCTTCGTCTGGCAACGACTCTTCACAATCTTTCATCTTTAGGTACATGATATCCTCGTCAGGAAAATCAAACCTCATCGATTGGTAATCTTCAATAGGCTGCTCCGCCAGATACTCAGACAGCACACTCCCCTTTATAGCCTTTTGCGAGACGTATTGGATGTCATATTCAGTCAAGACCATCTGCCAACGGGCAATTCTCCCTGACAACGCCTGCTTTTCGAATACATATTTGATAGGATCCATCTTCGAGATGAGCATGGTTGTATGATTCAGCATGTATTTCCTCAAACGCTTGGCGGCCCAGGCTAGCGCGCAACAAGTTTTCTCAAGCATTGAGTATCGAGATTCACAATCTGTAAATTTCTTGCTCAAGTAATAAATCGCATGCTCTTTTCTTCCTGTCTCGTCGTGTTGACCGAGAACACAACCCATGCTTCCCTCAAGAACTGTCAAATACATAATCAAGGGTCTCCCTGCCACTGGAGGTATTAAAATAGGAGGCTCCTGCAAATACTTCTTTATTTTGTCGAACGCCTTTTGACAATTTTCGTTCCACGTTACAGCTTGATATTTCTTCAACAGCTTGAACAATGGTTCACACGTAGCAGTTAGGTGAGATATGAACCGGGCGATGTAGTTCAACCTCCCTAAAAACCCGCGCACCTCTTTCTCGGTTTTAGGCGTCGGCATTTCTTGTATCGCTTTTATTTTAGCAGGATCGACCTCTATTCCTCTTTCGCTTACGATAAACCCCAACAGCTTACCCGATCTCACCCCGAAGGTGCATTTGTTAGGGTTCAGTCTCAGCCTGAACTTCCTAAGCCTCTTAAATAACTTCAGCAGATTCACCAGATGCTCTTCCTCCGTCTGGGATTTGGCAATCATATCGTCAACATAAACTTCGATCTCTTTATGCATCATATCATGGAAAAGAGTCGTCATCGCACGCTGATATGTTGCCCCAACATTTTTCAAACCAAAAGGCATCACTTTGTAGCAAAATGTTCCCCAAGGTGTTATGAAAGTGGTCTTCTCCATATCCTCTGGCGCCATTTTAATCTGATTATAGCCTGAAAAGCCATCCATGAAGGAGAATACGGAGTATTGAGCAGTATTATCAACTAGCACGTCAATATGAGGAAGCGGAAAATCGTCTTTTGGGCTTGCTTTATTCAAATCTCTATAATCCACGCACATTTGAACCTTGCCATCTTTCTTTGGCACTGGTACGATGTTAGCAACCCATGAGGGATATTTTGCCACAGCCAGGAAGCCAGCGTCCCACTGCTTTTGAACTTCCTCTTTAATCTTCACTGCCATATTTGGTCGAGTTCTGCGAAGCTTTTGTTTGACCGGCGGGCAGTCTTCTTTTAGTGGCAGACGGTGCACAACCATATCCGTATCGAGCCCTGGCATATCTTCATACGACCAAGCGAATACATCACTATACTCTCGGAGCATTTCAACCAGTCTTCGCTTGATATCGCTCTGCAGTGCGGCTCCGATACAAATATTCTTCTCAACCCCTTCCGACCCCAAGCTGATAATTTCGATGACCTCGTCGTGAGGCAGAATGGCTCTTTCCTCTTGCTTCACCAACCAAGACAGTTCTTCAGGAACGTCACTATCTTCGACAACCTCTTCTTCGGCCTGAAATACCGGATGCTCAAAGTCGGGACGAGTCATAGGTGGTTCAAGGATGTCATCTGAAAATGTTATCCTGCAAAAGGAATGGTTAAGTGCTTCAAAATGCGTATAAAGCGAATAACCGCGTTGCCATTTTATTGAAAAATACAAAACAAGAAAGACAGGGATTACAGTATTTGCACATGAAAAAACGCCATTTATTTAATGATTAACACACAATGTTCATAACAACACAGCCCTAAGCAAATCCTGATGCCCCGGGCAAGACATCAGATTATTCAACAATTAATAAAGCAAAGCATTACTGTTTAAGAGTCACAGGAACAAGCTCCTGAATAGACCAGTTGCACAGTCCCTGTCCTGGCGTGCTTGGCTGAATCCAGGTATCCATATCACAGTCGCTGTCTCCTTCGTCAGACTCTGAAGCAGCATTGATGGTTTCATGATATACTCCACTGGCAGAGATGGTTATTGGCCCTCTGAAACGGGGTGCCCCCGCAGCAGGTGCTGACGACGGTTGGTATCCCAGCCCGAACTGGTCCATTTTCACAGGAATATCCAGCACTTTGCCCCAGCCCTTCGCTTCTCCTGCCTCCACTAGAGCTTGAGCTTCTTTATACGACGAGACGACTATCTCCGACACTTTGCTCGGCCCGGGACCTTTGTCCTTGATATGCAAACCTTCAAATGCCTGGCAAGGTGTTTCGTGGATCTCTCCGTCGACCTCCACATATTTAAACGACGATAGATGGCTGACCAGGATGTCTTCTTCTCCGCATACGGTGACCACGCTGTCTCCGACCATATATTTCAACTTCTGATGCAGGGTAGACGTGACTGCCCCAGCCCCATGAATCCAGGGTCTTCCGAGCAAGCAGCTATATGCAGGCTGTATATCCATGATATAAAATTCCGTCGCAAACACCTCCGGCCCTACTTGCAGGGGCAATGCTATCGATCCAAAGACTGTTCTCCGCGTGCCGTCAAACGCTCTGACTACCAAGTCACTGGGCGTGCACAAGATTCCTCTGACATCCAGCTTCATCATCGCTTTCTTGGGCATCACATTCAAAGACGATCCGGTGTCAACCAATACATGCGACATTACTGACCCTCTACACTCGACAGATATGTGCAGCGCCATATTATGATCTCTCCCTTTCGGGGTCAAATCGAAGTCGGTAAAGCCTAAGCTGTGGCCTGCATTCACATGTGCCAACACTCCTTCCAGCTGATTCACGGAGACGTCTTGGGGTACAAAGGAAGTATCCAGGACTTTCAGCAAAGCATTTCTGTGAGCTTCAGAACATAAGAGCAACGACAGGATAGATATCTTGGACGGCGTCTGTTGCAGATGCTCCACAATCTTATAATCACTTTTTCGAATCAAGCGCATGAACTCTTCTACGTCTTTCGATGCCGCTTCTTTTTCGCTTGCTTGCACTAGGAAATTCTCAACCATCTTCCCTTTTCCTTTCGCTAGTCTTTCGGCCTCCACTTCAGGTGATATAAAGATCCTACCACTCCTTGTCATACCTCCTGAACCAACAACGTTATCGACAGTCTCGGATGGCTGCTTATTAACATCAATCTTTACCCCGTCACAATACACCTCCAACCCATATGACCATGGGACTGCTTTCGTGTTCTCGTACGGGATCGGTCCGGCCTTAGTTATGGTGATCGGTGGTCGCTGGCCCGGTGCGGCAATAGTGATTGTCTTCCGAGGAATCGTTACAGTGGCCACATCACTCTGATTATCTGCTACTGCCCCTGCAGGCTCTTCAGTTACTGCTCGGTCAAACTGCAATGTGCCTCCATCAATTAAAGCCTGAATGCCTTTCTTCAAATCATCACACCCCCCAGCTAGGGTCCAGCATTCTAAGCAATACTCGTCACATCCTGGATAAACACCCCCTTGCAACAATCTACTCTTTATCTCGCTCAGCGGCGTCTTTAAATCGTCGACATTCATAATCAGATTCAACCCTTCCTCAGCCAGAATGGCGTTCGCCCCATGATTAGGCATGGGTTTCTGCACTATATTCGGACCTGCCGTTCCGAAATTGGTAGTCTTATTGTCCAAAAGATCCTGCACAACATGCTTAAAAGCATGGCAACCCTCTATATCGTGGCCCGGAGCCCCAGAATGAAACTCACAGTGCCTGCTTGCATCATAACCATACGGAGGCGTTCCCGTTATCGGTGCCAGAGTTCTCTTCTCTACCAGGTTCAAACCCAACAATGTCTGCAACAAATCAGCATACGTTGAGGGAGGCTTCTCAAACACTCTTCTTGGTTTACCACCTTGGAATCTTCGCTGAGCCTGCTGTGCCCCCTGCTGTGGCTGCTGCTGCTGTTGCTGTTGTTGCTTTTGTTGCATTGGCTGCTGCTGAAACGGTTGCTGTTGTTGAAGTGGTTGCTGATACGGGATAGTAACACTCGCCACCTGCTGCGGCTGATGATATTGGTTTCGTCCCCTGCCTCGGCCTCCAAACACTGCGCTTGCCTCGCCCTGACGGTGCCCACCAAAAGCCTTCCTATTACTGCCAGATGCAGTTGATTCCTCAGCCTGGAACTTTCCTTGCTTAATGTTACGTTCAATCTTTTCTCCCATCAGAATTAGGTCTGAAAAACTGGCCAGAGATGTATGAAACAACATGTCATGAAATAAGCCTGTGAATGTGCCGACGAACATGTCATTCATTTCCTTGTCTTCTAAAGGAGGACGGACCCTGGCAGCCATATCGCGCCACCTTTGCGCGTACTCTTTAAAGCTCTCCCCCTTCTTCTGAGACAGCCCTGTCAATTGGACCCGATTGGGCGCCAAGTCGCTGTTATACTTGTAGTGAGCTACAAATGCCTCCGCCAATTGCTTCCATGTCTTGATATTAGTTGGCTCCAACCCTATGTACCACTCTAAGGAAGGACCTGACAGACTATCTTGAAAGAAATGCATTAGCATTCTCTCATCAGTTGAGTACGCAAACATCTTTCTGTAATAAGCCTGTACGTGCACTTTCGGACATGTGTCCCCTTTATACTTATCAAACGCAGGAGCCTTGAACTTGATTGGCACCCTCAAGCCAGGTACCAGACCCATTGTTGCCATGTCCAAGCCCACAACACTTTGGTTCAGGACCCCCCTCATCTGCTCTTCCATCATTCTGATCTTTTGGGAGTCATCCATCGGCCCTTCGAAGCCTCCGCCGGAGAAAGCGTCCTCCTGCTGATATTCTTGCCACATACCATTCCCAGCTCCATACCCATCATATCCATTATTACGGCCAGCCCTGATCTGATTCATCACCGGACCTCGGCCTCTGTTGCCGTATCCCTGAACACCTCCAGCAGGCCCAAAAGCCATTAACCCAGCGCCGTTTCCATTTCCGAAACCTCCGTAACCCTGATTGGCCACACCATAACCATCTTTCCCAAAGCCTTGAGCATTGAAACCATATTTCCCAGCATTATCGAATCCCTGATCATTGAACCCGAATCCAGTATTGCCAAAGCCGTTGCCTCCCATATTATCGCCCAAGTTGACATCACCAAGCCCAACGTTATGGACAGCAGTCTCGTTCCCAATTCCGACGTTACCGTTCACAGCAGCGGTAGCGTTGTTGACATTAGCAGCAGGTATATTGACTACAGGTGGAGCCACTGGCGTGGGAGTGCCATCTCCATGAGCAGTGTCGACTCGCACAGACTAATGATCCTCATTACCGTGACCGGCGTTTCTGGCCAACAGAGGTTGGACCATGGCTTGCAAATTTTCCTGACCTTTTGCAATAGCTTCCATGGTCTGCATAAAGAGAGCTAGCTTCTCGCGCACATCTTGCATCTCGTTCTGCATTTGATCCATGATTCTTCGACAGTTGGTGCGGGTAGAATAGCGGTGCGGGTGCTGATCTGCAATCCTGGAAAGTACCTGGTACAGAGCAGGAAATAAGACACCATCCAAAGATTACCTGTAATGCAATATGAATATGAATGCAATGCAATGTGTGTCTGTGCATTAGGGAAGTTCATTCCCCGATTCTAGTGTGAAGGTGCCGGTGCAGTGACAGTGCTAACAATATAAAGCTCGGAGCTGAATCACAGAAAGCCTCGTCTATTGCAGAGAAATCAATAAGCCCAGAATACAATATCACTAAGAGTACAACAAGAAGGCATGACCTCAACCAACAATCCTGGTGATGGTCAGCACTATGCAAATAAAGCATACAAGTTACTACATGAAGTGATCAAATCCTCTCATAAGTCTGGTACTCTTCTAGCAGCTTCGTGGTCTCCGGATGACTTGGTCGAGCAAGCAGCCCTTCAACAAGTTGGTTCCTTTTCTTAAGGACACGTCGCACGTCCTCAGCAGTTTCTTCCCATGCCCCTTCTCCGAAGCGGTCCTCTAGTTTACGCTTCTGAGACACAGCTTCATCTCTGCCTTTGATGGCCTTGTTCAGTGCGTTCTGGAGACTATACCTGGTCATCACTTCTTCTTCACACTTCTTGATGCTGGACTTCAGCTGCTCTTCGAGGTCGGAGATTTGCTGCTTCAACTTATCTTCCCTCTTCTTATTGTTGGTGAGCGTAGCATTCCAAGTCTTATTGCAAGAAGAGATCTCTCGGTGAGCGATGTCAAGCGCTTTCTTCTTGGATTCAAGCATGTCATGGGAGCTTCTGAACTCTTGCCCCATACGTTCGCGCTTCTTCCTCTCCTCCGTCAACTCAGCCCCTAACCTGTTCATTAGCTCAATCTGCTGTTGGAAAGCATGGACGGCCTTGTTTTTCTCACCGCGTATCTGGGCTAGCTCCTGCTCTAACCCTTTGTTGATCTTCATCAAGGCTTCTTTTTCTTTCACAACTTGCTCGTAGGCCTCCCTAGAAACAGTAGTGGGCTCAGCTACCGGAATAGGAACAAGGACTGGTGCATCTGGAAATGGCATCCGCAACTGACTTGCTCTTTCCTGGATCCAAACTCTGTAAGGTGCATAGGCCTGACAGTCATTCTTCCCTAACAACGGCTTCCCTCTTCGGTTAATACGCGTCCAGGCATGCCGTAGCTTGGCTAATAACTCCCCCTTCAAATCTCCGGTGAAGTACAGAGATTCCTGTACTTCTTCCTCCTTTGGTGGGTCCTTCAACGCATATCCGAATTGGCGAATGAACAGAGAAGGGTTGTAGTTGATACACCCTTTTCTTCCTATCAGCGGGACATTAGGGTACCCAGAACAACTGAAGATAAGCTCAGATCCCAGCAGATCTCTATCAAACCATTCAACGTCTTCGGAAGATAGCCTCATCAGGCGCTCTGACCAACTAGCGGTGGTTGCACTTTCCACACAGGATCCCTTCATAGGAAGATGACTCTTGAACCACATATTCAACAAAGGAGCACAGCAGTAAACCACCTTTCCCCTTTTGTTTTCGTTCTTGTAGTGCAATGAGTGGTAGAAGTCTCCGATCAACGTTGGCACTGGATTGCCGGCAGCGAATAGATGGAAAGCGTCCAGGTCTACGAAATTGGGCAAGTTAGGGAATAACACAATTCCATAAATGCATAGAGCCAAAATAGCATTGAAAACCACCCAGCATCCGCTCTTGGCATACTCCTGAGCTTTGCCAACCAGGAAATCAAGTGAGAAACCTGAAACCCCAAGCCAAGAAGTCACTAACAGTTCTGTAGCGTCCATATGCAAGGCCTTGGCTAAGTCCTCCAACTTGGGCTCAGCAACAGAGTGAATAAAGGGAACCTTGTTCTGCACGGGTAGCTCAGTAAACTCCACATACTCCTCAATGGTAGGCCCTAGAATGAAGTCAGCAAACGTAAAACATCTCAATGCGGGGTCATAGAACTGCATCAAGGTGTACAGCCCGTTCATCTCATCAGCAGTGGGCTTGCAGACTAATCTCAGTAATCTCCCGTGACTCATTCTGAAGCTTCTCCTAACCTCCTCATCAGCAAGAGATATCAGACCAAGCAAAGGAGTAATATCAGGTGTGGGCAACTTATACGCAACTGTTTTCCTCAAACCAGCCATAATCAATACTCAGAAGTCTGGGCACTAGAATCGGAGGATATGCAAATGCACCTGCAACACAGACACACGTTAATGGGATGCAATGATAATGAGTATGCAAACAATGCAATGCAAATAACATGCAACAGGGACCAAATGCCGTAGCTGAATAGCCTGAACTATATCAAGGAGTCTCAGATAGATTCTAAAGAAGTCCTCAAACCCTGGTCTCAGATAGACCTAAAACAAAGCTCCAACCAATGGTCTCTGACAGACCTCAAACCATAACTCCAACTGGTCTCTGGTAGACCTCAAGTCACATCTCCAACTGGTCTCTGACAGTCCTTAGAACCCTCCAACTGGTCTCTGACAGACCTCAGAACTCTCCATAAATACCCAGGAACTCTGATCAAGAAATAACCGGTAGTCTGAAGGTCTAGTTACCTGCATAACCCCAAACCCTCTCACAGGTGGATGTCCTAGTAACTGACAAAGGTATGGCATCCTATGCGGTCATCGGCGTCACAGACTTTCAGGGTTGATGATACGATTCCCAGAAGGAGTGGCATCATCAAATCCTGAAGAGGCCTCACTTAGCCAACTTCCAAATGATCGGTTCCCGGAGTCGACAATTCAGCTGACCAACAACCCCTTCGACCCAAAGGGTAGAAAAAGAAGCCAACCAGAAGAACCTCGTCCGAGTGTAGATTTCATGAGACACTAATGCAAGCAAAGCCGGCACGCGCCCACTACTTTCTACTCTAATTCTAGGTGCACTCAAGCCCAGGTCCGGCTTATCTCTCAATCATAGAACCACCCATCACACCCCAATACAGCAACAATAATCAATATATATAATGCTGAAAAATAAAGGTCAGAAATATAAATCCATACAAAATCCTCGACGGGAAAACAAGCGTTAGGATTGACTCTCTTAAGGGACGTTGGATCCCAAATGCATAAGAACTATCGCAGTCCTTAGCAGCCAGGGGACGTTGGGTCCCCAGCAGAGTCACCAGCTGTCGCTACTGCGAAAATCGGCGCCGGCTGAACAGAAGAGTCGCCACCGTGCGTTATTTATCCCACGGGAGGGGAAGGAAACGCTCAGAGTAAACCTCGCACAACACGGGAAAGGTATGGTCGTCGCAACCAAAACCTGGATTCGGGAGTCGGTTACGCAAGGGGAAGGTATTAGCACCCCTCACGTCCGTCGTACTCGACGGGATCCACGCTTGTTTTCGGGTATGGATTGTTATTCTATCTAAACTAAAGGTCAAGGGTTAAAAGAAAATAAAATGACTCGGCAAAGTATCGCACTTTATGCCTACGTATTCCCGTCTGGAACGAGAAATCAGAGTCAACGTAGTTCGCCTACCTACGGGAAAGGAGGGGAAGGTTGCTCGCTAGGATATCGCATCCTATGCCTACGTACTTTCATACAGCATGAAAGATCAGAGCAAACGTAGTTTGGGCCACGTACGACACAAGTCTGTCTTGGTTGATTTTATTCCTTCTGAAAAAGGTTTTTTCTGATTTAACAGTCCCGGCGGACAAAAATGACGTCTTGATGAGTTCACATTCTTTTACGGAAGAAGTGTTTTTTATTATGTTTGAAATTTTATTGTATTTTTCTGTTTGTTTTGAGGAAGAAGAGACAGAACTCTAACCTACGGTTGCGAAGGGAATCAAACTAACCTAATGTTATCATGCATGGGTTAAGACCTAGTGTCTATCATGCTCCTCTCTTGCACAGAGAGAAACAGAGATCCTAAGGGAATAGACGGAAACAGAAACAATATCAGATATATACATTAAAACAGTAAAATGCATGGATGCAACAATACAAGCGAGGCAAGGGAGTCCCACTCAACCTCGAACCTAGAAAACAATAGGCAAAAGTGAACAGGATTCACTTTCAACCCAACAGGGTAAACAGCAAACAATACAGTCCAGAAAACCAATCAATACATCAAGAATGAATAACAGCAGAAAAATAAACAGCCACAGCAGCTCTGCACCACATCTATCTTCAAGTCATCATCAAACAGCTATAAGCTTCAGCAAACATCAATCTCCATCTCCACAGCTTTCCAGCAAGGGCTTTGGTCATCAGTCTTCCATCTACAATGGCTTTTCTTCAAGTCTCAGGCTCCAGGAGGAATATCAGTCAACAAGATGAAGTGAATGAATGTTAGACAGTCAATTACCTACCAAGGGTGGTTCATCAACTGTTAACATTAAACAGACATTCTTCTCTCAAAAGTTCTATCTTTCAAATACATTCACTGATCCTTCCAAAGGAAGGAGGTGGATATTTGAAAGAGACTTTGAATCATAGAGAAAGGATGGATGCAGACAAGGCATTCCATGTTTGAGAAACAAACTTTCTAATCTAGAGCTCTGCCTAGCTCCTAAACCCTAATCTCCTCAACAGTTGCTAGCAGGAATCTCCTCCTCAACTCTGGCAGTTGATCTTCAAACTCTTGATCTCCAATGGCTTCATCATCATAAGTCTTCAGCTCTCCCAATTCCCCAGACAATCCCAATACCCATACAGACAAACAATAATCCCCAGAGGGCACACCACACCAACCAATCAAATATAGACAGTAATATACTAATAGCAGTAGGGGAATCCTAGTGATTTCTGAGGGATCTAATAACTACCCATAGTCCCTATAGTCCCACATCTAAAATATTCAATCTCTAAGTCCTAAGGGAAATGAACTAATTCACCTAAGTCATCACTAAAACCCTAATTTTATTCATGTTATTCCAACCTAAACCAATCACCTAAAATTAATTTCTAAAAATATGAACTAAATTGCATATACAAGCTAACAATGTCTATTAATCAACCTAAAAAGAATGGACAAAAAATATTAAAGCAACTATTAGAACAAAATTTATCAAAATCATGTATGAAATGAAACACCTAAAATAGGCATTTATTTGGAAAATATGGGAAAAATATCAAATAAAAAATAAAATGCAATTTTTTTTTATAATTTTCTAGACATCTTGAAGAAATTAATGCAAAAAGAACCATTAAAAAATATGAAAATTATGATTTATTATGATTTTTATAAAATGCATGAAAATGAAAAGAAATTAAAAATTGAAATATAAAGAAATAGAAGGAGGAGGTGAGAATAGCAGTGGCGTTCTAGTTGTAATCCAAGTGGGCCACCAGCTGGGAGGTGCGAATATCAAAGGCTCAGGCCCATACGCGTTCAGAAAATGAAAATGAAAATTAAAAGAAAATGGATAAACCTTCGGTGCAAACAGCATTAAAACCATGTGTATTCCATTGGGCTCATCAATTGGGGGGTGGGGATAGAAGTTTGGATCCAGGCCCAGAGCGCGTTAAATGAAACGCTGAGTTTTGATACTCAGCCTCACTCCCTCCAAATTTCAATTGAATTGTGGCCATACGATCATGCTTTTGGTCCAAGTCAAAACGGTCATCCAACGGTGGTCCATCGTCTTCCCCAATGGATTAGGGTTTCAGCCATTAAAGCTCTGCGCGAAGCTTGCCTCAACCAGAGTTCCATCTCATCATGCAACCTCAATTCTCCATGAAAACTCCATCTGCAAAGAGCAAAGTTGCTCTATTCTTTCCCCTCTACACAACCATAACAAAATCTTCTTCTAAAACTCCATCCAGACTCGAACCCGATAGCTAGAACACCTTGAATCCATCATTATCACCTGTGATCAAATCTCCCAATTCTTGCCAAACCTTATCCTAACCTAATCTACATCTTATACTGGTCATTTTAAGCCATATCATGAGAATTATCGTGCCATATTCCATGAGATACAAACTTTAACAGAATTGGTGCATCATGCTCAACCTTCATGAAACCTCTCCAAACTCATCAAAATCAGTCCTCTATCCTATCTTAACAATTCTACACTATCAAAACCTAATAATTCTAACTAAAGCATGCAATTTGAATAGAAATCGAACCTGGTGCAATTGGTGAAAACAGGTATGTAACTCTTTGGATCTGATGCTTGTAAGGACTTGAAACTGATCCACACACTCCCACTTTAATTCTGTATGCAAAGATCTTGACTCAAACTTCTTGTATCATGTGATTCCAACTTCTTGCACCTTGAATGATGAAACTTGTATGGCACTATCCTTTCTCAATTCAGCCAAATTCTTGTGAGAATTGTAATCTATGGATGATGGTGATGAAGATCAGATCAAGAAGTGTGAGAATTGATGGAGATTTGAGAGAGTTTGAGATGCTTTTGCAAATTGGAGAAAGTGAGTGAAACTTGTGATTTTGAGAGAATTAGATCACCAACCATGGCATGAACCATCTCACATCAATATATACATGTCCTTAGAACCTCCTAGAAACTTGGAGAAGCTTCCCTTGCATTCTTTCCTTTGGATTTGGTTTATGTATCTTCCATTACAAGTAACCATGGATAACTCCCAAAATGTGAACTAAGCTCAAAATTCTACTTTAGCCAATGTCTTTAAAATGATCTTTCCATTCAAAATGACCTATAATTTTGCTTCATTTGGCCAAAATATGAAAAATCTCATTTTTAAGTCCATTTTTATTCATTAAATCCAACAATTTTGAAACTTTGTGCTATGAATCTTTCCAATCTCTCATGGTCACTTTTCTAGACTCAAACTGTCATTTGGAACAAGTTTGATGTTGTAAAGTTTTCCATTTGAAGCTTCCTTGTATGAGTTTTGGGCATAGGTTGAAATGACCTGTAATTCTCAGATGACCAAAATACCCTTTGCTTGCCAAGACCATAAGTAGAGTTCCAAAAATCATATGAAGGAATACTATACCATTCTAGAAATCTAGGACAATGAGGAACAACTCTTATGTTGACCAGAAATTCATTTGAAATCTCCTTGAGGGGTAAAAGTTGCTTGGAAGTCAAGTCACTTTCATAGACAAAATTTCAGATACCTCAGATGACCTGTAACTTGCAAGGACCATAACTTGAGTTCTATAAATCTCCTTGGTGTCTTCCACCACTCAAATTAAAGGTATTGAGATCCTATACAAGTTTCATGTTGGCCAAGGATCCATTTGAAGCTTGCATTTTGACTTATCTTGCTTGGAAATTTGACCTAAGCTAGGGGATTTTACACAGAAACCCTAATTTAGAAACTCCTCTTCTCCTTGATTTCTCTTGATTTCTTCTTGGCATATCACCATATCCTCTTCTATATGTCAAATGATGAACCCCACATCTCTCCAATAGCCCTTAATGCCTTTCAATCAGTCAATTGACCTAGAGTTGACCCAGGGTTGACCCAGATGAAACCCTAGTTGACTGTCCTCAACTACAATTCTTGTGATCATATCAATGACTTGTATCCTTCTCCAAATGACTTTCTAAGTCTCCCATGATGTCCACATACTCTCCATGCTCAGCCCAAAACTCCCAACTTCTTGCTGATCCTCAGAGACCCTCAGATAGGAGATGGATGCAATGCTTGATCCACTGACCTCTCCAACTTTCAAATTCTTTTCTGATGACTTGAATGAGGTTGAATCAGGATAATAACCTCTTGATAGGCCTCTAGAGATGAGAATAATGCTTGGTCCCCTGTTGAATGACTTGCTATGCTTATACTATGCAGATGAGTAACCTATGTACATGACTCTATATGCAAATGCTAATGATATTGAAACATAAACCAAGTGAATAAGGTTGGGCAAATTTTAGGGTGCAACAGTTCACTGATCCTTACTACCATGGACGGAGAACAACTCACACACCCGATAAACTCTGACGCAGTTCAGAAATATTACGCCTAAAAAGTACCCGATAAACCGGAAAATCCAAAAGAACGGTTTATGCAAAAGTTAGGGTAAAAAAAAAAGAGAAGAAAAGAAAGAAGAGAAAAGAAATAAAAAAGCTCGCTAAGTTGAAAACCCGAAAGGGAGGCTTAGGCAAAAATGAGCGTCCCGGTGGATTGAAAACCCGAAAGGGCGATCCAGGAAAAAATTAGGGACAAAGGCGTTTCGCTGCATCAGACGAAGTCATCAACACTGCAGACTCAACAAAGATTCATCTCAACATCTCTCGTCAGAAGCAAGGATCTTGGAGAATTCTAGTCTTTAGGGATAGTTAGGTCACAGGATTCAATGTAACCTTATCCACTTTTGCCATTTTACTTGTAAAAATTTCCATGGAATATTGTCATTGGCAAGATTTCATCCTTTAAATAAAATCAGCCTTTTGAGCCTTTCTCTCTTGAGCAAATTATCAGTTCCTTATTTTCTTTGTTATGCAAAATACCGTTCGTTAGTCAACGATTGTTTTTGAAAGCATTAAAGTCCAAATTTTCGAAAAAATAACTTGGAAAGATTTTACAAAATGTTTAACTTGTGGAAAGACTCGAGGAAAATCATACTTCCCCGAAACTTCAGGGTAGCAGGAGTCTTGATGCACAGTCAGAATTTACATTCCCCAATGAAATGCTAGCAAGTTGAGCGACGAAGAGTCCTTTGGCCATGTATGGTTACAAAGATTGAAGATTATCCCTCAGGATTTCTTGTGATAATATGAAGGTTCTTTCCCCAACAAGGTATTTCTGGCCATCTGTTGAATTCACCTCAGCACAATCTACCTACAGGCCCTATTCCCCAGTAGGTCTTCGGGTTTATTTGCCAAGTCTACGTACACCCCTCATCATGGGATCAGTGTGATTCGTTTGTTCCTCGAGTCGGTGACATCTATCAATCCCCGCGAAGTCTAAGTTATTACTCGCTTCATTTCCAAGTATAAGTCCAGTCGTAACTGGCATTTTGTTCAAACCAATTGTCGTTGGTATTCATTTGGTCGTCACCATCTATTTCCTTTTTAAGCCCAGTCGTCACTGGCATTGTCTAAATCCAATCGTCATTGGTATCTCGTTAGTCGTCACTAACAAATCCACGTATAAGTCCAGTCGTCACTGGCACTAAATAAAAGTCCAATTGTCATTGGCGCCTCTTGGTTTGGTTGTTACCAACCTTTCCCCGGGGAATCCAGTCGTCACTGGTATTGTTCCAATTGTTATTGGTATCTTGTTAGTTGTTACTAACTCTCCCCATGAAGTCCAGTCGTCACTGGCACTGCCTAAATCCAATCGTCATTGGTATCTTGAGGTTTTAACCAATTTTTCCCTTTGAAACCCAGTCGTAATTGGTATCATCATCTAGAGTCCAATCGTTATTGGAACCTGTTTCGTTTTGGTCGTTACCAATTTCCCCAAGACGTTTCTTGATTACCAGCACTGTGTGAACTGGTTGCAGAAGCTGAGGATATATCCCCAGTGATCCATGTTCCCAGTCAAGTCCCAGAGATCTAGTCGTCATTAGTGTCCTCCGTGTGTGATTAGTCTTGTTTCTAGTCCATTCCTGAAGATCCCGTTTGAACTCTTCGCTACAGGAAGTTCCTCATCTGATCATCCCCAGTGAGGTTGTATCCAGTCTTTCGCTTCCCCGGTGAAGTCTGATTCTCTTTTCCCGATGGAATTAATTTTCCATTTCCCCAGTAAAAGTATATCCTTTCCCCCAGTGGAAGTCAATTCTTCTCCCCGGTGGAGTACCTCTGTTCCAATAAGATTGTCATCTTTATTGGATTTGTCTCTTCCCCATGTGAAGTTTCCCTGCTTACTCTATCAGTCATGTCTGAACTGTTAATTTAGTTTTTTAATACGAGTCCCCAGTGTCGAGTCCTTGTATTTGTCATTGTTTGTTTTATTGTTTCTTTTATTATTATTGTTGCGTCTATGTTGTTTGCATTCAAGCATTATAAAGCATCATTTAGAGTACATGGCATATCATAACTTGTCCTTTAGCATGGCATCGGATCTAAGGGACAAAATTTTTGGTTATCTATATTTAAATACCTTTCACTGCGATTTAACGAAGATTGTCATCTCTCGTTCCCCATCTAGTGAAGATATTTAAATAGGGGCAACTGTTGTACCCTAAATTTTGACCCCTTAGATTCCCATTATCATTTTATAAGCACGATCATGAATTATCTAACCCTAAATCAGTGCAAGTTCATTATTGTCAAGTTACAGATGAATCAGGGTTCTCGCACCGACAAATTCAAAACAACCAAGGAATGATCAACCAATGATTTAGGCCAATTCAATCATGGAATGAAATCAAAGATAATATCAAAGTCAAATGAGAAGTCAATTTGAAGAAATCATTTCAGAATCAAGAACAGTGCAGTCAGGAGGCCCCGATTAGGGTTTTTAACTAGTGAAAAGTCAACTGTGGTTTGACTTTGATGTTGGAAGATGTTTTAATGGTGGGATTGAGGTCCATGAAGTTCATATAGCTTATTAAAGACCATTCAAGAAGTATCAAAGTCTCAGGATATCCAGAATGTCAATAGGCGACTCAATCGGCACCGATCGATCGTACGGTTGACCGAAAAGTCAACTCCTCAAATTTTGAGAATTGGAATCCAAGTTGTGAATCAAAGTTGTTCCTTATGTAATAATGGACTTGCATATCAATTTTCATGATCATTGGATCAAGGATGAGAGAGTAATCGAGAAATTGGGAAATTAGGGTTTTGAAAAGGGCTAAACCATAACTCCTTAACCACACATCCAATTGAGTTGGTTCAAATCTCATTTGGAAGCTCTTGACAAGTCCTACAAAGGTCCCATACTAGTCCACAACCAGAAAATGCATACTTTTTGAGATAGAAGCAAAAACATTCCTAGAAGGGAAAATAACTTAGAAAATTTCTAAGTTATTTCCACTTTAAAAGCTTGTGTGCAGCCAATTTTGAGGGGGTTTTTCACCTAGTTCCAATTGGAGTTTGATTCCTTGAAAAAAAGGAATGTTTTAGAGCTATGTGAGGGCTTTCTAAATTGTACTAGAACATCTCAAGAGGAGTTATGAGCAGAAAGTTACATGCATTCAAAATTAAGGGTTTCACATGTTAAGTCCCACATTGGCTGAATTTTCAAGATTGATTTCTTTCACCAAAATTGCCAAATTTTCTTGATCTAACTTATTGTATCTGATGTATGAGATGTATGTAACATGATACAAGAAAGAATTATGCATAATACCACAAAATCAAAGCTTGAAGTTCATTGCCTTGCAAGTGGAGCAAGTTGGCAAGTTGAACTTTCCAAGCATGAGGTGGAAAGTAAAAAGTTGTACCAGCCCCTTCCCTATGATCCTAGCCTGCTACAAACATCAGAAAATCATCAAAGAACATGGGCAAGTTGTATTTGCATCAGAATTAGGTGGAAAACCCTCCAAGGGAGGTTTGGTTCAAAATATCCCAAGATTACTTCATGTTGAAGAAATCTCCCTAGCAAGCACCTCAATCACTTTGTATATAAAGGGAGAGCTCTTTCACCTCATTCCATACACAATTCATCTGATAAAAACCATAGAGAAGTTCTGTAATTACGTTTTCCACATCTTGCACCAAATCTCCAAAATTACAAGATCCATGAAAACACCAAAAATGGTCATGAAGTGAAATTTGCTCAAAATCATTTCTACCAATTACAACACTCTAACAATCATCCATACACCTTATAAATAACATATAGAAGGTGTACAATCCATCAAACCACCAAAAATCTCAAGAAATCAAAAAGTCAAACTCATACCTAGCTTACTTTGACTAAAAGCCACAAAAACCACCAAAGTGTGTTCTAAACCTTTCCTTGAGGTTGTGATCACTTGGACACCTCAAAAATAGCATATCTCAACTGTCAAGACCCTTAGCAACCATTGGAGACTCATAATTTTCATTTTGGCATCATAAGTGGTTGATTACTTAAAGTTGAAGTAAAGTGCAAAAGCAAGAAGGTGAAGTTAAAATCTCTGGTTTTCTCAAATAATTTTGCTTGCTTAAAAGGATCATCAACAGGTATGTGACTTGTCTCCATTGACTCTTGCATCATTATCATGAAATTAGTTGTGTGAGTGTTTTGGTAGAATTGGATGGTTATGAGCATTATGTGTTTTCATGACATTTTGTTATTTAAATGTGGTCATCATGTGTGCCTTACTGTCAAAGTGATCTTAAGATGATAAACATCATTTACACTTGCCATAGCTGCTGATCTTGGTCATTTGTATAGTTATTGTTTTCAAAATTGTTGGTATTTTCTTTAATCATGCTGAGAAAACAAAAGCATTAAAACTGATCTGAGGCATATTTGAATTAACACACACATTCAGTTTGGTGATTTGCCATTTTGATTATGCTGAAAATTATTACTGCTTGATGTATGTTTAGTTTGAAAATCATGTCTTTAATCTGCCATGCCCTGTTCCAGCTTTGACTGCTAATCTCACATGCTCCAGATCTCAATGCATTCAATCTATTTTCAAAAACAGTGTTGGTTTAATTGTTAAACATCAATACTGCTATGCTTGATTTTGTTCTGATGTGATAATTCATTTTTTGCTACCAGCAGAGCATTTGTTAACATGAATATGTTCAAGTTGATCTTTGCTTTTCTTACTGCTCAAGTAACTTTGATTTTTAATGAACAAACCTGTTTCTAATGAGTAACAACATCATAGCCTTCATGTCAAACCTGTTGTAGGACACTTGATTGATTTTGCTGTTCATGATAGGATCTGTACTCAAGCATTAGGTTCATGTTCTTATGCAGAATCATACCATAATATGTTTGCATCAAAGTCTGTTTTGAACATTCATTTGCATCAAAATCTGTTTTGAACATTCATTTACATCAAAGTCAGTTTTTGAACATTCATGGTATAGCAATGGAAAGCTCATTTTGGCATAAGGCATCACAGGCCTGAATTTATCTTGCAAACATTTCCTAAATGTCATTTGAAAAATGTTAGCACAACTATTTGAACCTCAAAGCTGTCATCTCAAAATTTCATGTATCAAACCATTTTTGCAAATTTCACAAATCACACAACTTGCTATTTTTTGCACAAATTCAATTTTCTTTGAAACCACTTCACACACACCTCACATTGGTCCATTACAACATGCTTGAACTCTCATTTCATTCAAAATCACTCAATTATAGAAAATCACTTCAAAAATGCAAGAATGTCATCACACATCCACACACTTGTCACTTTTTACACCAGTTTCTTTTTTCACTAAAAATACTCCACATACACCTCATATTATTCAAATATAACATGTTAGAACACTTGTTTGAGTTGGAAATACACTGCATCACAAATTCAATCTTGAGTTGCTTCTTGCTTTCACATGCTTGCACATCACATACCAGATTTTAAATCAATGATCATCTTTGAAATCTTTGTGATATAACAGCTTAATATGATCATATGTGACATGTTTAAATGAACCAAACCACTAAAAATGACCTGAGCACCAACTTGTATCATCTCATGTACATAATACACATAAGATGCACTTTGGATACCACACTTCCACACACCTGTTCCAGCTTGAATTTTTTCACATACACACACTTGAAATCATGCTTGGAATGTGTTTACAATATTGCTTTGGTCTGAATTGCTTTGGAACTCAAAAACCCCAACTGTCATGCATTGTTATTCTTTGATCATTTGCAACTTGAACATGATTATTCATTCCAGTTCAATTTTATTCCCAATCATGTTCTGGTTTGATTCATTATCCCTTAAATGATGTGTGTGTATGTTTAGTTGGAGGTAAGAGTGATTGTATCAAGATGTACATGACAATTTGCAAATTTGGATGCATCACACACACTAAGAATGCACTTTGAACACCAGAACTTGTATTGGCATGTTTTAGACTGGTTTGATTGTCCTAGCTGCTTATAATAATCATGTGTAAAGTGCTTGAATGATCACATAGACTCAAAACTGATGGGAACATTAAATCACACACCAACATGTATATAACACGCAAGAATGCATTTTGAAAGCCAAGTATCCACATGTTGTTTCCAGTTAGAATTTTTTCACACACACACACACTTAATATCATAAATTAAAGGTGTTTGGAAGGTTAGTATGACCCTTGATTACTTTGAACTTAAAAACCATACTGTTATGCATTGTTGTTTTTATGATCATCTGCAAATTGAATGTGACTTTTCATAATCAGTACATCCTGGCCTTGAAAGTGTTTTCATTTGTTTAAATATCATGTAATTGATGTGTATGTCAGTTTAGTTGGCATTGAGAATGATTGTATGAAGCTATTCAAACCATTTTGCAATTCTTGAACCTAAACAAGTACCCTATCGGGTTTTTCACTAGGAAGGTGATCTCAAAAAAACCAACACCACCATCTTAATCCTCATGTTTTTCTACCCCAAAAGCATATAAGGTTTGTGGAAAAAGACCAAAAATTGAGGAAGTTATGAACCATTTTGCAAATCCATGAGAACCATAGTTTTTGCCCAGCCAGGAATGAAGATATACATCATATATTTATTGTTTCACATTTGTTAATGGATGTATGGCCTCCCCAGCGGTTGAGACTTGCGCGCGTATTGTACTTGGCATGGGTTCGATCCCTTGTGATAACCCTTGTTGCCACTTTTTCTCATTTTTCACATGAAACTTCAAAAAATCATAACTCTCTCATTTTTTATCATTTTTCACCCATTATTTTTTCATTGTGTTTGTTTTAATGTTTACTTTCATGTCATAATTTTATTTTCCATGTTTGATTAATTTCTCACCATGTTTGACTATGTGCAACTTGTCATATTGACAGTACTAACCCTAGCTGTTGCAGATGAAAGTTTAAAGGGTTCCACTTGTTTTTCTTTGTGAAAATTGATTGTTATCATTCCTATACATGTTGGTTAACATGTTAGGATTTTTACTTTGAATTATTATCATGTTCATTTCATCTGTTTGTTAATTGTACTCCAGGTGCGATCTGTCGTCACAGTTTTCGTACTAATCATCTGCTTTGATTGTCATCTTTGCTTTTTCATCCTTAATATTTTTCATTGGTTGTCACCATGAATACTTTTGTGTGATGTTTGTATTTTGTTTTTATCCCCAAATGATGAAGCTTGATAGCTTTCATCCAGTTGCCACTATCTCCCCCTCCAAAGGAAAGTCTGTCCACTTGACTGTCAATGTCTTGGACCAAAATCTTAACCCTCTTGACTTTGTTAAGTCACCTCAACCCTAGATTAGAAACCTTTAGACTTTGCTTGAAGTCTAAGAAACCCACCCATACTAGGAGTGTTCTTCAACTAGAACCCTAGGAAAGAGTCCGTCAACTCTGTGTAAGAATCATCGTCATGACTTCTTACTTCCCCTTCAACTTAGATTAGGGAGTTTTGTCAAACTCCACACAAACATTGTCATGTTTGTTCCCCTTTGAACCTTGATCATTATCAAGTGTTATTTTCCCTTGTGAGGCGAACTACGATTGCTCTGATTCTATCCTAGTCAGGATACGTAGGCAGAAGGTGCGATGCCTTTGCGAGCAAACTTAGAAAATACTTAGGCTTTTTTTTTTTAATTTTATCTCAATTCCCAATCCTTAAAACCATAGTGCACAATTCACAAACTTAGCAAGTAATTAAACAAAAGGTTCCTGTAGAGTACTACAGATATTTAGGGTGCTAATACCTTCCCTAGATATAACCAACCCCCGAATCCCCGAATCTCTTAAGCGTTGTCGTTACATCGCGAAAAATGTTCTTTCTTTCTTTAGACCTATCCTTTGGATAAATTAAAGTCCGGTTGTAAAAAGAAATATGGTTCAAGTTAATTAATAGCTTGATATCAAATTTTCACCGCAACAGTATGTTTAGTCGGAACCACCCGTTGCGCTTTGGGTTTTGACTACTGTCGAAGGATTTTTATAGAGTCCCCACAGATAAACCAATCTGGAAATAGAGGGGCAAGAGCCACACCAAAATTAGCAGTTGGTAATCGAGGAGTTTTCGGCGGAAATAATTTAAAGGCAACCTCATACCATTTCTCACGAGGAACAGATGAGGGAATTTTTAAGTTTTCCATTTTCTTAAGAAATTTTTTCTTTAAAGTGACAGCAGCCTCGCGGATGGTTCGACTAACATCGTCTGGTCGATAGGTGGTTTCAAAGTACTTCTGGAAGGCTTGAATCTCTTTGATATGGGTAGACGTACCTTTCTTGGTCTTCTCCTGCGCATCAACGAAAGCTTGGTCAATCAAACGAGAAAAACTTAAAGCATCAAGAAACTCTGAGAAATAATGGTTGATCCACCAGTTGTAGAATTATGGGAAGCAGAAGTAAGAGGGCTCGAAGTAAATGGTTGTAAAGAGAGATTTATGGGCATGACGCGCCAGGTATGTTGAGCATTCGATAGGGTTGAAAACGGTGAGAGGAGGTATAATGTGTGATTTTTTATCATACAAACATTTGGGTAAAGTCTGTATTAGCTCTAATTGCCGTGACACCAAGTTTGGTTGATAGGCTACTAAAGTGGCTTGTCCCCTAATGAGATTAAGCTTATGAACCAATAGTCGAGGCGTGAGGAAGTGTTCCCAGACCAACTTCAATTCATCTTCATGTTTCTTCAACGAAGGAGGGAGAGCTCTGGTGAACCACTCAAGACCACATTTCCTTTCTGCGAATGGAGCCATTCTCGGGGTGAGTTCGTGACATTTTGCGAACATTTGAATGAAGCTTGAAAGGTTGGCTCGAAGCGTCTGTCCTTCTTCTCTTGGATTTAGTTGAACCAAGCGGGGCCATTTGTTAGGGAACAATTGGTAGTAATTTATATATATTTTATCGGTCCCTTTTTACCGATTTCTTATTAAATTCACACAAGTTTTTATCACAATTTAGTAAAACATTCAATTTTAGTTATTTTGTTTTGTTCGAATAGATATTTCACTTTTTCTTTAAGTCTTGTAGAATTTTTGTCAAGAAAAGAATGATTGCATAAAAAGATCTCCGGAGCAATACTTGAAGAACAAAGTCGGCAAAGGCAATGCAAAGCAACAAAGCAAGCAATTTTGTTTTTGACAGTTCGCGCTGCGACCTCCCTTCGCGCCGCAAACTGAGTGCATTTCATCCACATGCAAAGTAATGACACATGTCCTGTCTTAGAAGTAAAACCACTTTTTGTAGGGTGGCGCCCCATAGGCTATTTATTGCAATTTTCCCTTGCATGTTGGACATAATCATTCCATCTTTTAGTCTTAGCATCTCTTAGGTTTGTAGAATATCTTAGAGAGATTTTGGGAAGAGATTTTTCTTGTTCTTGGAGAATTTTGGCATGCAAGAAGGAATTCTTGAAGAATTTTCCATGGAATCAATGAAGATGATGAGTATCTAAACTTCTTTCTTGTCAAGCTTGAGGTAGTAGCTATCCTATGTTGTTTATGTAACATTACTATCATTGCATGTAACAAACTACATTTGATATAAGGAATTATATTTTCTCTTTACATTGAAAATTCAGAATTAAATTATTGTTGAGAAAGATAGTTTGATTCTTGACATAAGATATTTTTCCAAGTAGAGAATAAATTGTAGAGATAGATTTATTCACTACTTTTCTATTGTGTTAAACATTCAAGATTATTATATCAATAGTTAGATGGAGAGATCGTCTAAGGATTTATATAGTAACCATCACAATTTTATTTAGACATAAATATTATTGAGAGGACACTTGAATTTTATCATGTGGTATTAAGAACATATAAAGAACAAAGATAGTGAAACTCAATCTTGACAAGACTTCTAAACTCTATTCTAAAATCAATTTTATTGTCTTAATTTTCTTATAAGTAAAAAGAATACTTTAGTCATAAATAAACAATTCGAACACCTTTTGAACTTACAACAATCGAAATTATAGAACGGCGGTAGTAACACCAATCTCTGTGGATACGATTTAAAAGTATTTACCGGAAATATACTTTTCAACAAATTGGCGTCGTTGCCGGGGATTAGTGTCGATATTACATGCATTGCAATAATTCATTGTTCTAAGTTCTTGTTTTTATTTTTATTTCTATCACTCTTGTGTTTCACTTGGTTTGTTAGTTTTGTAGATTCTAGTGCATGCGAGAAAAAGCCACCGAGGAGCAATTTCAATTCGACCCCGAAATTGAAAGAACAATCCGAAGGCTTAATAGCAAGACACGAAGGAGAAAGAAACTAGCCGACGAAAGGAACCAGAGAGAAGAAGCAACAAATTCTGCACTTGCTCAAATTGAAGAGGAAGTTGTAGAAACCGTTGAAGGAAATATGGGTGACGACGCTCGTACCGAAATGTCCGCTAATAGTCCAAGGAGGACAGCCCAATTCGCTCGAGGCGGAAGGAATACGGAGATGAAGGTCGGAATCCTTCAACTCCTTTATGCAAATCCATTCACCGGAATGGATCATGAAGATCTGTACAACCATCTCATCAAATTTTATGAGATTGCGGGTTCTACGGGAGTAGATGAAGCAGGTGAAGAAAACTTATTCAAGAGAATGTTCCCACATTCATTGGTGGGAAAAGCAAAAGAGTGGTACCTTGATCAACCAACAAGAGTGATGACGGATTGGAATTTGTTAGAAGAAAGATTTCTAGAGAGGTACTACCCTCAATCCCGATTCATGGAAGCCAAAACGGATATTTCGGTGTTCACACAAGGAAGCAACGAGTCTCTAAACGAGGCTTGGGAAAGATTCAAATCCATGTTGAGGAAATGCAAAGGTCACAATTTTGATGATCTCACACAAATTCACATTTTTCTCAACGGACTTCAAACATCACAAAAGACACTCTTGGATGCTACCGTGGGTGGTTCTCTCATGTCAAAGAATGCGGAGGAAGCAAAAACCATTATTGATCAAATGGCACTCAATGATCGACAAAGTCAACACGACCGTAGTCCTTCACAAAGGAAAGCGGGATTTCTTGAGTTGAATACCAACGATTCCATACTTGCTCAAAACAAGCTACTCTCTCAACAAGTGGAGCTGCTCACTCAACAAATGTCCAAAATTCCACAACAATTGAAAGAGATTCATGGAACATAAGTTAGACATCAAGTAGCAAGTTGTGAACTTTGTCAAGGAGATCATCCAACCGGATTCTGTCTCCCGATTCAAGAGGAAGTAAGTTATGTCAACAATCAAGGTCAAGGTTACCAAAGATATCCTCCACAACACAACAACACTTTTCAAAGGAACAACCAAAGCTACCAACAATCAAGATTCAACAATCAAAATTTTCAGCAACAAAGTCCATATCAAAGTCTAAACACACAAGTCCAACAATCACAAGGCGGAAGTTCCAAGTTAGAAGATACGCTTGCACAATTCATACAAGCTTCCATGGCAAGTCAAAAAAGCAATGAAGCAACAATCAAGAATTTGGAAACTCAAGTAGGCCAACTTGCAAAACAATTGGCGGAACAACAAGCAATTCCATCATTCTCCGCCAACACTCAAACCAATCCAAGGGAACATTGTAAAGCAATTACCACAAGAAGTGGTAAAAAGGTGGCAAGAAACATAAACGAGGAAATTACAGTGGAGGATGAGATAAATGTCACAGCTGGAAATCAAGAAGAAGAATTGTTGGAGGCTCAAAACGAAGAAGAGAAAAATTCTCCTCAGGTCGCGCCGCGCCAGAGCTTCGCGCCGCGAATTGCACAAAAACAGAACCATGAAGAAGGTGTTCAGAATGAGCAAAAAGTGAAAAACAAAAAAGGGGATAAAAGCGTGAGTCATGTTCCAGCCCAACACTTACCTTACCCGCATGCACCATCAAGGAAGGACAATGCAAGGCATTATGCACGGTTCATGGATATACTCAAGCAACATCAAATTAGTATTCCATTTACCGAAGCACTAAAGCAAATGCCAAAATACGCAAAGTTTTTGAAGGATATTCTTACAAAAAAGAAGAGGTATACTGAAGATGAAACTGTTCTACTTGATGCACGGTGCAGTGCAATCATTCAAAGAAAATATCCCAAGGAAGGAGTCCGACCCGGGCCGAGTAGTTTTACTGGTGACCATTGGAAGCACATACATTGGCAATGGTTTGATTGATCTAGGGTCCATCATCAATCTAATTCCCTTATCTATTATCAAAAGATTGGGAAACATTGAGATGAAGTCAACGAGAATGACTCTCCAACTAGCCGACAAGTCTACCACTTCACGATATGGAGTTGCACAAGATATGCTAGTCAAGGTGGACAAGTTCTTCTTTCTGGTAGATTCTGTGGTAGTGGACATGGACGAGGACCGTGATGTTCCTTTAACACTCGGAAGACCATTCATAAAGACAACCCGGATGATGATTGACATCGATGATGGACTCATGAAAGTGAGGGTGCAAGATGAAGAAGTGACATTCAATCTTTTCGAAGCCATGAAGCATCCTAAAGACAAGCACAATTCCTTCCGAATCGATGTAGAAGAAGAGGAAATCATTGAAGTTGCAAATCAAGTCCATCTTTCTAATTCCTTGGAAAGATCTCTTATAGGAGCTTACAATGTCTCAACCGAAGAGGAGAAAAAAGAAATTGAGGCAATTTTGAGTGATTTAGAGTTTTGTGGAGAGATTGCCTCTCATGAAGAAAAGATTGAGGTTTTGGATGAGAAGAAGAAAGTAGAAGACACAAAGCTGGAATTGAAAATGCTACCTCCACATTTGAAGTATATATTCCTTGGCGATAATTTCACGAAACCGGTGATAATTAGCAATGCTTTATCCATCCAAGAAGAGCAGAAATTGACACAAGTATTGAAAAAGAATGAAGGCGCAATTGGATGGGTATTATCGGATTTAAAAGGTATTAGCCCAGCCTATTGCATGCATAAGATCATGATGGAAGACAATTACAAATCTGTTACTCAACCTCAAAGATGCCTAAATCCATCCATGAAGGAAGTGGTGAGAAAAGAAGTCGTTAAACTATTGGAGGCTGGAATGATCTATCCTATATCCGATAGTGAATGGGTGAGTCCGATGCAAGTAGTTCCAAAGAAAGGTGGTATGACGGTTGTTCGCAATGAGAAAAATGAACTGATTCCAACTAGGACGGTAACCGGATGGCGGATGTGCATTGACTATAGGAGATTGAATCAAGCCACAAGAAAAGACCACTTCCCACTACCTTTTATGGACCAAATGCTAGAGAGGTTAGCCGGTAAGAATTTCTACTATTTTTTAGATGGTTATTCGGGCTACAACCAGATTTCGGTCAACCCGGAAGATCATGAAAAAACAGCCTTCACATGTCCTTTCAGCATTTTTTCTTACCGGAGAATGCCTTTTGGATTGTGTAACGCACCTGCAACATTTCAAAGGTGTATGCAAGCCATCTTTTCAGACTTGATTGAAGAGTGCATTGAAGTGTTCATGGATGATTTTTCCGTCTATGGTACATCATTCGATTTATGCTTGAAGAATCTTGATGTAGTACTAGAGAGGTGCATAGAAACAAACTTGGTGCTGAATTGGGAGAAGTGTAATTTCATGGTAACCGAAGGGGTTGTTCTTGGGCACAAAATCTCCTCCAAAGGGCTGGAATTTGACTGAGCAAAGGTGGAAGTAATCGAAAAATTACCACCTCCAATAAATATTAAGGGGATAAGAAGCTTTCTCGGACATGCTGGATTTTACCGGAGGTTCATTAAAGATTTCTCAAAAATTGCAAAGCCCTTGAGTAATTTGCTCAACAAAGGTACACAATTCCTTTTCGATGACTCTTGTTTGAAAGCGTTTCATGAGTTGAAACAAAGGTTGGTAACCGCACCCATAATCGTTGCACCTAATTGGAAACTTGATTTTGAACTTATGTGTGATGCAAACGATTATGCGGTTGGTGCGGTTTTAGGTCAAAGAAAAGCAAAAAAATTTCATGCCATACATTATGCTAGTAAAGTTTTAAACGAAGCACAAGTCAATTATGCAACAACTGAAAAAGAGTTACTAACCATAGTGTATGCCTTAGAAAAATTCAGAGCTTATTTGATCGGATCTAAAGTTGTAATTTACACAGACCATTCGGCAATCAAATATTTGCTAACCAAATCGGACTCCAAACAAAGATTGAATCGTTGGATTGTATTATTACAAGAATTTGATTTGGAAATCCGGGATAAAAAAGGTTCCGAAAACGTGGTAGCCGATCATTTGTCCCGATTGGTAAATATGGAAATTACAAATAAAGAAGAAGAAGTGCGGGAAGAATTTTCGGATGAAAAACTTTATGCGATTCAAGTGAGGCCATGGTTTGCCGATTTTGCTAACTATAAGGCAACTGGTTTGATACCGGGGGACCTCACTTCGAATCAAAGAAACAAATTCTTGGCCGACACAAAATACTATGTTTGGGATGATCCATACCTGTTCAAAGTAGGCGTGGATAACATCTTAAGAAGGTGTGTGACTATTGAGAAGGCAAAGGATATCCTATGGCACTGTCACAATTCTCCGTATGGGGGTCACTATAGTGGTTTAAGAACCGCTACTAAAGTCCTCCAATCGGGATTCTATTAGCCATCTGTGTTCAAAGACGCTTATGAACACCCCAAAAATTGTGATAAATGCCAAAGAAGCGGAGGACTTAGTAAAAGGGATGAAATGCTTCTAGCCAACATGTTGGAAGTAGAAGTTTTTGATTGTTGGGGGATTGATTTCGTTGGACCATTTCCACCTTCCTTCTCTAATGAATACATCTTGGTAGCTGTCGATTATGTGTCGAAGTGGGTGGAAGCAATTGCCTCACCTAAGGCCGATTCCAAAACCGTTATCAAGTTTTTAAAGAAAAATATATTTTCACGTTTTGGTGTGCCTAGGGTGCTAGTAAGTGACGGGGGGTCACATTTTTGCAATACACCGTTGGAAAAGGTTTTAGAGCATTATGGTGTAAAGCATAAGGTAACCACCCCATACCATCCACAAGCAAATGGCCAAACGGAACTGTCAAATAGAGAGGTCAAAAGGATCCTTGAAAAGACGGTTTCTAATTTGAGAAAAAAGTGGTCCTTGAAACTAGACGAAGCCTTGTGGGCATATCGTACTGCATACAAAGCCCCCATTGGCCTCACACCTTTCCAAATGGTTTATGGGAAAACTTGCCACCTCCCGGTAGAAATGGAACATAGAGCATTATGGGCTCTCAAACTCTTAAACTTTGACCTCATTCAAGCTGGTGAGAAAAGAAAAGCGGAACTTCATGAGTTGGAAGAGTTGAGAAACAATGGTTATCACTTAAACAAGATGTACAAGGACAAAGTGAAAGCATACCATGATAGGAAGGTTCGTCCCAAAGTATTTAGGGTCGGACAAATGGTGCTCCTTTTTAACTCAAGGCTTAAGTTGTTCCCAGGCAAGTTGAAATCCAAGTGGTCTGGACCGTTTGTGATAAAAGAAGTGAAAGAGTATGGAGCCATCGTGATTGAAGATCCCAAATCCCAAGAAAGTTGGACTGTAAATGGGCAGTGATTGAAAGTCTATCACGGTGGAGAAATAAATAGAGAGGTTTGTGTCGTTTCACTCATCGAACCATGAAGAAATCACTTGATCGTCGAGCTTGAACGACGTTAAATAAAGCGCTCGTTAGGAGGCAACCCAACTACTGTAAGTTTCTTTCATTCTTATGATTAAAAAGCATTGTAGCAAGTTGCAGGATACAAGAGATAGCAGCCCAGTCTCTAATTTCAAATTTGCCAAAATTCTGATTTTGACTGTTTGCGCCGCGAACTAAGGAAAAGTGGACATTCTGATTTTGACTGTTCGCGCCGCGAACAAGGGTTGCACCGCGACCTGAAGCGAAATTTTGAAAAATTCCCCAATTTGGTTACTTTGCTATGTTTTGTTTTCACTTTTCTTTTATTTTTAACAACCCTTATTTTCCATCTCTTACTCACTCTCACACACTCCCTCACCCCACAAAACCAAAACCCCAAAGTTTTCGTCAAATCTCAAGATCCCCCAAAGTTTCAAAGTTTCCATCACTTTCCATTTAATTTCTACCACTCCAATCTCAAGCAAGGTATGTTCCTCGTTTCCCAATTTCTTCCTATTTTGTTCTCTCAATCTAGGGTTAGTGGAAAGTTCAAAAATTCATGAAATTACTTGTTTGCATGTTGATGAATTAGTTAGGCTAGGTTAGATTTAGGGTTGAAACAATGATTGTACTGAAAGTTGCCATGAATCCACACTTATGGATGCAGATTTTTTTGGGTTTCGCACAGGTCGCGCCGCGAACCCTTCAAAACCTGCATCCCCAAATTTCTCAATTGGCTTGACTAATTTAAATGAATGTTTGTGTTGTTGTTTTGATTGTGATGCAGATTTCCAAACGTGCTAAGGCCACAACCCCTAGCTCCTCAAAGACCCAACCAACTTTTCTTGACCCGGAACAAGAGGCAAGGTTCGAGGTGCTTCTCAAGAAAAACATTCAAAACGAAAGAATCATCCGGCTATCAAGAGAAGGTAGATATAGAGAGGTTGTGGCCAATCTAGAAGGAAGGAAATGGCAGAAGATCTTTGAGCCCGTCACGGAACTTAACTATGACATTGTGCGAGAATTCTACGCCAATGCATTTCACACGGAACCCGGCGGGGGATAGGCGATGCACTTCACACGGAACCCGAAACTTAACTATAAGACAGTAGTGAGAGGTAAGACTGTCCTCTTTAACAAGCAAGCACTTAACAAGTTCTTTGGTAATCCTCTCACCTTGGCGGGGGATAGGCGATGTGATCTCTAGATCAAGGCATTGACAAATGATTGGGATATTATGGAAGTTAGTAATTATCTATGTCTAGAGGGAAAGACATACGAGCTGAATGACCAAGGACTACCCAAGTGTTAGAAGAGGGAGAATCTGAAATTACAGGCACAAATCTACTTAGTCATTTTGCTTAATAACATTCGCCCCCGAAGCCACACCACCACCATCCCACTCGATGTAGGCTGCTTGTTGTATTATATTATGTTGGGGAAGACCGTGGACTTAGCCTTCATTGTTGCAGAAGAACTGCGGAAGATTGCACTGAGCGGAACACCATTTGGAGGAAAAATGGGGCTGCTGATGTATCCTGGGTTAATCATGGGATTGTGTCTGAATGAAAAAGTGCAGGTTCCGGGAGAGGTACATTCCTCCATCACTTCAATCATGGATGATACATACCTAAACAGGTTTTGTCAGAGCCTGATGGAAAGGAATGCAAATGTAGAAGCTACTGCCCCGACCCCTAGACCCCACCGTGCACCGGCGTTTGACCAAATGGCATTTGACACTTACTGCTATGATAACTTTGAGGCCTCTAAAAGGTCTCAATCATTTTTATTTGATTGTATGCAGCAACAGTTTCAGAACACCTTTCTTGCACCGGAGGCCCGCACATTCCCGTCTCAGGCGGACTACTTCGCTTATGCTAATTGGCCTGAGGGCAGACCATCTTTTAGGGAGGGGCAGGAAGCAGTAGCCAAGCTCCAAGCACGTGCCAAGATGCTCAGATGGAAGATGTTTTAGGAACCGTGGACGGTGGAGAAGATGAGGATGAAGAGTGATGATCTCATGTTGGTAGTTTTAGTAATTTTTTTCTTGTTATTTTAGTTTTGTTTTATTTCTTTTGGCATTATGTACCTTGGTGGGTCTAGTTTCACCATTAGACTTGTTGGATGCATTTCTACTTTGTGATTTTAAATTGTGTGTTTTCAAAACTTTTTTGGTATACCCCACTTTTTAAATTTTTGTTTAATTGTCCTTGTGCTTGAGTAAGTTTAAGGAACCAAGATGATTGTGACGAGCAAGTTGGGAAAATTTGAGTGGTGATGATAAGAACCGGCTGTCGACACTTCAAGGTACACCTTATTTTTATTTTTAGACTTTAGATGAATAGTTTAATGGTGTTTACAAAATTGTTATCATAAAATTCCTTGAGTTACATGTTACTTTGAATCAAATTAGGACCTAACCAATTGTGAGGAAACCTTTCATTGTACACTAAAATGCGGGAGACCGACAATTTCTTTTCAACTCATTCTTATCATGCTAAATCATACATTAATCTAATTTTTTAGAAAACATTTTTGAAAAGGATAGAGGCAATATTTGTTTTTGAGAAAAACCACTTGGCCAAAGAAAGTAAAAACCTTGTGAGGAGTGATTCGTAGTAAAACCTCTTTTGAGCCTATAGTAGGATCCATCCAAAGTATAAATTTAAATACCATTGATAATATGGTAAATGGATCCTAAATTCTTTCATTTCAAGTAAACCTAAACCAAAGTTGGTCACATGTTGATTTTTGCCTATGTCTAAGTAGAGAGCTTGATTGCATCAACTATGGTCAAAATGATAAAGTTGCGGAGAAAACATAATACATCACCTTGAAAACATTTAAGCTAACAAAAAGAAAAATGAAAAGAAAAGCTCATGGTGGTGTGTTATAAAAAAAATAAAAATAATTTTGTTGAATAAAAGGAAATGCTCTCTTAGAATAGGCAATCTCTAATTGAGTATTGTGATCATATCCTTTCTCTTTAACCAGAACCACATTACAACCCTTAAAAGACCTCTTGATTCTCAAGATTTTTCATGATTTAGTGTATGTAGTGATGAACGCATGATTTGAGTTGATGTTGATTTAATTGTTCGGATGAGTGTAAGAAAACCCTTATGATTATTCATCATCACTATGATGTGTGTGTAGTTTTGATTCAATTTTGACATGTATCACTTGGAATTTCTTGGTATAATTTTTGTATCCAACCAATATTTTTATTCATGTTTTGTCTAATTTTGAAAGTAGGTATATCATAAGAGTGTTGTATGTTTTTGAACCATTTGAATATCATCCTCTAACACTTGTTCATTCCTTTCTTTCATAAATTGGTTTGCTTTAAGAATAACTTTTGTTTAGGGACAAACAAAATGACAAGTTGGGGAGAGTTGTTAGAGACCAATTGGTAGTAATTTATATATATTTTATCGATCCCTTTTTACCGATTTCTTATTAAATTCACACAAGTTTTTATCACAATTTAGTAAAACATTCAATTTTAGTTATTTTGTTTTGTTCAAATAGATATTTCACTTTTTCTTTAAGTCTTGTAGAATTTTTGTCAAGAAAAGAATGATTGCATAAAAAGATCTCCGGAGCAATACTTGAAGAACAAAATCGGCAAAGGCAATGCAAAGCAACAAAGCAAGCAATTCTGTTTTTGACCGTTCGCGTCGCGACCTCACTTTGCACCGCGAACTGAGTGCATTTCATCCACATGCAAAGTAATGACACATGTCCTGTCTTGGAAGTAAAACCACTTTTTGTAGGGTGGCGCCCCATAGGCTATTTATTGCACTTTTCCCTTGCATGTTGGACATAATCATTCCATCTTTTAGTCTTAGAATCTCTTAGGTTTGTAGAATATCTTAGAGAGATTTTGGGAAGAGATTTTTCTTGTTCTTGGAGAATTTTGGCATGCAAGAAGGAATTCTTGAAGAATTTTCCATGGAATCAATGAAGATGATGAGTATCTAAACTTCTTTCTTGTCAAGCTTGAGGTAGTAGCTATCCTATGTTGTTTATGTAACATTACTATCATTGCATGTAACGAACTACATTTGATATAAGGAATTATATTTTCTCTTTACATTGAAATTTCAGAATTAAATTATTGTTGAGAAAGATAGATTGATTCTTGACATAAGATATTTTTCCAAGTAGAGAATAAATTGTAGAGATAGATTTATTCACTACTTTTCTATTGTGTTAAACATTCAAGATTATTATATCAATAGTTAGATGGAGAGATCGTCTAAGGATTTATATAGTAGCCATCACAATTTTATTTAGACATAAATATTATTGAGAGGACACTTGAATTTTATCATTGGAGTTTGAATGCATGCATGTGGTATTAAGAACATATAAAGAACAAAGATAGTGAAACTCAATCTTGACAAGACTTCTAAACTCTATTCTAAAATCAATTTTATTGTCTTAATTTTCTTATAAGTAAAAAGAATACATTAGTCATAAATAAACAATTCGAACACCTTTTGAACTTACAACAATCGAAATTATAGAACGGCGGTAGTAACACCAATCTCTGTGGATACGATTTAAAAATATTTTCCAGAAATATACTTTTCAACACCATTCGACTTGTCTGTCAGAAACAGAAGGCGAACCCTCATGGACCTCTCCTTTGTTGGGAAGGCAGCTTTCGAAAGTGGCATTTAGCCACAATTGGAGCAACCAGAAGGGACCTGACAATAATTGGTTTCCATGACTTTTAGGGTCTCAATTTACCAGCGCCCTCGCTCAAATCTTCATAAAGACTTGCCAAGATCATCTCACTCAAGCAGATGATTGTCTTCAGATGCAGTTGATTTTCCAGGACGATATGCTTTCGTGCCACCTGCAAGGACTTAGTACAGAAGACACAGCGAGATAACCATATGGCCCGGAAGGCTATATGTTCCTCATCTTCGACGGTGGTAGTGTTTTTGTTATGATAGTGGTGTACGAAGTGGGTATAGGTGTGCTTCGTATTTGAAAATCCTATAGTGTCATGGCTGTCGATTTCAGGGTCATAAACCAATCCATGGGGTTTTAGCCCTATGATGGAAGCTATATCAAAGAGTGTGGGTGTCATCATACCACACGGAAGGTGGAAGGTGTAGTGAGTGTTGTCCCAGAAAAACAAAGAGGAAGCAAGCATAAGGGGACAATAGTTAGGGCCAACCTTCGACATCATTATGAGTTCATAAATGCCAGTCTCCTTCCAATCCTGGGCTTTTACCTTCTCTACTTTGGCTAACCAGTTAAGATAAAGTTCAGAGTCTTTAAAGTAAGGGGTGGCTCTAAACAACCTGGCTCCGTCATGAAGGTACTTAAGGTCCACATTGTAAAGAGCTAGACTATCAGGACCATCAGTAGGAACCTTGCTAGAGTCCTTTCGCCCTAAGGGTTTGGTTTTTCTATAAGAAGGGAAAAACTCGCTCAAGCTAGAATAATCAAGACCTAATGGAGACAAGGGGCCAGACATGACTAATGGTTTACCCGCAACAATAACAGGGATGATTACCTGGGATTCATAAATGTGACGCTTCTCCTCCAGCAAGGGTTCGTGAATGAGTTGTTGGTTCTTCACTATTTAAGGACCACTCATAGTGGTAAAAGGAGGGAGGACCAATGAAGAAGATTTCCCTGTAGATTGACCCTTTTTCTGGTGCGTAGCCATTATTGAAATTGGGGAAGAAAGTATTTTTAAGAGAAAAGGGTATTTAGAGGGGAAAAGAATGCAAGAGTTGGCTAAGGATTAAGAAGGATAAAAGTAAGGCCTGGGGAAAATCATTTATATGGAGCATGAGAAATCAAGAGTTTTTTTTTTTATCATAAGTGGCTAGAGTTAGTGGGCCACGTGTGCGTCCTATGATTGAGGAATAGGGGTGGCAGTTGTAACCTACATCCCCTAGGCTCTAAAAGAGTGATGATGATTTGCGATTTTCGGTGAGTCCCAAGAAATCCGTCATGATGTCCCACGACGTCAGGAACGTGCATTAAGGTGATGGAACAGTTCCTTGCATGTCTCTTTTGATTTCCTCTTTCTCTCTCTTCCCCTTTCATCTTCCCAAGTATCAGTTAGCTAGAGCCGTCGAGCGACATGCGAGAGTCGAAGTAAGCGGCGTTGAATTAGATGCTGTCAAAAAATGTGCTTTTTCTGTATAAGGATCGAAAAAGACATTTTTTGGGGGAAATTTGTTAGCTCATAAATTCGACACCTCTTGCAAGATTGAAGATGTTAAAGAAAAAGCATCAGAATCTAGCTAGAAATAAAAGCTGATCGAAGAGTTCAAAGTCTTTGGAAAAAGAGTCAAAACACTTGGAAAGACTTAGAAAAATCATAAGTGTCAAAAGTGTAGGGTTTCGACCGTGACGTCGTTTGGTAGTTATCTTGAAGATTTGAAATTCAAGTGATTTGGAGGGAACAATTTCGTTCGCTGGATGCCTAAGAGGACATGTGGCACTTTATGGACGAAGGACCCCATGCATCACAACATGTGTCAAAAGATGATGGTTTGGGGAGTTGTTGGTAGTTATTTCTTTTATTATAAATAGGAGTTTTTTGAGACTGAATAAAGGTGTGTTGTAATTTACTTTAGTGCAAGTCACTCCTAGAAATACTCCAAGTATCCGAGTGTAGAGAAAGAGAGTACCAAGGAGAACGTACGTGATGTAAACACACCATGTTTTACTTTTCAATGAAGTTTACTTTGTCTTTTCACTTTTAATAAGTTTCTTTATCTTTCTGCCATACTTTCCAGTATTATGCATTTTTATGTTGCTTTCGACCTCTTTTCTCCCTTTAAAGATTTTACTCCTTTTTTCTTATCCCAACTTCTACTTTCCTCCTCTTTTCAGTTTAATAAGTAATTCTATTCTTAAGACTTTTACCCAACCTTGTCGAAGTGTGTAACTTAGGCAGATTCTAGAAAAGAAAAACCCTTTTAGCACATGTCCTAAATCTGATCGATCCTGTGAGTCACCAAAGTTAGATTTGGAAGATCAGCAGTTGTTTTCCGATTTTCAAGGGAAACAGTCAGGGAATGTTATAATATGTGAGTTATTGGGGTTGATTGTGCCAAGTAAAATTGGGCTTTTGGTTTAAGGATGAGACCAATTTATGGTGATTGGATTTGTAGGGATTTATTCTTGGTTATCAATGAAACCCTACTTTGAAAGGGGACTACCAGACAAGAACTGGTATTCAAAGGGTATACTACCAGACGAGAACTGGTGGCAAAATGTTAAGTTGTCAGACGAGAACTGACTTCTAGTTTTGGTTTCAGACGGGAACTGACATTATGGTTTGGTGTCAGACGGGATCTAACATTGAAACTGTCTTTACCAGACGAGAACTGGCTAAAGAATGGGCGACCAAACGAGAACTGATTTAAAAGCCATCGTGTACTAGGCGAGAACTGGTATTTAGTGAAGGGTTGACCAGACGAGAACTGGCTTGAAGGTTTTCCAGACGAGAACTGGACTTTGGAAGTGATTTCGGTTACAATGTTCTGACAAGCAACAGGTTCAGGCTGTGGGATGAAGAATCCAGTGACATGATGCAAGGGTAAGAATATTCCCAGCAATGGAAAATGGGTCATTTGCATCAAGGCTTTTTAGAAGGCTAAGATTATAATGAGGTGATGGCACGATTCCTCGACACTCGTCTTAAACTCAACAGTTGCTGACAAAAATGAACTTGCTCGAGTAGCTTGCCCCAATGTAGTTCAACTTGCCCCAGTATGATCTTTGGGAAAGTTCATCTTAAAAAGAAAGTAGCTTGTCATGAGACGACCTCGATATGGCTTGCCCTAGAATCTGTATAATGAAAGAATCTTGACTAACCAACTCTTAGAGTGGTTGGCTTCAATGTACTCTTGAAGTAGCTTGCCACTGAAAAGCGTTGAAGCAACTTAACTTATCCTGATTGAATACTAGAAGATTCTGCCCTCAAATCAAAAAAACTCTGGATGACCTGCCTCTGATTGGTGAAGTCTCGAGATAATTCACTTCTGATTAACCGGTTCTTGAATGATTTGCCCCATAACCAACCGATGCTTGGGGATTTACCTTAAACTGACTGATTCCATACTCTTTATATGTCAATGCCCCAGATCCATAGGGCTACAAAGTATACTCGATTCTGATCCAGAGTGCTGAATAATCCAGTCGTGTTTGATTGTTCCCTGTTGGAATTTCATCGATGCCAACTACTGACTTGCAATTAAAATTGTTCGTTCACGAATGGTAATTTTAATGCGATGTTCATGCAGATTTTGAAAAATCAATCACTATTAGAATGATGTGATAGTGTGCGACGAGTGGACAGAAGTCCAAATGTAATGCTGATTTAGCTAGTGAAAGATACAACAAGAATAAGATTAGTGAATCTTGTAGGAGTCAGTTTACGCCACCTTGCTGTAGTATGCCTTCAGAATAAATCCTACCTCAATTAGGTCTTTTAAGGGTTAAATCATGGTCTGATTCATGATTATTAAAACAAAAGATGAAAGACTCAAAGTTTGATTATTACCCACCCTTTCTACGTAATGATCTCCAATCCTATGTTCAGCTAAGTTGGCACAAGCGATCACCTTTTAAAAAGTCTATTGAATGGTAGGAGTGATGGTTAAGGAACCCACAAGGCTTACAGAGTGACAATTACCCCTTTTGTCTTCTGTGTCTGTAGCCACACGACTTTATTCTTGTTCGAGGATTTCTCTTTTGAGATCCTTTCTTTTTATTCTTTTGTTCCCTAATTTTTTTCTGGACTGATTTTTATTTCTTCTTTATTTTGAAGTCTAGCGGAATTCCCTAATTTTGCCTAAGTTTTTGCTTTCTAGCTTTTCGACTTAGCGGGCTTTCTTTCTCTTTTTTTCTTTTTCTCTTTGAAACAAGTCGTATGACATTGGTTGTCTTGATTTCTCCAAAAAGGTTGTGACTGTCTTACTCATGATTGGTGAGGTATAACCAACGTGGTTAATGAGATATGATGTGATTGGTACTTGAATGGGGACACTCCTTTATAAAATTTGAACGCTCGGTCAAGTTAACTGACAACTACCCTGCCCCAGGTTAAGATGTAAGGGTTTGAGAGTCCGAAAAAAACTTCTACTTCTAGGCTCAAAGGGGTTAACTAGGGACTAACTCCTTATCTCTCCAGTGTCTCAAGGGTTTGAAACAATGCCTTTATGTCATCAGCAGGATTTTATCCGAAAGCATATGATCATCAATTATGAGTATTCGGTTTTCATCATCCTCCCTCCAATCTTTGCTAAAACAACAGTGATAAAGTGGAGTGGATAAAAGGTGTATGTGTCTGTGCTTTGTAATAAATAAGAAAAATGAGCGAATGCGACATGATTAATTTATAAAATGCATAATCACTTCATTAATATTACCATTCAAAACAACAATGTTTAAAAACAAGTAGCAATTGACAGAAAATAAACTACATATGCAAATGATAAAAGCCTGCATGTCTGGACCACTGGCTTTTGGAGATGACTCTTGAAATCCTCGAGCTTTAGACATCGGGGAGGTTGACATGGACAACCAAACTTCCTTCTGGAAAGGATATGTACCTTTTGTCAATCAACCATTGCACCTTGGTTTGGAAGGCTTTGCAATCTTCATTTGAGTGCCCCATGGATCCTCCATGATATCCACAATGAACATGGGGAATGTACCCAGGAGGGTAAGGTTCTGGAACAGGCTTAAGGGTTTTAGGCTCCACCAATAACTTTTGAATGGGATGTGGGAGAACCTGACTGTATGACATAGGGACTGGATGAAGAGGAACATTCCTTCTTTCCAAGTTGTTGCTAGACATAGGCTGATCCTGGCACTGATATCTTCGGCCACGAGCTCGTTGATTCAAATAAGGAGCAATCCATGGTTTATAGGATGAAGCTTTAGGAATGGTTGGTTTCCCATGAGGATAACATGGCACTGGAAATGATGCCTGTTGAGCAGATGAGGGACCAAAAGGTTTTGCTGATGCACCTTGAAAGTGCTCGATATTTGCTATGAATGCATCTGTTTCATCCGTCTCTTATTTTTGGAAATCTTCGAGAGATTCAGTCTCACTGGCTCGACTGCCTGAGGCGTCCTGGATTTGTCCACTCTTAAGGTAGCTTTCAATGTATTCTCCTACAATCACAAGGTCAGAGAAGCTTGATGGTGCACAGCCAGCCATTCTTTCAAGATAAGGGCTATGCAAACTATTTATGAACATATCTATCAATTCCCTGTCCAAGAGCAGTGGTTGTACTCTGGATGCGAATTTTCTCCATCGTTGTGCATACTCTTTAAAGGATTCATTGTCATTCTGAGATAGGCTTCGCAACTGCATGCGGCTGGGAGTTGTATCCAGATTGAACTGGTAATGCTTTAGAAAAGCGCTAGCTAAGTCCCTCCGTGATTGAATACGGCTTCTTTCTAAGTCCATGTACCAACTTAATGATGCCCACTCAAACTATCTTGAAAATAATGAATCATTAGCTTATCGTCATGAGTGTAGGAGGTCATTTTTCTACAGAACATCACCAAATGACGCTTTGGGCAACTAAAGCCCGTGTACTTCTCGAAGTTGGGTACGTTGAATTTTGGAGGAATCACTAAGTTTGGCACTAGACACATATCTGCAGCTTCGAGGCCGGGTGCACCATGCACTTTCATAGCTTGAAGTTTCTCCTTAATGAAACGAAACCTTTCCTTCATGGGATCAGTCAATGGCATCCTCTGGGGTCGAGTAGAAATGTTCACTTGTGGAAGATCGTCATCAGGAGGAAGATCATACAGTGGATTAGTCGTCACAGTAAATGCTGGTGGGAATCAACATTCTGGCGGTTGTTCTCTGACATAGCTACCTCAGCTTACTTTGTCTAACTGGACTTTCAAGGTATCTATGTTCCTCTTGCTTCAAATGTTTCACAGCTCTCACAAGTCCAGTAGAAGTGTTAGGAAATCAACTGTGGGTTGTGAATAGAGGACGGGTAAGCTCTTTGTATCTTGGTTAGAGAAGAAAATGCAAAATGATTCATAGATGCTTATGCAATGTTATGAATGCAACAGAAAATAGCAGGGATCAAGGTCACAGATCCTGTAAGACAACACAATGAGATATCTCTCACCTCAGGTGGTCAATCTATTGGTTTATAAGAGGGTACCCCAAAGGCTTTAAACAAAGTCCAATGCACTAACCCTCAAAAGTTTTCCATCAGAAAGACGATTCGTAAGACAATAATCCTTTCAAAGGATGAACACAGATTTATGTCTAATAACCTTCGAAATAAGGATCTACAAAAGCTCCTCAGAGTCACGGACTCCCAGGTCAGAAATAAAGACGCCATTATGACTACTCGTAAGACATAATAATCCCAAAGGGGCCTCACCTGAGCGGTGGAATTCAAACGAACTCAATGAGTTCTAAGTCTCACAAATCAGAAAGAATCCACCTCCTAACTTAGTGTATGCTAGAAATCTTGGGTAAACAACTTTTATCCTAACAAACCATCCCAAATAAACCCAACAGGTAAGATGAACACATCATAATAAAACAATAAGACAAATAAAACACAAATGCGACAAACAAACTAGGTTTGGCTTGCTAGGATTCCCCGGTAGAGTCGAAAACTGTCCCTACTCAAGAAATGCAACAACGGAGAGACGAGAATGAAAAGATAGAAGAGTCGCCATCGAACTTTATTTTTCCCATGAAGGGAAGGGAAAACATTGAGAAAACCCCACGAAAGAAACAGATAAGATGGTCTCACAACTGATAACACGAAATCGTATATATATTTTGATGCATAATCCAACTAATGTTTAACTGTTTTCGATCCGATTTCGGGTTATTTCTGTGTTATTTGTCTGATACTTTGCAGGTATTTAATGATCATGTCTAAACAAGGCAATATGAAGAAAATAAGCAATCTCAGATGAAATATGGACGAAAACCGGATGAAAACAACATGAAAAACGCAGAATGCTGATTTTGCTGCTGTGACGACCGTCACAGCTCCATGACGACCGTCACACATTGTGACGACCGTGATGCAGGCAAAAACGCTCCACTTCAAATGCACGTGAAAGAAGCAGTTCCAAGTCCCAAATAGTGGACCACTACTCCCTCATAATTTTGCCTCAAAGTCCACCTTCTTCAAGTTATAACCGTTAGAATTCCATTTCTATAAAAGGGGAAGAAGAGGAACTCAGAAGGCAGAGCCGCATTCAGATAACGAAGTGCTGCCCAATTTTATTTCCAGAGCAAACAGTTTTATTTTCTTTCCTATTTTTTGTTTCCTTTCATTTCTTCTGTAATTCTTATTTCCGTTGTACGATCAATTGGCACAAAGACCAGAATCCTGCCAACATTTGTGGAGGATCTGCCCAAAAGGTCAATTGGAATATTTACAGGTTTCTCATTTTAATCGTAATTCCAGGTTTATTATGATGCATGCTATTATCTATTGTTTTTATTTATGTTTTACCTTTCCCAAATCCATGTCTAGCTAAATTAAAGTAATCGATATGTAATAATAATTCGGAAGGGATTTGATAATAACCGGTTGAAAATTGTCTTTTTCAAAAGTTATTTATGGTCTGAGTGTTTAAATTAATTTACTGAATAAACTTCGTCGCGAAAGCGAGAACTTATTTTAAAAGTAGTTTTGCCACGAAAGTGGGAAATTAATTAAGGTACGAACCAACAAGCGAAAGTTGCGGCAAGGCCAGATAGTAAACACTAGTCATTCATTTTAATAACAGCGAAAGCACTTTAAAATGAATTAGAACTTAGAGATTTCCAAAAAATAGTTTTAACCCCGAATGGGACACGAAAGCGTACGTTTGGCCCTTAGAATTATGATTAGCGTCAATAACCATCGTGAAACGAGAGTCTTCAGATCTCCATTTTCTGCTTAAATAAACTCTGAAAAATATTTCGTATACCGGTAACTTGTCAAATCCCCGAAGAACATAATTACTGCATATCGATTCACGTAATTATAATCTAAATAACCTTTTTAGTTCCCTTTAGTGACAATCTTATTCCCTTAAACATTATCTACCTAGCTAAACATAGTAACTCCCGAGAACACTAGTTTGATTACGAGTCCCTGTGGGACCGATATCTATTATTACTACGTGATAGACTGTGCACTTGCAGTTAGGTTGTATTAGACATAGAAAGTCACGATCAACAACCAAGAGAAAGGGTTCGGAAGCCGGTTATGCGAATGAAAGGTATTAGCACCCCTCGCATCCATCGTAATCGATGAGAACCATTTGTTTGTCTATGTGTGAAGGTATTTCCTAAAGATTAATGCTATAAAGAGTGTTCCTAGGGATAAAAAGAAAGGTTGAAAACGGGGAAAAGAGAGATAAAGGGGAAGAAGAGACTCGACAGGACTTCGCGGTCCTATGCATACGTATTCTCAACAGATATGAGAAAGTCAGAGTCAACATAGTTTGAGAAACTACGGGTGATGGGGGAAGGTTTCTCGCCAAGACATTATCGTCTTGTGCCTACGTACCCTCATCTAGTATGAGAAATTAGAGCAAACGTAATTCAAGTAACTACGGTTAAATGGTGTTTTTGTGGATGATGCTATCGTATGCACTCTAGCAGTTAGGTGTGTTGCAACTCGCTTGTGATGTCTTAGGCATTACCTATTTCCGGTAGAACGGACGTAACATACCCTTTTTTGAAAATATTAATTTTCACCTACGAGGTAAGATGTCACATTTTATTTGTGAAAGTTTATTTTAGGGGTGAAATAGATCCTTGGATAGTAACCCCTTGCGGATAGTACCCAATTCTTTATCTTGAAAAGATTTACCATGAAAATGGTGTGGCAAATACAGTCGCGTCTTTGTATTGAAAGACGAGTATCGAGACCACACACTCTACAGTGAGTATCGTGACACTCGGAGAGGAAGAAGTCTACACTCAATCCTCTTTCCTTAATTCAATACAAAGAGAACTTTATTTTCTTTATTAAAGGTGTTTTGATCTTGAACGGTAATTGCTTTATGACAACTAAAGCTAATGTCAAGCACTCGAGATAGGAGAAGGCCTGCGCCTAACCACTCCACAACCATCCAAGTTTATTAGGAAAGTAATTTTGAAAATTCACTTGGTACAAGACCAAGGTTTTAGGAGAAAAGTTGTAAAAGAGAAAAGGTGGTGAACCGGTTTAACAATTTGTTGAGAAAATCCGCTTGATGTTGGATCAAGGGTTTGACTTGTATTTATGTGTAAAAATATGGTGAAATGGAAGTGATTTTGAAAATACCTTGGCGACGAGTTGAGGGTTTTGTTTGAAAACGGAACCGGCTTGATAACGAGTCAAGGGTTAAGGCGTGAGAAACGATACTAGTCCCTGGGGGTGCTCCTAATATCGGAACCATAGTGAAGTGCAACAGTGTGTGCGATAGGTTGATGGCGAATGCAGACGAGCACTCAAATTACAAATGGGTGTTTGAAAATGGCTCGATGACGGATCAAGAATTAGTTTGAAAACAATTATACTAGTCCCTGGGGGTGCTCCTAGAAGATAAGCTGCAGTCAAAGAAATACGAAATACATACATCAAAAATGGGAGAGGGGTACATATGAATTACACAGGATTGCACGAAATAAAAGGTCTCATTGTCAGATAGCCCAAGAGAAATCCGTGTGTGTGCAATTTTTCCTAAGCTACGCCTTTGAGCGAAAGTCGGGCACAACTCCATGCTAGGGTTCCTGAAAATGTCCAAAAATCTGTCACTCGGACAAACAACCAACAGTCCACCAATTTAGGATTTTATGGTTTCGATAATTATTAGGTGTTTTTCAAAGAATGTGAATAAGAGAAGAAATGAAATGAATATATATAAGATATGAATAGTATACAAGATATATAACAATATGTACAAGAATATCCATAATAATATATCAAGATAAATGTCAATGAGTATATGAACAAGATAGGATAAATCAAGATAATATTGACTGAAAAAATAAAGCAGTGTATATTGACAAAAGTAAAGTTAGTGGTTAGTTTGTTAGTGAATCGAATCGGGGCGAAATGTAATGTTAAACCGTCGTAGCTCGACTTATGATGAAAGTCAAACTATATGAGGTCTCGTAAATTGATATCCGTGCTATGGACAAGATAGAGAAATAATATTGAGGATCATTCTTCGATTAAATCGTGTCGCACAAACAAAAGAAGGGTGGGGTCTCATCTTAATCATAAACTTGTGTTAATTAATCGAGGGAAACCTCTCACGATCCCAAAGTATAGAAAAATGATCCAAATGATCATTTTCTACAGATTTGAAATAATGAAGGTTATAATCCTCGAAAATTAACGTTCACGAATCGAAAGACTTCATAGATCGAAAAATTGAAATAAAATAGAAAATGAAGAAGAAAGTGAAAGAGAAAAGGAATGTGGTCTCGGACAAACCGTTATCTATCAATAATTTGACCGATAATATTTTAGAGGTCTCGTCATTGACTGGAAAATGAAACTAAAGTAAATCCAAAACTTGGTAAAGATAAGGTGAAGAAAGTGGCATAAAAGAAAATCGGGAATGATTTAACGAACCAAAATCCAAAATATTTGCCAAACGTTTTTTATGCAAAAAATCACTAAATAAATTATTAAAATTCTAAGAATTCATTTTAGAAAAAATATTAAAACTCTAAAACTAAATTAGAAAAATACATTAAAACTTCTAAAAACTAAATTAGAAAGATATATTAAAACTTCTAAAAACTAAATTAGAAAAATATTAAAACTCTAAAACTAAATTAGAAAAATAAACTAACATTAAAACAAAACCAACAAAGTTAAACAAGAAAAAATGAAGGGTGCAACAACAGCTAGGCGTGGGTGACGATGAACCATGGGCCATGAAGCCCACTTTAAAGCAATACAAAGCCTTTACCATGAATAATAATCAGATTTAAAGAAATCGAAACCAAAGTAGTGAATCCATATACCACACAGCTAGGCTCGGTCATCCCTTTCCTTTGGAGGTTTAGGTATGATGCTTGAATTGCTACATATACTCCTCTACAAGCAAATGCCACAATAAATATATACAAAACTAAATAATCGATTCGCCTAGGTTCCCAATTCTTGACATTCTTCCAACTTTCGAACCGGTTTCAAACAACAAACTCGGACAACAAAGGAGTTGGAAACTCATTTCCACATTCTTCACAGCACCCACAAACTCACCTGCCTTCACAACACGATCTCTCAAATCAACACCCGTCTCCTTCTTCACCATATCTCTGAATTTCACCAAGAACCGTCTCGAATCACATTCCAATGACTGTGATCAAGAAGAGTCGTCAACGTCGTTTGGGTCTAGCGTAGATGAAGCTCGAAGCTTGAACTTTCTGCGGCTGGTGAAAAAGTCAGAGTTTTGAAGAGTTGGGGTGAATGGTGTTGACAAAAAAACAAATGGGTTTGGTGTATGAGTTTTTTTACTGATTATTACCCTTTTGCGGAAATTTTGAGAAGCCCTCAACTGGGTCATGAGGAGAGTATATTCGAAGGTGTTGTTGGTTTAATGAGGTTCGTTGAATCATGGAGCTGAGTTTTTTGAAGGTAGAAGTCTGAACGAAGGGAGCATTCTAGCCGTGGTGGACCCATAGACGATAGATGTAGGTTGTTGAATAGTTATGTGTGTCGCTACGCGAAAAATGACACAGAGTCGCCACCGTATTTTATTTATCCCAAGGAGGGAAAGGGAAATAACGATAAAACCTTTGGTAAAAGAGCGCGGTCATTGCAACCAAGTCTTAGGGTTCGGGAGTCGGTTATGCGAGGGGAAGGTATTAGCACCCCCTCGCATCCATCGTACTCGATGGGAACCTCCTAGGTTGTTTAGCGTGAATGGGTGTTTTTATTAAGAGTTTGCTTGCTTAAGGAAAATGGGGGTTGGTTTATTTATTTTAATGCTCGCCAAGGATTGTGGCCCTTGTGCCTACGTATCCTCACTTAAAAGAGGTGAAGAATCAGAGCTCCGTAGTTCGGAGGCTTATGAAATAGTTGTTTGTTGGTTGATTTTATACCTTGAAAAAGGGTTTTCGGATTGACGCACTAAGGCAAAAGAAGTTTGATGAGTTGACGTTGTTTTTAGGTTTTTTAATAGAAATGGTTCTTGACTAGGATTATACAAAAGACTTTGGATAGAGATGAATGTCTCGAATAACCAAGTCGAGCGCCTTGTATTCAAGACATTCGGAATGAGTGTAGGAGGATTCCATTCTCATTCCTTCTCCACCACTTTAAAGTTCATGGTGCATAATTCTAATCGTATATTTTATTGTGTTTTGGGTTTTTTATAAGAAAAAAAGGATCACTTGATGTTGGATCAAGGTTTATTGTTTGTAAAGATGATTGAAGCGATACGGACAATGTTTGATGGCGACGCGCAAGGCAATCGACTTACAAGGTTGAAAACGGCTCGATAAAATCGAGAGTTTGTTTTTGAAAATGGTTTTTGGAATCAAAAGTCAACAAGGATAATAGCAATATTCACACTAAAATCATACAAACATATGGGGTTAGTCGGCTAAAAAAAACGAGACATGCAAAAAAAACGAGACATGAAAAAAAATTTTAAGGTAAAAAACAGCAAAAACATAAACAAACTGATCAGTTCGCGCCGCGAACTGAGAAAAGTGAACATTATGATTTTTGCATGTTCGCGCTGCGAACTGGGAAAGTTTTCATTCTGATTTTGGCATGTTCGCGCCGCGACCTGAAGCGAAAAATGTAATATTTGCTATTTTTTTGCTGTCTTTTATGGTTTTCTTTCCTTTCTATTGGTTCTCAAAAATGGTTTTTTGGTCCCTTTAGAACCTTACATGATATACTCAGTACAACAACACATAAAAGAGGAGGTAAAATGAATATAAAAGCAAAAAGTAAAGAGAGAAAGCTTTGAAATGGATACCCAAGAGCTTTCTATCTTTCTTGCAAGTCCTCCACTGATTTTTATTGGAGGTGCTCTCCACTCTTCACTCTATGTTGTGAAGGTTCTGTTTCTCATTGGTCCTCTTGTGCTTCTATGTCACTCTCTTTTTTCTGGTTTTTCTTCCTTTATATTTTTCTGATTTTTTGAGGTTTCTCTTGCTCTCTCTATTTTTCTGGTTTTTGCAATGTGTGGAATGAATGAATGAATGAATTTGTTTACAGCCCCCTCCTTCTTATCTCTCCATTCTAGGGTTTTCTCTTCTCCCCACATATCAGATTTTTTCATGGGGTAATGTCTCTTACCACCTTTCCTCATGTCACTCTCTTTCTTTCCATTTCCATGCAAGAGGCTATGCTGCATTTTTGCTGTTGCACTTTGCCTATGCTGTTTTTTTCTGCAGCACTTTGTGCCTTGCACCCATTTTGTTGGCTTGTGCTTGGACAACTCCTCTTGGTCAATGCTACTACTTCTTGACAGCATTTCAAAAATCTGATATTTAGATGTATTATCACATGTCATTCTCTTGATTTTATGACATGTAGATTTTGTGACATGAGGTAATTTGCCACCTCTTGCATGGGGCTGTTTTGCCCATGATTAAACATGCATATTCTTGGTCTTAAAACATTCCAATGTTGATTTAATTCTTGCATGTTTCTTGGATGTTTGTAAGCATAATGTGGACTTGGTGTGGCATTACCATAACATGAATTTGATTAGAGACTTGAACGAAGATTAGAAATAAATTAATTTCTAAATATTACTTAGAGTTGAAAATCTTGCAACAAATGACATTCTTGTAATGTCATAAAATTTCTTTTTGTAATATTCTTGCCTCTAATTCATGAATTCATGATGGATTTCCTTAGAACCATTAAACTTGAATTGGATGAAGCAAACTTGAATTTGACCTTGCATTTCATGTTCATTATGAATATTTATCTTGAATATCCTAATATTTTCCAAGTAACTTCTTCTTGAAGTAATCTTCATGAATAGATTTTCCAACTTAGATCAAACCTTAGGTGATGAACCTTTTCTTCCAAGTAGTCCAAGATAGACAAGTTATCTCATTTGAAATGGAAAATGACAAATCGACCCAATCTATACCTTATGAACCCACATGCTCGATATGCAATAGAACGATGTATGATATGACGAATGTAGGGTATAAAGGCTAAAGGCGAAAATGAGGGTGTGACAATGTGTGGGTTGAAACACGACAGATTATGGTGATGTTAAGGAGATTGCAGGTGGCGGTGGAATCACGGTTTCGAGATCGAGTTTTGTGGTTTGTGGGCCTGAGCTTCAGAGTGGGTTATTTTGTTGCTTTGAGATGGAAGTTTTCAAGATGTTGGTAGAATTTTTAAAGAGGTTAAAAGAGTGTTGGAGAGATATGTGATGTGGAGGTTATTGGTGAGAAAGATGAGACCTTCCCTTCTCCTTCATAAAAAAAAATGGTGCCTTCTTTTTTCCTTTAGGGCCAAGACCCCCCTCCTCTCTAGGTCAACATTTCTATTTATTAAGGTTTCTTGATGGGTTTTGGCATGAAATAGAAGGACATGGGCCTAGTTCCAATGGAATGTGTTTTTTTATTTAAAAAAAAGGTCTTAAGGAAATAAATGGATTATGGTTAATGAAGAATATGATGTGAAAATGGACAATTGGTTTGAAAACATGAATATAAATATTAAAAAAAGGTTTAATATGGGTAGTAAAATGATTATACAAATCGGTTAAGAACTGAATATGGATTTTTTGGTTTTAACAAATGGATATAGAAATAGATATTTGCGGATAACTAAAAATAAAGTGGATTGGATAATGGACTTGGAAAATGGATAATGGTTTTTGAATATGGATAAAAATTTCCAGCAACACGGCCATGAAATCTCAATTCCCAACTCAAACACAATCTCGCCTTCATTAGCAAACCTCTGAATAAATTAACATGAACAATTCTCAACAACCATCTGAATTAACTTGGAATCTTGTGCTAATTGTTGAATCCATATTGAGGAACATAAACCCACAGATGAACCACCACTGAACCTTTGATTACGATGATCCTGACTTTTGAGCCAAACTCTATATACCCTGATAACCTCTGCATAGAACAAAATTTCTCGAGTACACGTTGCTTGTGAAATAGCCACCAATGCAGGTAACTTGAAACAAAAGCAAACCCTTGACAGTTTGACCAAGATTAGGTCAAACTTTTTCCCGTTCATGATTGTGACTGAATAACTAACACTTGACTCAAAACCATGTCATCCCCCTAATAAACCTGATCTCCTATCCATAATGAGAAACAAATCCTGATCTTGAGCCGGTTATATATAAGCTTTCCAACGAACTTGAACCCCATGACTGATGAAACCCTAAGCCCTTGGTGTCGGGCAATTCTTGAAGAAAATAAGCTCAATACTTGATGACTTGATTCAGAGCAACTCCTGATCCCATGTCTTAGAAGACTAATGCAAAGTAATGATTATGAATTATGACCTAATGGAAAATGCAGATGAATGTGAAACAAAAGCCAGTAAAAGTTAGAAAAAGTGAGGGCAATTTTTGGGGTGCAACAGAATCCGATCATACGCTCCACTTGCAAAAGGTCTTCGACCAAGCTAGAGAGTGTAAAATTCGATTCAACCCAGAAAAATGCACCTTTGGTGTGCGGGCAGGAAAGTTCCTCGGATTCTACCTCACTGAGAGAGGGATCGAGGCCAACCCTGACAAATGTCCAGCGTTTTTTGAATTTCCCACACCTAAGTCGAAGAAGTCCATATAGTCCCTCAACAGGATGCTGACCTTGCTATCTCGCTTTGTGTCCAAATCTGCCCAACACGCCCTGCCTTTCTTCGAGCTCCTTCAAAAAGAGACAACGTTTGAATAGACATAGGAATGCGGGCAGGCTCTGCGCCATCTTAAGCAAGCCTTGTCCGAACCACCTATTTTGTCACAACCAAATAGCAGGGAAACACTTTAACTGTATCTCTCTGTCACTAATGAAGCCATCAGTGTTGCCCTCATTCGAGAAACCCTTGACAGGAAGAAGCCAATATACTTCACAAGCAAAGCCCTGCAAGGGCCAAAAATTAGATATCAACAGATCGAGAAGGTCACCCTGGCCCTCATCAATGTTGCGAGAAGATTAAGGCACTACTTCCTGGCCCACATGATAACAATTCAGACAGACCAACCTATCAGGCAACTACTCGGCCGACCAGATATGGCCGGTAGGATGCTCAAATGGTCTCTAGAACTATCAGAATTTGATAACCACTACAAAAGCAAGAAAGCCCTTAAGGCACAGGTCCTGACCAATTTTGTGGTAGAAATGACGCCCCCGTCATTCCTTTCAAGTGGGCGCACAGATGGATAATTTTCGTTGATGCGTCCAGTTCCACGGACAGCGGAGCAGGCATCATCCTTGAGAATAAAGAAGGGATCATGATCGAAGTATCGTTAGTCTTGTCCTTCCCAACCTTGAACAATCAAGTCGAGTACGAAGCATTCCTCGCAGGCTTAAGACTAGCTGAGGACTTGGGCGCAAAGGAAATAAAAAGTTTCATGGACTCCCAGCTCGTGGCCTCCCAGGTAAGGGGGAGTACCAGGCCAAAAATGACCATCTCGTCGAATACTGAACGCTCGTGCAGGAAAAGATAGCAAGGTTCGAAGCATGAGAAGTCCAGTATATCCCCCGCAAAAGAAATGCTCGGGCTGACATCTTGTCAAAGTTAGCTAGCACAAGGAGGAAAGATGGCAACAAGTCCGTTATACAAGAGACATTTCCCCGTCCAAGCATCACGAAACCAACAGGACAGTTCAACGTCAATGCCATCGACGACAGCAGTTGCTGGATGACTCTGGTGCCTGACTATCTCACCACAGGGAGGTTGCCTGAAAATAGTAAAGAGGCCAACGTAATTAAGCAAAGGGCCTGCTCCCACGTCCTAGTCGAAGGTAAAATCTACCGGCGAGGATTCTCCATTTTCCTCCTTAAATGTGTTGAGAAGGACAAGGTCCTAGACATTCTCCAAGAAATTGATGATGGGATCAATGCACAACACTTAAGAGGAAGATCCTTGGCGCAAAAAGCCCTTCGAGCAGGATATTATTGGCCAATCATGCCGCATGACGCGAAGGAGCATGTCTAGAAGTGTGACAAATTCCAATGCCACGGAGACATGCACCTAGAGCCCCCCAACGAATTAAAGACCATGTCCTCCCCTTGGCCTTTCGCCTGGTGGAGAATGGTCATACTTGGCCCCTTCATCATTGGATCCTATCAAAATAAGTTTCTGATTGTGGTTGTTGACTATTTCATAAAATGGATCGAAGCTTAGGCCCATGCCAAAATCACGACATTTAACATACTTCGCTTTTACAAAAGAAACGTCCTCGCGTGGTTCATTTTTTCCCAAGCTCTCGTAACTGACAACAGGATACAGTTCACAGACAGAAAATTTCAAGATTTCATTGCCAAACTAGGCACCAAACAACACTTCATGTCCGTTGAACACCCCCAGACCAATGGGCAAGCAGAAGTCGTGAACAGGGTGATCCCCTACAGACTAAAATGAAGGTTAGGTGAGGCCAAAAAGAGGTGGGCCGAGGAGCTACCTAGTGTGCTTTTGGCATACATAATAACTCCATACTCTACCACCAGGGAAACTCCCTTCCGACTAGCATATGGGATCGGGGCAGTAATCCCTGTGGAAATCAGATAACCCTCGAGGCGGACAGAGGCCCCTCTCAACGAGGAAATGAATGACGTAGCATTAAGAAAAGAACTCGATCTGGTGGAAGAGATTCGATTAGGGGCATCTCTCTATGAAGCTTCGCTGAAACAAAAAATAACATTGTGCCACGACTCCAAGGTCGTAAAGCGTGACTTCCAACTAGGCAGCCTTGTCATACGCCGAAATAAAAAGGATCCGCGCAAGGGCAAGCTGGCCGCAAATTGGGAAGGCTATTACCGAGTAAGATTGAAAATAGGTACCTGAGCTTATTACCTCGAACACCTGAACGGAGAACCATTTGCTCGACCCTGGAATGCTGAAAAGCTCAAACAATATTATAGCTAGCACTAATGCAATTATGACTAACTGCCAACGACTCCACCTCCCAACAAAGAAGGATCGTCTGGCCAAGGGAGCGTGCCCTGGTGCAAGCACAATTCTCAAACATAACGAAGGCAAATTTTCACTCATGGAACGAGTAAATTCTGTGCCCGCTGTACCAGTATGGCAGGACACCCAGCTCGCAATGGATAACTCCAAGCCTTGTATGATTAGGACCTCAACCGAGATCCTAGTCCCACGACCAATGAAATTACTCTGGCACCTCGACAAGTTCCCTAAACTGTCAAGAAACATAACGTAACGAGTCGAGCAAAATCTAATTCAGCAAACAGAACCCACAAGAAAAACTAACGCACAAGGCATACAATGTCAAATAAAAATATCCATATATAGGCTCGACCACAAGGCCGAAAATTATTTAGATATTACAAAATTTTGGGCAAAATTTACAAAAACTGGCACGTAGGCCAAAATACACTAAGTTACAAATAACAATCAAACATCGTCAAGCATGAATATTTGGCGGGATCACCTTTCCATCGACCACCTAGTGAAGAACACTCATTCCTTTGGTAACTAGCTGGATGTCGGGATTTAAGGCCTTCATTTTCTCCACAGCTACAGTAAATCCAAACTCGGCAGCTCCAAGGGTATCCTGCTCAAGGATATGGATCTTGTCGATCATCTCTCGCTGGGTCTCCAAAGATTTCTCCTCCTCAGTATCATCTGCCCCCGCCACCGATGAGCCCTCCAGCTCGGCCACCTTAGTCTTCAAACTGGCATTCTTCTCCTTAATCTTCTTTATTTCATCAACCATCTCGTTCATATCTTTGAGGAGAGTGACCTTGGCCTCGTAGTTTCCTTGGACAACTGGTTGAATAAGTCAGCTGTCTCCAACTCAAGTTCGGCCTCCCTGGCCTTCACCTTTTTGAATTCTTTAAGCGGAATTGTCTTTGCATCACCCAGGGCCAGAGCCGTCTCCAGCACCCTCATCATAGCAGCAAAATCACGGCAGAGTAGCCCCCTCCTCATCTTTGGGTCGGCAGCCAAGATGGCTGACGCCTCTAGGTCGGGGATGACCGCAGATCATTCCCCATCAAAAATCTTATTTTAAAGATAGTATGGGGCATTATGAATTTTCCCCCAACAAAACCACCTAAACCTTCAGCTGAAACGGAGTCGAGCAGGCTCCCTATCCTTAGCGTAGAGTAGGTTACCATCCTTGTCCACCACACCGGCAGGGATGAAACTCTTCATGAACATTGTCATTGCTCGAAGAGATTTCTTATCCTTGGAGCATAATTGATCTTGTTTCACGAGGAATTGGTCTGTTCTATACCAAAAATGGGCGTACACCCACTCCAAGGGAAATTTTGACACAGGTCGTACCACGCACCGACCACCCTCCTTTATCGTCTCCATGGTAACCACGAAACTCTTAGCCACCTCTGAAAGGGGCTTTACGACTAGAAATCTAAACTTGAAATTTCGAACAGACTCCGAATAGGGCTAAAACAGCCTGCTTGCTGTTTAAAAGACACCTAAATCTGCTTTGACTCAGCGGTGCTCCTTTGCAGCTGAAAGATACAGAAGAAGAGCTCCATGGTAGCCCCTATCCTAAGATAACGACATACTAGCTCGAAATCCCGAATGAACGCCAGAGCATTGGGGAAACGTTGGGCAGGACACAATTCAAGATGACAAAATATCGCCCCTTGGAAATTCGTGAAAGGTAGACGATACCCTACCTCCCTAAAAGCAAACTCGTACATTGGGAATCTCCTCCCTAGATACACCGAGCATATTCGATCATCCTCTGTCGGACTAATCACCATCCAACTCATGGGCACATCCTCGGCCCTATCTTCAAGGAGATTAAAATTACCGACCACCTCCTCGGTAAATGTCGAATTCGTCACAAGAGGCTCCTGGGAGATCAAACTAAGGTCCCCCTTTGCGACCTGTACATTGGCATACTCGGCGGGAGGCGCCTCCTTTTTAGTAGTTGCGTCAACATCGGGGGCGGTTCCCTCGTTTCGATCAGCCATTTCACCTGAAAAGTAGAGGAAGCAAAAGTGAATTCGACGAAGATCAAGTCCACCCTTCCACTATAAATCAAGTGAAAGGGCAAGGATTAAGTGTGAGGATGTCTCCTCGACTCAAGCTTTTATCAACGACAAAGGGTTTCAATGAAAACCCTCCCCGAAACCAGGGACACGTCCCCGCGACTTGTAAGGACCCTAAAGGGGGATGAGCCTCGCGACTACATGATGTATTGAACACCTAAGAATGAAACCCTCAACATAGAGGGCACCTTCTACTTGATAACAAACATGAAACGTTTTCATACAACAACCTAGGAAGATCTACAGACATGCAACATGCTAGATTTATGTTCTTCAAGGCCTTCATGAATTTCCTAGAAAAACCATGTGTTCATCTAATGCATGAACTTCAACCGAAAAACTCATGCATTGCCGGTAAACTCAAGCTAAATTTCTAGAAATTCATACATTTTGACAGCAAGATTGAAGAACTTACATGGATTCAAAGGATGAAGATGAAGATCTTGGGAAAGGAAAGAGAAACGGACGATGGTGAAAAAGTCCCCGGCAACGGACGTTTGTTGCAAAGCAAAAGATAAGGAGGAGAGAAATTTTCGTGAAGTGAAAATGAATCCTCTTCTCCCCTTATATAGGCTCTTTTGCTCGCATGGGGAAGTGCAAAGGGAAAAATGCCATCATTGCCATGCCGACTGCTTCCAATAGGCATCGTTTCATTTTGGTTACCATTGATTACTTTACCAAGTGGGTGGAAGCGGTCTCGTTTGCTAATGTCACGAAGCAAGTGGTTGCTCAATTCATAAAGAAGGACATCATTTGTCGTTATGGAATCCCAGGGCGAATCATTACCGATAATGGTTCGAATTTGAATAATAAGATAATGAAGGAACAATACCAGAGTTTCAAGATTGAACATCACAACTCTTTTCCATGTCATCCGAAGATGAACACCGTTGTTGAGGCAGAAAACAAGAATATCAAGAAGATTGTGCAGAAGATGGTTGTAACCTACAAGAATTGGCATGAGATGTTACCCTTTGCTCTAGACGATTATCGTACTTTAGTGCGTACATCAATCGGGGCAACTTCTTTCTCACTGGTGTATGGTACGGAAGCAGTCCTACCATTAGAAGTTAAGATTCCTTCTTTGAGAGTGTTAACTGATGTGAAGCTTGACGAAGCTGAATGGGTGCAAGCTAGGCTGAATTAGTTAAGTCTTATCGACGAGAAGAGATTGGCAGCCATTGCTCATGGCCGGATGTACCAAAGCAGGATGAAGAAAGCCTTTGATCAGAAAGTGCGCCTTCGGTGCTTCCAGTCAGGTGATTTGGTTTTTAAAAGGACCATTCCTCCTCAGACAGATCACAGAGGCAAATAGACTCCAAACTATGAAGGGTCATATGTGGTAAGAAAGGTTTTCTCTGGTGGATCCTTATTACTATCGACTATGGATGGCAAAGATTATACGTCCCCTGTGAACGCAGACGTAGTAAAAAATACTTTGCTTAAAAGAGACCCGCTGAACAAAAAAGAAAAAGTCCAGAAAAAAATGGGGGATCCCGGCGAACCATAAAAAGAAAAAGTTAGGGAAAACAATTAGGGATAAAAGAAAAAGAATAAACCTGCATAGTTGAAAACCTGAAAAGGCAACTTTGGCAAAAATGGGTATCCCGGTGGATTGAAAACCCGAAAGGGAGATCCAGGCAAAAGTTAGGGATTTGAAAGCAAATGACTATGGTCTGTGTTCCATCTGTGAACTCATCACGACACATGGCTACCCCGAAGGAAAGGAATCATTTCAATTAGTCTTTTCATAAGGCAAAACATTGGGAAACATTGAAGACATACATGTCATATCTAAGTCAACACATGGTGGATGTTTGATCCCACATTACCGACATTTGTGTATAGTTTTTTGCTTTTTGTGCAATGACCTCTTTTCAGGAATTGCATCCAAATTGTAACTTGCCTATTTATAGGTCTTTCATCAATAAAGTAGTCATTTTATTCAAAGAGCTTTTTATTTCTGTTTTTACTTTTACTATTTTGTTTGTAAAAACGTCCGATATTTTTTTAATAAATATTATAGGTGAAAACATAAGGCTTTATAGAGCATACTGAAAACGACGAATTTACTTGAATGATAGGTGTCATGAGTGGAAACTGAGGTAGCCATTTCTCATGTGGAGCATCCTATTGTTTCTTTATTTGTTTGTAGGATGACATGATCCTCTCTCCAGTAAAGCTTTTCTCCCCAACGGTGAAGTTCTAATGGTATCAGCAGTGTATGGTGAATCCTCCCTCCCCTAGCAAGAGTCCAGAAGATTATGTATTCCCTATCCGAGTTTGATTTGTAGATTGATTACTTCAGGTGTTCAGCAGGGACTTGACCTTTGTCTTCCCACAGTAGAGATTTCATCTCTTCCCACGGGGTCTTGTTATTGGATCAGAAGTTTTGTCACCAGCAGAGGTGTACACTAATCCCCAACAGGGTGGATTCCTCTTTAGCAAGATTGATGTTTGTGACGTCTTTCCCCAGCAAGATCGATATTCCTTGAATCCTCTCTCTAAGCAAAGTTTGATGTTGATTCCCTCGACAGGTAAATCAACGGCAGATTGATATCTCCAGCAAAGTCCAATGGTCATTCGCATCTTTCAGAATCATGTTTTTGGGATGATCTTCTGGTAGTTGGTATTTTCATTTCCCTCAAGGAAGATGTTTTAAGCAAAGCTTGTTAATTCCCAGCAGAGTGGAATTCTCTGTGGATGTTTATTACATTTCCAGCAGGTGATCTTTTCATTTCCCCTCAAAGTGGAATCATCAGAAGAGGCTGTCATATCCCCAGTAGGGTGGATTGTTTCAAAAAATGTTGCTCTTAATTCCCAGTAGAGTGGAATTTTTAGCAGATTGCGTTTGTCCCCAGTAGGGTGGCATTCCTAACAGATGTTCCTCGTTATGCCCAGCATGGCTGATTTCTCAACAGGCGTTATTCATGATTTCCCACTGAATGGAGTTTTGTTTTTTCCTTTAAGAGTCGAATTTTCCCCAGAAGCGTTTTATTCAGGAAGGCCATTCAGGGTGTATTCCTCAGCAGAGTTGGTTTGTGGATCTTCTCAGCACCTTTTTGGGTGGTGTTTCTTTTACATTTGCATTTTGCATAGCATCCTCCCAAATGTATAACATTTTCATTCCATATGGAGCATTACGCTAAATTTAAACATATGCATCTGAAGCATAATCTAGGTTTGATATCTTTGTTGCCAGCCGTTTCTTCAGCAGATGATGGCATTACTCAGGAGATTTTATGTTATCCTTAGTAGAAATCTTTGACAGGTATGTTTATTTCATTTGATTCTCCCCATCAGAGTCATTTGTTTAAACCTCTCTTTCCTTAGCGGATTATTTTTTTCAGGTTGTAAGTCAGTTGATTCTACATACTACCTATCCCGGGTGTTATATTCCAACTTTTGGTTGGTGATCCCCAACTTAGTCTTTTATGGATGTTATACCAAATTTTGGTTGATAGTCCTGTTTTTTGTGGATGTTATCCCAACTTTTGGTTGGTAGTCTTATTTATCTTGGATGTTATCCCAACTTTTGTTTGGTAGTCTTTTGTTATTTCAACTCTTGGTTGGTATTTTTCCCCCTGCGGAGTCGTTATCCCAACTTTTGGTTGGTAGTCTTCATTGTGGTGAGTTCTCATTCGTTCGGTGTTCTGGTGATCCCAACTTTTGGTTTGTAGCATTTTATCCCAACTTTTGGTTGGTATCTTTTCTGGATGTTATCCCAACTTTTGGTTGGTAGTCCTTTAGGTTATTCCAACTTTTGGTTGGTAGTCTTCCCTTCTGTTGATGATTCCAACTTTTAGTTGGTAGTCTTCGGTACCTTTGTTGACAATTCCAACTTTTGGTTCGTAGTCTTCATTTCCACGTTGACGATTCCAACTTCTGGTTGGTAGTCTTCGTTTTCTTGTTGACGATTCCAACTTTTGATTGGCAGTCTTCCCTTCTGTTGACGATTCTAACTTTTGGTTGGTAGTCTTCGGTACCTTTATAGACGATTCCAACTTTTAGTTGGTAGGCTTCGTTTTCATGTTGACGATTCCAACTTTTGGTTGGTAGTCTTCGTTTTCTTGTTGATGATTCCAACTTTTGGTTGGTAGTCTTCGCTTTTGTTGACGGTTCCAACTTTTGATTGATAGTGTTTGTTTCCGTGTTGACGATTCCAACTTTTGGTTGGTAGTCTTCGCTTTTGTTGATGATTCCAACTTTTGGTTGATAGTCTTTGTTTCCGTGTTGACGATTCCAACTTTTGGTTGGTAATCTTCGTTGCTATGTGGGTGATTCCAACTTTTGGTTGGTAGTCTTCGTTTTTGTGTTGATGATCCCAACTTTTGGTTGGTAGTCTTTATTTGTGGGTGCAACTGTTGGGGTTGGTATCTTTCCTGCAGAGTTCACCTTCAGTCGGTGTTCTGGTGATTCTAACTTTTGGTTAGTAGCCTTGTTTTCCAACTTTTGGCTGGATATTATCCCTTGCAAAGTCGTCATCTCAACTTTTGGCTGGTAGTCTTCGTTTATGGATCTAGTTTTGTTTGGTGTTCAAGTGATTCCAACTTTTGGTTGGTAGCTTGTGTTTATACTTTTGTTATATTCCAACTTTTGGTTGGTATTCTTTGGGTCATTCCAACTTTTGGTTGGTAGCCTTTGCCTTTCATAATGAATTTTGGTTGGTACTCTCCCCAGTGAAGCCACCTTTTGGTTGGTATTCTTCTCTATTAGATCACCTTCGGTTAGTGCTCGAGCAATTCCAACTTTTGGTTGGTAGCCTTTGTTTATCCTGATTTTCGGTATTCTTGCGTGTTTTTTCCCCAGAGAGTAGCCTTTATTCCAACTTTTAGTTGGTATATGGGTTGTTGGTTTATGCCCTTGGGGTCGCCTTCGCTCGGTGCTCCGGTGATTCAAACTTTTGGTTGATAGCTGTTGGTCATCTCGCTTTTGGTTGTTACCTTTGGTTGATGTTTATCCCTTTAGAGTTGTCTGTTTAGACTTCTCTTCTTCCCTGGATGAGTCATTTTCTCTTCAGGTCGTAAGTCTGTTGTTTTTACTTCCTGTGTGTCTTTGGCTGGTAGCTTGATTTGATTTTGTCCCTATAGGGTAGCCTTTAGTCGACCTTCCCGTAATCCCAACTTTTGGTTGGTATCTGGCAATTTTCATTCCAACTCTTGGTTGGTGTTCTCTGTTCATCTTGGAATTTTATCCTCTGCTTTATCCCAACTTTTGGTTGGTATATGTAGCGAGTCGCTGATAACGCGAAATTATATCGTGTATTTGACTTGACTTACATGAACTTATTTTCGATTATTGTTAATTTATCTTGATTTATGTTCTATTATACGGTTAATTTACTATGCTTTGCAGATTGTGGAGAATTTGGATTAAAGAAAGAAAAGAAGAAGAAATGGAAGGAAAAGAAAGAAGAAAGAAAGAAATAGAGAAGAAAAATAGAAAAGCAGATTTTGTGAGTGTGACGCTCGTCACAGATCCATCACGGTCATCACGACCATCGCGGTTGTCACAAGGACATCACGGTCGTCACGTTCAACACGTCCGTCACAAGACCATAACGACCGTCACGACCCCAAGTTCAGTTCGACAGAAGTGGCCACGAACACCCTCAACTTAATTTCTTCCTAAACTTTCCTCCTTTTCTCCTACACTTTCTCCACTAACTGCCCATTATAGGAAGTTACTCCCACTTCCTCCATAACTCATGCATGATCTCTGGAAGTTGAGAAATGAATTATCTCTTATAAATAGGCCTTAGGTTCATAGCTTACGGGGGGGGGGGGGGGGGGGGGGGGCTTCGACGTATCGAAGTGCTGCCAAAATTTCTATTGAAGATATTTTTCATCTTGCTGTTATTTCTTTCCATTTTCCTTTGGTTCAAATTCTGTATTCAATTCCGTACTTTTATTTCGCCATAGTAGAATCCTGCCGACATTGTGGAGGACTACTCGAGAATTCAATTTCAGTACTACTTTCCAGGTTCTTATTAATTGAATATTTATTTTATTTCCTTCATCATGCATGTTATATCATTTTGTTGCTTACCTTTATTTCCATTTGCATTAATTATCATGTCTAGTTAAATTAGTTTTATCGGTATGTAAGCAACTCAGTAGGACGGGATTCGATAATACCCGGTGCACCTTGCCTTTTTACAAACAATTTTCTGGCCGTAGTTTTTAACCTAATTCTCTAAATAACTTTTGTCATGAGAGTGAGAAGCTATTTACAACGGTTTTGACACGAGAGTGAGAAACTTATTAAGGTTTGAGCCGGCACGTGAGAGCGTGGGTTTGAACCGGATAGTAAAAACTAGGCATTGATTTTAAATACAGCGAAAACGCTTTAAAAGAAATTAGAATTTATTTATTTTCAAAAAGTAATTTTAACCCTGAATGGGACTGCGAGAGCGTACATTCCGCCTTAAGATTATGACCCGAGTCAACAACCAGTATGAGGCAAAGGTCTTTAAACGAGTATTTTCTCCTGAAAAGTATTTGTAAAAACTAAAGAGCACCGACAACCTATCGAATCCCTGAAAACTAAAGCATTACATACCGATATCCCTTTACCGTTTTCCCTTAAACCAATAACCTTTATTTCTTTTAAATTTAATTTCATTCACATTTAACTTTCCTAATTCCATTAGTATTAGCTTTACGATGCAACAATAGATAACGGTAGGTTGACATTGGTCTCTGTGGGTTCGAAAAATCTTTTATATTACTTCGATATTTCCGTGCACTTGCGGACGCATCAGTCGCATTCTAACTTTTGGTTGGTATCCGCTATTTTACACCCCCGCAGGTTACAAATTTTTGGGTTCTCTTGGTATTCAATCTCCAAGCACCTTGAATGTTTGAAAGTCATTGCTATCATCCCTTAAAGTTCAAGTCAATTGAATAAGGGCAGCTGTAGCACCCTAAAATACGCCTTGTCGTGTTTCTCTGCATTTTTGCATGTCATCGCATTGGTTCTCGAGACATGGGATCAAGGTTTTTCTATGGCTCGGGGGTTCTTTTCTTTGCAAGAGTTTAAGCAACAATCGTTAAAGGCTTCGATATTTATTTTGCCCAGCAATCGAGTGGTCGATTTTATTTTATTCAGCAGGTTATTTCCAGCACAGGAGACAGTTCACGAGATATCTCAGGCATTTTCATAGTTATAATATTCAAAGGCAAGTTTCAGAGGCTTAATAGTGCTCAGAACGGGTGAAAACAGGCGAATGTGCAAGTTTCCCTCCAAATGGCTCAATTCTTCAAAATTTGTGAGTGGTTAACTGATTAACCAATTTAAACTAGAAAATGGTTCATCGATTAACCATAGTAAATTTTTCCCAGTAACGTGCATTTTCAATGCTGCCACTTTTGGTATCTATTTTTATCACTTGTAAATTTGATTTTACACCAGAAGAAGGATCTAGAATCACTTTAAATTTGGATTAACTTTCAAAACCAACTTAATTTACCTCCAACTTTCCATTCCTAATCTCATTCCAATTTTCAAAACCTCACTCCAAAACCATAATTCTACTCCTAACCAAGAGCCTATTTAAGTGAATTTGCTCCAAATCTCCACACAATTCACCATAGTTTTCCAACTTTAGATTTCACACTCTCTTATTCTTGAGAATTTGCTCTCAAAATTCTCTCAACTTTTCTACACTTCAAAACCTCCATTAAAACTCTTTCGCTTGAGTTCTTTGATTCTTCATTGGAATCATTGAATTTTAGAGCTAAACCTCCATCATTCATTTCCATTATCTTAAATTCATCATTTGATTTTCGTTTGGATTTGGATCTGATCTTGGAAGTAAGTTTATAAGTGATTCTTGAATCAATTTTAGCTTATTTTGGCTTGTTCTTCACTTCTCTTGCAAGAAAGCTCTTGGATCTTGAATATTTCTTGTTTTTTTTTAGCTTGGATCTATCAATTTATAGTGAATCAACACTTACCAAAGAAAATCTCAGCTCTGAAGGTTGGTTAATTCTATATCCAATTCTATTTTGAGCTTATTTAAATAATCACAATGTAGATCTTCAAGTTTTAATTGATTTTGGTGATTTTGATCTTTGTGATTTGTGATCTCAATGCTTGATTAAGTTTGATTGATGTTTGATCACTGACTTTTGGTGTTAAATTTGTGCATAATTGATTACATGATCCTTTGGATGATTGCACATTGAATTAATTGCTGAAAGTGCTTTTGAATTGCTATTTTTCTGCTTCTTGTGCAGTGTTAATCGATTAATCACTTGCAGTACAAAACTAGTTAACCGATTAACCAGTGCAATTTCTAAATTTTTCAAGTGGTTAACCAATTAACTAGTTTGCACTAGCAAATAGTTAATCGATTAGCACTGGACCAGAATGTAATTTTTGGTTGTTTTCAAGCATGTTTTGATTTATTTTCACCTCTAACCTTCATGGATTGATATGATGCATTTGTGTGGACTGATTTTAACTTGTTTCATCATGCTTGATTGTTTGATCTCGATTTTTTGACGCGTGACTTTTAGTTTCCTTTGAATATGTAACATGTTAATGTTGATTGATTGATGTGATGAACACGTGCTTTGAATGTCTATATCATGTTAATTGTGGATTGTTGATGATCATCTTGCTGGATCTTGTGATGCATGTTTGTATTCGTTTCCGATTCTGTTTGTCGCATGATCGTTTAATTGCGTAATTGATTTGAAAAGCATGTTGATCTTGTTGATTCTTGGTAATGCATATTATTGGACAATGATGTTTGATTGTTGATGTATGTCCATTCTTGCATGATATTTGTTTATGATTGATGCTTACTCATACTTGATTGCATTGAAACATGCTTGTTGCTCTGCTTTTTACAGCTGTATTATTCTGAATTTTCATATTGTCTATGCTATGCTTGCTTACTACCTGCCTTTTTACACCTACTTTTGTGTTGAATTAGTAGCTGTTGTATGTTGTTGAGCTGCCTTGCTCGATTTTCTTCCTGTTTTATGCAGGAGGCGTTGTTGTAGCTGATGTTTTTAGCTTGTTTTCTTGCTTTTTGCCTTGCCTTTGCATGCTCCCTTAGGATTCCTATTCTAATTTAATTTCCGATTAATTTTGGGATTAGGATAGACATTAGGAGTTAAATCCAAGCATGATAACAAGTAGGCTAGTCTCTTTTAACCTCAACCTTAGGTTCATCTTATGCATGCTAACATTAAGATAGAGTTTCCTTTTTGGATCCCGGCCTTAGGCCAGTTTGCATGACAACGTTAGGACCGAGTTTCCCTTAGACCTTCCGTGTGTCTTCCTCTCTTCTCATCTCAAAAATACTCTAACACACTTAATAAAGACGATGAACGTTGTGCGCCACGAGCCTTAAGCATATGGGAAATGATGAGTGAGGGGTCTTCTCTCGCTTGTCTAGAGTGTTTAGTGTACGTTCCGTCTGGGGGTGATACGTGATGCATTCGTTCCCATATCATAGTCTTTAGTGCAACGTGAATCACAAATAAAACTAATTCACTTCACTAAAACTCACAAACGAAATTCAAACCTTTTTATCCTTTGGGGTTTGTGTTTCAAACTCATTTTCAGAAAAGAGTATGTTATTTTTCCGTTCTACCGCAAATAGGCATCAACCTTAACTGCTGGAATGAGAACTTATCGCCACTCATAAAAAACACTTAACCAACCTGTGGTTTCGTAGTTCCTGAACTGCGTTTGCTCTGATTTCTCATACCAGATGAGGATACGTAGACATAAGACGGAGATGTCTTGGCGAGCAACCTTCCCCAATCACCCGTTGTTTTTCGAACTACGTTGACTCTGGCTTTCCCATTGTACGAGGGAATACGTAGGCATAGGGCGACGGTGTCCTATAAAGTCTCTTTCTTTTTTTCTTTTTTCTTTTTTCTTTTTTCGTTTAGCAGTAACTTACAGAAAACTCACCATTTGATTAGACAACAAGCGTGGATCTCATTAAGTACAATGGACGTGAGGGGTGCTCATACCTTCCCCTTGCATAACTGACTTCCGAATCCAAGATTTGGTTGCGATGACCTTGTCTTTTCCCGTTCTTCGGGTTTTCTTTGATCGCATACTTTCCCTTCTTTGGGATAAATAACGTTTGGTGGCGACTCTTCTGTTTTTCCGCCGGGTGTTCTTCGCAGTTGCGACAGACACGATATAGCCGTTGGGCACAATATGACAGTTGGACACGATATAGCCGTTGGGGACATCCCCTTCATGCGCTTGACAATTCACACGACCAACTGCCCCTCCGAAATTCATGGAGACAGTTGGACCATGTCAAAGATCACACGCTAGATCTTCCACCTGGCAGTCTCCCATTGGTCGGCCATATATTTCGGCCACATGGGAGACCTTGGTCCCGTGCTGGGGGAAATCTCATAAATACCCTCTCTCTTGAGAGGGTCAGGTATTCTAATCACTCTAACTCATACCTAAACACTCGTACTTGTTTTCTCTCTAGCCCAAACTTACTTTGGCATCAAAGTATCTTGCAGGTATACCCCCTCTTCTCCTACAACCATTGTTGTTGCCCTATATTAAAGGTTAAGACGATCCATTATGATCACTCTAGATCAATTTTCTATATCAAATTCAAAAGATTTTGTTCTTTCACTCACATATTAACCCCAAACAATGATGGTGTATCTATATTTTAATGATGTATTATATATAATTTTAACTTTTTAATATGTGAGATGTGAGCAAAAGTGTTTGAATTTGAAATAAAATAATCAATTAAATGAGTATTTAAAATTAAATTTGAATTCAAGATCTCTGATTAACTTGCAATAGGTCCTTACCAAAAAAAAAGAGACAAAGTTTTCAAAATTCTTTTAAATTATCTTTAATTCACTAAAAAAACCACCACACTGTTTGATTTGTTTTGTAACAGTTTGTACTCTTTAAATATAATTACATATTTTCTCTTGAGATACAATTATATATTAAATTATTATAATTAATTTGTAGTTTTTATCAAGTTATTTTATTTTAGTAATGATTCACTTAAATAGATTATCAAGAGTACTTATATGAGATAATAAAGATCTTTTTCAACTTAATTATAGATTATGAATTCAAACTCAGTCTTGCACACACATAAATGTTAGATCTCTTTATGAGGAACTTTGTATCTATTGTGGTCTTTCTTGGTTTAAAAAATTAGTCTTTAAAATTGTACACTATTCGATTTATATCAATAAAAAAAATTGTGGATAAAACATGCTCGATTTATAAAAAAAAAGAAAAATTGAATGGTACAATCTTGGTTTCTAATATTTTTAAATAAAAATGAGAATATTGGAACTTCTTTTAGAAATGAAAAATTGAGAGCATATAAAAATAACTAAGAACAAATATATATTATTAATGAATTAGTTCAAAATCAATGTTATTTTATAATATCATTGAAAATAAGTGAAAAACAATTATAATTTATCAATTATAAAGTTTTTCACACTTCAATTTTGTTATGTTTTTTTTCTTAAAATGAGTATTAAAGAAACAAAAAATGATATTAAAGAAATTGTTTGAGCATACAATTTATACAAAAATAAATAAATATTTATCATATATTAATTAGCTTAGTTTAGTGTTTTTTAACATTTTCAAAAAAATAAAAATAATATAATTTATGATAAAAATCATACAATAAATGTTTGGCTTTAAATAAATAATTAAAAATCATGTATATTTATAATTATCAATATAAAAATAATAACAATTATATTACACTATTGATAACTTCTTACAATTTTTCACGCTGTTTTTAAGAAATAAGTCGATTAAGAAACTATTGGGATATGCAAGTCGTATGCGGGACACGTATTCTATATAAATTAGTCAACTTTAATATATTTTTAAATATTTTATACATAAGATTTAGAGTAATTATAATATAAGAATTACATTTTTGATAAAATATATACACGAGATATATAGGTAGTTTATAAACTTAAATGACATTAACATATTTTAAAAAATATATATTTGACAATAAATATAAAAAAATAGGAGACAAATAATTGCCATCAATAATTATAAATAAAAAACACTTGACAAAAAATTATCAATAAAAATATTAAATAATTAGTTGCATTATTAAGTAGTGAAAAAATATGAAATAAATATTTGTGAATGACACATAAAAAAGTTCGAAAAAAGTATTTATTATTAATTAACTTAAAAAATGATGAACAAAAATACATAGGAGACATTATTATAATTGTAACGTTAAATTCTATTGGTTAATTAATATAAAAAAGCATAGAACAAATTTTTTTTTGATAAATATATAAAAAAAAATATGGGATAAATATTTATCAATGATCAATAAAACAAAAAGAAAATTATTTATCTATGGCAAATATTTTTAAAAATGTGACTCAATTAAATCAAGAAATTATATCTGTTTAGAATATACAAAAGTTAATTCTAACAATTTGATAAATATATTTAAAATCAAACTATAATATCCATATTTATTTCATATGTTTAATTATTGAAAAAAATAAATATTTCATCATTTATGTAGTTTAATTTTAATTCTAATATAAAAATTTATATTTATATTTTTATAATTAACTAATATATAATTTATTATATATTTTATTAATACTTAATATAACATTACTATTTATGATAAACCCGTGCACCAATGCAACCCACGTTTATTTGCCTAGTAATGTTAATAATATATGAATAATGTTCTAGATGAAAAACAATATGAATTTATAATTTAGCAATAATGTTTTAGATAAAAACAACCCGTGCATCAACTATCAAAAATTGGAAACAATAATGTTTTTATGAAATTATAATTTAGCAATTCTAAAATGGGTAGTTGAAAAAGTGGAAAAATTAAGCGTTGGTATTTCAACAATTTAAATTTTATCATGAATAAGCAATATATAGAGCTAATAATATTCTATTCAGAATTTTACTTTATCGAAATTGATTTTAATAATTTCTTTTAGATTTTTTAGGATTTTCTTTTATATTTTATTATTTGATTTTTTTTTCAATTTACTCTCATTACTACTTAATCTAGAGATGTACTGAGTTCGGTTTGGACTAAGTTTGGTCAAATCTAATACCCAACTCATATAGAATATTGTGGTATGAGTGAGGTAAAATAACCACTTGTTATACCGATTGGTTGGTTTGAACAAACTCATTAATTTTTGAGTTGAATTGGATTTGATAATGAGTTATCCAAATAATTTTTCTATTTATAATATTAAATAATTGAATGATGGTTCGTCATTTTTTTTTTTCATAAACATTACTCGACATTTTTATCTTTTTAAAATAAATTTGATAACTTATTTTTACTATCTTTTAACATCATAAAATAATAAATGATATCAAAAACAAACCAAAGTTGCATGGCATAAAATTGTATTAGTATCAAAATAACTAAAAGTAAAATATTTAAAATTAGTTAAAGTTATGGTTCACTAAAATGGTAAATATTAAAAGACTAAACTTGCAACAACTAAGTTAATATTTATCAAAATTATTAAAATTGTAATAACAAATGTTCGATTAGTGGGTCAGTGAGTTTTTTGGGTTGTGTCTGGTTTTACCCGAAACCCGATTTTTTAATGGGTTTTTTAATTTTTAAACTCATATCCACCAAATTACCCGACCCAACCCACTTTTTTTGGATATTTTGGTGTGGATTTGATCGGATTTTGTGGGTTGACCCAACACATGTACACCTCTAACTTAATCTATAAGTTTTCTCTATACATGCATGAATTACTAAGTCTATTTTCATCATCTTTTCTATTATAGGTGCGACATTCTTAATGACCGCCCAACATTTTGTATCGTACAAAATCGCAGATCTTATTGCATTCTGATAAAAAATTTCCTTCAACTTGAGCAGTAACATTGTGTCATTTAAAATTCTGAAACTCTCATCCATTTCAACCACTCAGCTTGAATTCAATGGCTTACATCTTCCTATTTTTCCATCATTTTGCATTCACTATAACAAATAATAAGTTTCCATCATTTTGCATTCACTAAAACTTGGTCACACATATTTAAGTATTTTTTTTGTCGTGTCATCTCTTAGTTCTTTCTTTATACAACTTTGCATTTTCATACGCATCAAGTCGTAATTCTTCAAGTTCACTCAACTGTAACTTTATTTTCTCTTCTGATGCTCGGTAATCTAGATTAAGGGCTTTTATAGTCCAATAGGCCTTATGCTCTAACTCTATTGGAAGGTGGCATGACTTCCCATATATTAGCATGAATGGGGTCATATACCAATAAGGGTTTTATATGTAGTACGATATGCCCAAAGTGAGTCGTCGAGCTTAGAGGACTGGTCTTTCCTAAAAAGAGAGACTATTTTATCTAAAATGGCTTTTATTTTCCTATTAGAAACCTCAACTTGACCATTTTTTTGGGGATGGTAGGGTGTAGCAACCATGTACCTTACAACATATTTCTTAAGTAAGCTTTCAAATTGTTTGGCGATGAAATGCGATCCCCCATCGCTTATCACCGACATAGGAACTCCAAACCTTGGGATTTTTTTTAACATTCTTATAACAACTTATGAATCATTTGTTGGAAAGATAAGGGCTTCGATTCATTTTGACACATAGTCTACAACCACAAGTATGTATTTATTTCCCATAGATGAAGGAAAGGGTCCCATAAAATCAATCTCCCATACAAAAAAGATATCAACTCTAAGTTATTGTTCAGAGGAGTTTCATTCCTCTTCGATACGTTTCCAGTGTGCTGGCACTGGTCACACTTCTTTATAAAAGAATTGACATCGTTAAAGAGATTAGGCAAATAAAGGCCAACTTGCAAAATCGTCGACACAATTTTGTCAGTACTAGCATTTTCACCCTAGGCGGAAGCATGGCAGTGAGTCATAACACTCTCAATCTCTTCTTTCGGGATACACCTTCAAAAAAATCCATTTGCGCTTCTATTAAAAAGTAGAGGCTCGTCCCAATAGTAATGCCTAAAATTAGAGAAAAAAAATTCTTTTTACGTTGGTAGATCATATATGGAGATAATACTTCGGTGGCAAGGTAGTTGATAAATTCAGCATACCAAGGTGTTTCCTTTTGAACCAATGCAAACAATTTATCATCCAGAAAGGAGTCATCAAGAGGTAACTCTTCCCTTTGTTGCTCAGTCAACCTTGTCAGATGGTCGATGACCTTATTTTCTGTTCCTTTTTATCTCTTATCTCAATATCAAACGCTTACATCAGTAAGATCCATCTGATAAGTCTAGGTTTAACACCCTTTTTGCTTAGGAGATATCTAGTGGCTGCATGGTCTGTATAGACAATTATCTTTGAAATCACTAGGTAAGGACAAAATTTTTTGATAGCAAAGAATATGGTTAATAGCTCTTTCTCCGTGGTTGCATAATTAATTTGCGTTTCATCTAAAGTCCTACTAGTATAATAAATGACATGCATTTCTTATCTATTTTTTACTTAACATCACGCCTATTGAACAGCCGCTGGCGTTGCACATGATCTCAAAGGGAGCATTCCAATCAATAGGTTGTATTATAGGAGCAGAGACCAATGCATTTTTCAAGGTACTAAAGGATTCAAGGCACTCATTATTGAAGTCAAATTCAGCATCTTTCATTAACAGCTCAGTCAAGGACTTGAAAATCTTAGATAAGTCCTTAATAAACCGACGGTAAAAATTGGCATGTCCAAGGAAACTCATAACTTCCCTCACAGGGGTGGGGGAGTCAACTTATCTATCACCTCAATATTTTCCTGGTCAACCTTAATTCCTCTAGTGGACACTAAGTGTCTGAGGACTATGCACTCATTCACCATCAATTGGCATTTTTCCCAATTTTGTACCAGGAAGAACTTAACACACCTCTCTAAGACATTTTATAAATTATTCAAAATATCATTAAAGTTGGATACATAAACCAAAAAGTCATCCATGAAGACTTCGCAATATCCTCTAGGAAGTCGGAGAAAATAGACATGATGCAACGCTAAAAAGTGGTAAGCACATTGCATAGCCCAAAGGGCATTCGCCGGTAGGAAAATGTACCGTAAGGGCAAGTAAATGTAATTTCCTCTTGATCATCAGGGTGAATGGGGATTTAAAAAAACCCTGAGTAACTATCCAGGTAGCAAAAATGAAAGTACTTGGCTAGACGCTCAAGCATCTGGTCAACGAATGGAAGTGGAAATGGTCTTTTCTAGTGGCTTTGTTAAGCTTTCTATAGTCAACGCAAATTCTTCATCTCATGATATTTCTAGTGGTTACTTGTTCTCCTTAATAATTCTTAATCACTGTTACCCCTCCCTCCCCCCTTTCTTAGATACCACATGAACATGGTTAACCCCCTTACTGTCGGAGATTGGATAAATTACCTCGGCCTCTAGGAGTTTCAACACCTCCTTTTTAACTACGTCTTTCATGATGGGATTTAGAATCCTTTGATGCTCTCTAGAGGGCTTGTAATCATCCTCTAACAGAACCTTAAGCATACAAATAGAGGGACTAATATCCTTTAAATCATTGATGCTATATTTTTGCAAGTATACGAATCGCGTCAGAGTAACATAAAAGATTATCGATCCACAGAGACCAAACGTCAATCTATCAATGTCTATTCTTACGATGTTTATCTAAGGAAAATCAATCGGGAGTTCTTGAGTGCAATGTAAAAGTAATGTATGAAAATATAAAATTCAAATTTAAAACAACAGGCTTGAATGTAATTCACACAGCCGGGTAGTATTCCAAATGCTTGTAAATAGAACTTCTAATGGAGTAATGTTTTCTACTTATGAAAAGAACTAATTTAACGGGAACTATCGCTTTCGCGTATTCAGAACTGAGTTTATCGCTTAATCGAACCCTCTTATTGTCACTTATAAAAAGGCACGCATTATGTTAAAGTAATAAACCTATTTTTAAGAAATATAGTTTCTTGACTCAGATGAAAAGTATTTTGACATGGAACTTTTTAACGAAAAAAGGTTCATGCGAACCGGACTTTAAACCCATAAACACGTTCGAAAATAGTTTTAAAATCATTTCTCTAAAGTATTAAAAACTCCTACTTAACTGGACTAAGTGCTTTCGCTTCCTTTGAACAGTTAAGACTAACCTAGTTTAACCAAAGGTTGGACGACTTTCGATCTTACCCAACAAAAATGAAGTGCAGAAAACTAGTGTTAAAAATCAGAATAACCCCAAAGCATTTCTATTGACAGCTTGTATGGAATACTACTTTAACTATGATCCTTACATTCTAACCTTTAAAATTTAGTCGGACATGGAAATGTAAATAGACATGGTAAGTAATGCGAAAAATAAATAGTGCAGGAAAGTAAAGCGGTGCGGGAAAGTAAATAATGCGGAAAAGTAAATACTGCGAGAAATAAATAATGCAGGAAAGTAAATAGAAACCTGCTCCAAATGGGAGATTTTAAATCTGGTACAACTGGAAATAAATGACTAGAAAGAAAATGGCGGCAGGATTAACTTCTACCAGAGTGCTCCAAACTCGATTACATACTCGATCGGACAATGCGATAACTCCTCGATGTAAGAAGTTTATCACTTTATAATACTGGAAACTATATGGCTTGAGTTCTTTACCTAAGCTTGGATGATTAGAAATGAACAAGAACTCATCTATTTATAGCCTAGGAAAAGTACAAGGAAAAACTAAAGTGCCCCTAACTTCTTTTGGGAGGGAAAACATACGACAAGGGTGGCGCCCGCCATACCCTCATGGTGCCCGCCATGTGAAACAAGGGAGAAAGAAGCGGAGATCGTGGCAGTTGACAACAGTTGATTCTTATCCAAGTCATGACCTACCCTATGGAGCCCGCCATGGTGGATGCCATGTGTACAATTTCTCCAAAAACTGATGTTTCTTGCCCGTTTTTCTTCATTTCTTCACGAGGAGCTTTGGGAATACAAAATCCTGAAAAAAAATAAAACAAAAGCATAACACAAGAAAACAACAATAGAATCCTAAGAAACATGTGCAATTCGAGTCAAATACATAATATGATTTAGTGTTATCAAATTCTCCCACACTTAAGCCTTTGCTTGTCCTTAAGCAAAACACTATGACAAAAAAGGTGACATCCACGAATGATTTGGGCTAAAAGGGCTTCTAATTTCAAACTAGGATGAAGTGATAGGTACTAACCGAGAGAACCAAGGATATAAAAATGACACTTTTCCGCACACGGACATAAACTTCGTTCCTATACAAACCAATCCATACTACCCTACTGTACCTAGGTGTCACACCCTAATTTTTGACAGTGAGATCCCACCACTTTTTGCGCGTTTTCTGTTGTTATTTGACTTTATGCTTCCGTCTTTATGTTTATTACGACTAACAAGTTTGCACAGGAATATCAGGTTGATGGTACTTATTCTCTCAAATTAAGCATTTCAGGGCCTGACCAGTCAATCCTGATTCAAGGAGCTCCTAGGATTTCCACAATTTTTGTTTCATTCCCAACTGGTTTTCTCACGGATTGTAGGACCAAGATTTGAACATACCCTCTTTAAGGATTAGGATTTTCCTCTTCAATATTTCTCATAGGACTTGAGCCATTTACTCATTTAGTATATACCCCAGAAATTATGGTGTTATTTCGTATTGTGGACATGGTCAGTGGATACAATTGGGCTTTGCTTGGCAGACTACAAGACGTGTCATTACTTTCAAGGGATTTCTCAGAGCATGGATCGTATACCGAATTTCTCCATTATCCAAATGTTTGATCTCATAGACAACCGGGGAACCCCCATCGTGATTTCCATATGAAGTTCTTGCTTTAAACATAAATTTGAAAAATAGTCATGATTTACATGAACAAATTTGTCTTAAGGATCTCACATTGACAATCCAAGTTTCGAAGTTCAAAGGTTCAAGCCTTAGGAGTTCAAATTCAAGGGACTCCACATCAATGTACAAATTAAAGACCTCTTTACAAATGTAAAAAGGAAATTTTAAATTCAAAACCGAGAAGAGGATTTTCTAACTCAAAGAATATTAACTCGTTATTCTTTACAAGACATTACATAAAAGAACTCAGGTCCTTACACAAGAAAACACGTTCTTAATTAAACAATGCCCACAAATCATGAGGACCTAATATCAGTCATACAAATGAAATGCCAAAGTGATAAAATACAAGAAGTGACTAAACTGCAGTGGCAAAACTTCTCTTTTAGCGCCATCCATATTTATTGGTACATCATCTTCCTAAAGTGTGGAGGTTCATAATCGGATCATGAGTAGTGCCATTTCTTTGCAACATACCGACAACATGGTGCATCTATGGCTGCTGCTATGACAACTTCACTCTAATTTGGTTACATGTCGTACACTTCTTTCTCATGATGAGCAGCTCTTGACACTTGAGGGAGATGTTGAACATAAGATCGGTGTTGAAGACGGTACTTGCAAAAACACATCGGGATGCCATTAAAGAAATGAATGGCAGTTTAAAGAATTAACATGAATAGAGTAAAGTTCAGCCCTCAGTTAAGCCCATCATTGGGCGGAAGTTCGAGCAGCCGGAAGGGCGACAACCAGAGTCGTCACCAGCTCCCTACGAAGCATCGAAATAATTGAATTTCGGACAAATAAGACAACTAATTTCGGACAGCTCTCAACACAGTTCGAAAGCACCAACGATATCAAGGCAACCATAATCCCAAAGCCTACTGGATCAGACAGAAGTCATCCTAACCGGATGTGAAATCTCTCTCGACGACATCAAATCGACAGTGTCTGAAGCTACAGCCATTTCCTGAAAGAAGAAGAAGAATGTTAGTGTGGTTCATGAATAAATCCAAAAGTAACCATTCCTCAATAGCAAGATGAAACAGGGGAACCAACAATAGCTAACGGTACAATCAATCTCCTTCCGTAACCAACCAAATACTGCCCTCAAGGTCTTAAACCACACCCCTAGGAGATGCGTCACTTTCGATTTAACCAACGTTAAAGGTTGGGATGCAATCTTGCTCTTTGAGACAATATTTACACTGCCATGCAACTAGCAGATGCCCAATCACCATCCTTGAGCTAACTGACTCAAAGCTTCGAAGAAGACAGAAAAGCGGTTTCGAGATAGCCAACCAATGTTAAACCTGTAACAGAAACAGATATGGGCACTAAATCAGATGGCTGAGCAACTATTAATTATAAGGAAAACAAGGTTTCATGGGGATACCTGCTGCGAAATTCCCAGTCTGTTCCAGGGCTACCGGTCCACTACCTCCACCCATCCAATTCGAAGCCGAGAATGAAACACCGCAATTTTCTTTTTAACCCTGTCAGCAAATCATCAGACATCATTACAGCAGGACAATTAAAGTTGATTTGAGTTTGTTTCAAGTTCCGAGAATACCCTGCACATAGGAAGAATCTATATCAATAAACAAACTGGCCGGATAACCACCAACATAATCAAGCATAAAAGGGAAGCTTTTAATCTGCCGGTATCGAGAACGGAAGGTTTCAAACCAGGATATTTGTTTCCAAAACAAGATTCAACACATAATCATGTGCATTCAATCTGGATCTGACATTCTCTTAAACCAAAAGGCAAGAGGTTATTATCATTAACAACATGGTTCGTTTCATACCACTATAAAGAGCAGAAATTGAGATGAAAACAGGGGGGAGAATACACAGCAGTCCACACAAAAACCAGAAATCACAAACCATAAAATCCAAAAAATAATTTTGTAAAGTGGAAAGGTTAAACAACTCATCTTTTCCTCAAACCTTACAACGCAAATCCCCCCACCGGAATCCACCGCCGGCGAAGCCATTGTCGCCGTTACCACAAACTCCTCCGTGAAACCCCTTGTTCACTCTCGACCCACCATCAAAAGAAACCTGCAAAAATCCATTTTAACAGTGAGTTTTGTTTTGCTAACATTATTTGTTATTGTTGTTTGTGTTGATGTAGAGAGAAAAACGAAGATGAAAGCTCGGAGAAGAAATAAGAAGAAACGACGAGAGTGAGAAGAGAAAAGTGAGACGGAAATCGTGATAAGAGAAGAAATGAGGGGGGAGCGGAGAAGATCAAAGAAGAATGGAGAGTTGAAGAATGAGAGGGGAGCGGCGGAGAGAAAGGGAAAATTGGGGTCTAGGGTTTCTTTTAATTTTGTCTCTATTTGTTGTAATCACATATCGTCACCCACGGGCACTATGATGCATCCTCACACACAAGCCACTGGATCTCCAACGGATCCATCTTGCACGATCTGTATTGCATGTTCACCGTGAACCCCACACACCCTCATAACACCTGATCCGCCTCCTAATCCCACTTTAATTAACCAACTAATCATTTTTTTAAATCATCAAATTTAATCTTTTTTCATAAAATTAACTAATGGTCTTTTTAATTAATCTCTTTCTTTATTTAATTTAATTAACTTTTTTAAAAACAACTCAATTTAGTTTTTTTTAATAATCATAAATATAATTTTATTTTCTCAATAATTAAACTCATTTCCTCGTAATTTAGAATGTTCTTATTTATGTTAATTTGAAAGGTTTTTTAAGAAAACAATTTCATATTTAAACCAAATTTTTAATTATAAAAAACCTTTTTCTTCAGTAAATTAACTTTTATAATAAACAATCCTTTTTTAAAATTTAATTTCTGATCTTTCATAATTATAACTAAAAAAACCACTTATTTAATATATTAACTTTTATTCAAACTCCTTTCTTTTAAAATCTAATTAATATATAATCTAATCTAAAATAAAACTTTTACTAAAAATATCAAATATAACTTTTCTCTTAAAAAATAACCTCAATTAACGTTTCAACGTAAATAATCTCATCCATAATTAATCAATCCGACTAAAATTAATCAACGCCGCATAAAATTTAATCGTGCATGCTTCCGTCTCCGATTAGTCCGCACACTCACAATTCACACACCCTAGCGCTTTCATGCGTTTATGTATGCTTTTATTTATCTGCCTTTACCTTCCTGCAATTTATTTTATCGCATTGCATCGCGTCCAAAGGAAGAATCTGCGCATGACTTAAACAATTGTGCGCACGCATATCATTTGCATCATAATCCCCATTGATCCTTGATCCCATTCAAGTTGATCTTCTAAGTTAGATCCTACCCTATAGGAAGGACCTTTCTCTTTTCTTTACAACATAGAAAAAACAATCCAACAACTCAATTCAAATTATTCAAACATATTAGAGAATAAGGTGTTAATCATCTTAAGCGAGATAAAACTTCTACCCCATAACAATTCAATCAATATGCAGGGACTTTGCCTTAGGAGAGATAGATGCGTACTTGTTGACAATCCGAGTACTTGAGCCCTTCTCTTAAGACGATGCAAAGACTATTTTCCTACAAACTTGTGGTGGTTAAATAAAGTAATCTCCCTTAAAATGACAACTCATCTTTTCTCCTAAAATCAATCAATCAGCTACCTTTATCCCATAGGAACTTTGACCACAGTCAAAGAGCTCCTCAAACCCTTTAGGGGAACTACAGATACTCTGATTCCACTCCCGTCAGGATATGTAGGCACAAGATGTGATATTTTGTTGAGTATACTTAGAAATAAACCCCTAGGTCTCTTACCCTTTAAGCAGATAACCCTTAGCAATAAACAATATAAAACAAGAGGTTCCTGTAGAGTACTACAGAAACTTAGGATGCTAGCACCTTCCCTAAGTTTAACCAATCCCCGAACCTAAACTCTCTAGCTTTTGCATTTGCATTGCATTGTGGGTAATTCGATCTTTTTCCCTTCCTTTGGACAAATTAAAGTTCGGTTGCAAATGAATTAAGATTCAAGCTCATCAATAACTTGGTATCAAAAATTTCACCGCGACAGAAATGGAGACTTCACTGGGGATTCTTTCAGTGGGTTTCCCTAACTTTTTTATTATGCTTGTTATATATTTTCTTAATTGCTTATTTGTATATTTTGTTTTATTGTTTTTGGGATGATATCTTTGAGTAGTGAGACAAAGTCCTACACCCGGACTTGAGTGGACTTATGATAGGATGGTGATATATTCGACGAGGCTTATAGGGAGTGAGTCCCGACCAAGTTGACTCGAGAATCACCGCTCAGTTGAGGCCCTTTTTAAAATGGTTCGGTTGAACGAGTATAGTCGTGAAAACTTTTACTATTTTAGATTGGAGTCCATGATATTGAGGACCGTAGTTACCTTTAACCCCACTTTGGCCTTTATTAGGACGTAGTGCAAGGACTGTGAGGGAGTAGTCCCGAAAAAGTTGTTACGCGATGCTACACTCAAAAGAGGTTCTCTTGAGAATATTATTAACCACCGAGTCAGTCGGGAAATTGATAATATCCGAAAGATGGGCTAATGACTTTGGGAACCTTCTTAGAACCTTGTTCTGCAGGTACAATCCACCTTTAGTCCTCGTCCTTTGGGAATGGACATACCCTTTGCTCCATTCTCGTTGCAAACCTAGGACCTTCTTGTTTGTTTACCTTTGTGTCCTTATGTGCTTACCTGTGTTTGTTGCATTCATAAAGCATCATATTACATCGGTTTCACAAAACTCCCAGTTTATTTGTAAACATTATAGAACCAATGGGGATTACAAAAAAAATATTTTGAAATATTCTTTTAAGAGTCTTAACCTGGATGACCTAAGGAAGTTAGAAGCTCCCATCGAAGATCGATAGAAGTTCAAAAGACTTTCATCAATATTGAAGATCCAAATAAACAAGGGATTATTTTCCAGCAAAGAAAAGAAGAGAGATGGAGGATTTATTTTTCTCTATCAAAATACTCCTTAGAAGCTGATCGTGAACAACTTATATTCAAGAAAGTCCAGCCGGAGGAGCAGATCAAGAAGCATGATACAAGACCTCCTTAGGACTTTATTAGCTTTTATTTAGCTATTAGGTCAGGACTCTTATAAGAATGTTTATTTGTAATCGATATCAAAAAATAATAAACGAGTTTTTCTTTGGGTACTCTGTGACGTTTATAAATACGTGAGTTCCATGAAACCTTTCGTTTTGCATTCTTGCATTTGCATTTTGCATTAGCATCCTTTGCATTTCGGGGGGGGGGGGGGGGTCTCACTCTCGCTTCATCTTCACAGACAAACTGAATCACCAGTACAATACTCGCGCCAGTCAACGTCAGAAGATGGATCAACTTGAACAAGAGAACAAGGTGCTCCGTGATGAAGTTGCAATCCTGAAAGAAAGCTTAGAGAGATTGAATGGTTTAGTTGAAGCTCTGTCTAACCAGTCTGCGCTCAACAAGCAGGATGTTCCAAGGAGTGTTATCTCCGAGGTTGTGTCAACACCGATCCCAGTGGTGTCTACTGTTGCTGAAGTGACCTACAACATGCCGCCAGGTTTCCCGTGGGGAATGCCTCCTCGTTTCACTCCTGTTGGCTATCGCCCACCTGTTCTTGAGGGCCCTTCCATAACCACTGTTCAAACCATTCCTGTAACTGTTGTGATGACTACAACACCTCTGCAAATGAATACTACTCCATATGTCCTAGATGAACCAATTTTCCATGGGACACCTAGCGAAACTGTGGGTTTTGAAGAAAGGATGGATGGATTTCAAGACCAGTTCTCTGAAATTCAAAAAGAATTGAAAGCCCTTCGTAGGAAGGGTTTGTTTGGAAAGAGTGCTTCTAACTTGTGCTTGGTCCCAAATGTCAAGGTTCCGCCGAAATTTAAGGTCCCTGATTTTGAGAAGTACAAGGGGAACACCTGTCCTCAGAGTCATCTTATGATGTATGCTCGGAAGATGTCTGCCCAAACTGACAATGATCAATTACTCATTCATTATTTCCAAGATAGTTTAACAGGCGCTGCGCTCAGGTGGTATATGGGATTAGGTAGTGCGAAGATTCGAACTTTCGATGATCTAGGTGGAGACTTCATCAAACAATACAAATATAACGTGGACATGGCTCCTGACCATGATCAATTGAGGGTCATGGCTCAGTAAGACAAAGATAAATCCAAGGAATATGCTCAACGTTGGCGCGAGTTAGCCGCCCTAGTCATACCGCCATTAGAAGAAAAGGAAATGATCAAGATCTTCCTAAAGACTTTGGGTCCTTTATTTTATGAGAAAATGGTAGCAAGTGCACCCAGTGACTTCACCGAAATGGTAAACATGGGAATGCGCTTGGAAGAGGGGGTTCGTGAAGGAAGGCTCGTCAAGGAAGGGAGTGCTCCCAATAATGCTAAAAAGTATGGGAGTAGTTTTGTGAAGAAGAGAGAACACGAGGTTGTAGAAGCATACTTAAATCTCAAGGTTTTGATGATGTCAACAAGACTTAAGTTCATTCCATGTTTGCAAAAAGTCAAGCTTTCAAAATGATCAAGATCAAGGCTATGCATCATTAATGGAATGTTGTCATGCGAATTAAGCTTCATGTGCAAATGATCGACTACTTTTTCAAGACTTGGACACAAGACTTTGGTATATCAAAACTCACTCTTTTAATTGATATGCAAGTGTTCAAATAGTCTATCATATCAACATATTGCATTTGCATATTTTAAAAATAATTTGGAACTGGTATAACACTTTTAACTTGAGTATTTTTCTGAGTTTTCACAGTGTTAACCGATTAACCATATTGGTTAACCGGTTAACGGTCTCAAAATTTAAATTCTCAGAGCTAACGTTCCAGTGTTAACCGATTAACCTATATGGTTAACCGATTAACACTGAACGAATTTTTAAAAATTATTTATTTTCAAATTCAAATCTTGTGTAATTGTTATACCTTTTCATTATTTGATTCATATACATTTATACCTTTTTGAAATGGTGTTTTGACTCATATAAATTCTGAATATTTCAAATTGAAAAACACCTCCAATAATTTTCAAAATAATCATTCAATCAAATTCACTATTTTTCAAGTATTTTCAAATATTTCAAAAAGTGTTCATACTGTTCATACCATTTCATATCCAGAATTTTTGAACACTTGTATTGATATTGAAAAGTGAATTTTGATCAAAAGGAGAAGATCAATCATTGTATTGATATTATTATATCACTCTCAAATCAAATAATTACATAATTGTTTCTTTTGTGACTTGTGATCCAGGATTGTTGGACACAAGGGTTAGTGCATGCAAGAGGATTGTTCTTGCATACTAGTTGTTGAATAGTTGTTAGATAGTAGGCCTCACCGGTTGATGGTGTGATAGGTTGTACATTCTAAAACTATAGTGAAAAATCTCTTTCATGTGGAAAGGTGAGTGGAGTACCTTCGGATTATGAAGGGAACCACTATAAATCTCTGTGTCCATTTTCATTCTGCTTTTTACTGCTTTCATCATCAAGAATATAATCGAGTAAAATTCAAGAATCTCGAAAAACCGGAAAAAGTTTCTAAAGCCTAATTCACCCCCCTCTTAGGCATACTCTGAACTTACAATTGGCATCAAAGCAGGTTAAGGTAACCTGTTCCTAACGATTCAGTATGGCTTCCGCTAGCACCAACCCGGTTTTCAAAGACGGTAGAAGTAGTAATAAACCACCACTGTTTTCTGGAGAATATTTTGATTTCTAGAAAATCAGAATGAAGGCGCATCTTGAAGCCCAAGGAGAAGGTATATGGGAAGCAATCGAAGAAGGATCACACAATCCAGTAAATGTGGTCAATGGCGTTGGAACCGCAAAGTTGAAAAGCATGTATGACGAAGACGATAAGAAAAAAGATTCTTAATGAGAAGAAAGCAATCAACATACTCTAAAGCGCTCTCAGTATGGACGAATTCTTCCATGTATCACAGTGTAAATCGGCAAAGGAGATTTGAGACACCCTGGTGGAAACGCTTGAAGGAACCATAAAAGTTAAAAGATCGACGCTTAACACGTTAAGTCAAGAATATGAGATGTTCCGTATGCAGCCCAGTGAATCTATTGTTGCCTTACAAAAGAGATTCGTTCATCTAACAAATCACTTGATTACTCTCGGAAAGACCTTCACCAATGATGATCTCAACCTGAAAGTCCTAAGATCCTTAACAAGGGAATGGCAACCAAAAGTGACCGCTATTTCTGAAAAGAAGAGTCTCTCAACATGACATCCGCATCCTTATTTGGCAAACTTCAAGAGCATGATTGGAACTTGGAAGGCTCGAGAAGCACAAAAGTCAAGAAAATAAGTCCAAAGGAATTGCCTTGAAGATTGACACAAAGGATGACAAAGACGACGAGACTTCCGAAGATGAAAATTTCATGCTTCTTGTAAAGAAGCTTGGTAAGTTTTTTAATAATAATAAAAATTCCTCTTTTCCTAAAAAGAATAGACATTTCAGGAAAAGGATGCTTCCACATCAAATCAAGAAGTCACATGTTACGAATGTGGGAAGCAAGGTCACATAAAGTCAGATTGCCCGAAACTTGCAAAGAAAGGAGGATTCAAAGGCAAGAAGGATTTCAAGAATAAAAGGCTTATGTTGCTTGGGACGATAATGAGATAAGTTCATCATCGGTATCGGAAAGCGATGAATGTGTAAATATGGCTCTTATGGCGTCACATCACTCCGATGAAGAAATTGATGAGGTTAGTAGCAATTTTTCAATTTATGACAATGATGCACAATAAGTCGTAGATGAACTTCTAAAAGAATGCAAGACTTTGTATAAAAGCATCTCATCCCAAAAGAAAAGAATTTCATTTTAAGAATAACAAAATACTGCTTTTATAAAAAAACATTGAAAATGAAAAACAAAAATTGATGGATGAAAAACAAAGTCTTGTATACAAAAATTGTGAATCCTTATCTTTTCAAATTGTTCAACTTAAAAGAGTTTTAGAAAGATACGAAAAAGGTAAAATTGGCTTGGAGGAAATCCTTAGGCACCAAAGATATCCTAATGATAAAAGTGGATTAGGATATTCTAAGTTTTCCAAACTAAGCACAAATGAAACCATTTTTGTGAAAGCAAGTGAACAAGTTGTTAAAGAAAAGGCAAACAATTCTAAAACTATGCATCAAAGTCATAAAAAGAAAAGAATTGTGAAGAAAAAGAATTATGTTCCTAGATATAGAAGTCATTTTCAACCTACTTGTTTTTATTATGGAATCAAAGGCCATACACCTAATGCTTGCTATGTGCGCAATATTGGTGTTGCTAAAGGGCATTATGTGTGGGTTGAAAAGGGTACTAACTATCAAGGACCCAAAGCAATTTGGGTACCTAACAATACTTGATTTTGTGTTGTAGGTATGCTTGAAGAGAACTCCTAATCAATGGTATCTTGATAGCGGTTGTTCTAAGCATATGACGGGAGATATAAACAAATTTTCAAGTCTATCATTAAAGGCCAAAGGATACATCACTTATGGTGATGATAATAAAGGAAAAATTCTTGGAGTTGGAACCGTTGGTGCACCTCCATGTACAATCATCGAAGACGTTCTTTATATGGAAGGCCTTAAACACAACCTACTTAGCATAAGTCAATTGTGTGACAAAGGGTTCCGAATCAACTTCACAAAGGATGAATGTTTGATAGAACATGAAGTCACCCATGACATCTTGCTAAAAGGTAAAAGATTTAATAATATTTTTATGATCTCTTTGGATGACTCATCCTTGAAGGTAAAATGTCTAATGGCGAACAACAACGAGGCATGGCTATGGCATAAAAGGTTTGCTCACATTCACATGGAGCATTTAAATAAGTTGATAAAGCATGATCTAGTTGTTGGTCTTCCGAAGATAAAATTCATCAAGGATAAGTTATGTGACGCGTGTCAAAAGGGGAAACAGACCAAAACAAATTTCAAATCCAAGAAAGTGGTTTCCACATCAAGACCACTTCAATTGTTGCATATGGATCTTTTTGGTCCATCATGAACAAAAAGCTTCAGAGGTAAAATTTATGCTTTAGTTATTGTTGATGATTTATGTCGATATTACATGGACATTGTTTTTAGTGCAGAAAAATGATGCTTTCAAAGCATTTAAGAAGTATGCGAAGTAAATTCAAAACGAGAAGTCACTCACCATAGCCTCCATAAGAAGCGACCATGGTGGAGAATTCCAAAATTCAGATTTTGAAGATTTTTGCGAAGAGCATGGAATTTCTCACAACTTTTCCGCACCAAGGACTCCTCAACAAAACGGTGTCGTAGAACAGAAGAATAGGTCACTAGTGGAGCTTGCAAGAATAATGCTTAGCGACTCAAATCTTCCCAAATATTTCTGGGCAGATGCGGTTAGCACGACATGCTTCGTAAGCAACCGTGTCAATATTTGACCAATTCTCAAGAAGACTCCGTATGAGTTGTTCAAGGGTAGGAAACCAAACATAGCATTTTTCCACATATTCGGATGCAAATGTTTTGTTCTCAACAACAATAAGGACAATCTCGGTAAGTTTGATGAGAAGTCCGACGAAGGTATATTCCTTGGTTACTCTCTTTCTAGTAGAGCTTTTAGAATTTTTAATAGAAGAACTCTTACTATTGAAGAATCCATTCATGTTTCTTTTGATGAGACTAACCCCTCTAAAGAGGATAATATTATTGTGGATGATGATGATGATATAGTAAATTCTTCACAACAACAAGAAGAGACTTCAAAGGATCAAGCAATACCACAAGAAGATGCCACTCAAATCATTGAAGAACATCAAGATCTTACGAAGGAATGGAGAACTCATAGAGATCACCCGATAGATAAAGTTATTGGTGATATTAGCCAAGGCGTTGCAACTCGACTAAATCTTAAGGATGCTTGTCTCAACATGGCTTTTGTATCTCAAATTGAACCAAACAAGATTGATGAAGCCTTAGGCGACGACCAATGGATTGTAGTGATGCAAGAAGAACTCAACCAATTCGAAAGGAATCAAGTTTGGAGTCTTGTACCAAGACTGGACAACAAGCACATCATAGGAACAAGATGGGTGTTCAAGAACAAACTTGACGAGAATGGAATCATAGTTCGTAACAAAGCAAGATTGGTCGCACAAGGCTACAACCAGGAGGAAGGAATTGATTTTGATGAAACGTTCGCTCCGGTAGCAAGGTTAGAAGCAATTAGATTATTACTTGCTTATGCTTGTTCAATGAATTTTCAACTTTTCCAAATGGACATCAAAAGTGCATTTTTGAACGGATACATCAATGAAGAGGTCTATGTCAAACAACCCCCAGGATTTGAAGACTTCAAGCACCCTTCACATGTATACAAATTGAAGAAGGCTCTCTATGGTCTAAAACAAGCACCAAGGGCATGGTATGATCGTCTCAACACTTTCCTATGTGATAAAGGTTTTGAAAAAGGAAAGATAGACAAGACTTTATTCATTAAAAAGATAAAGGGTAATACCTTACTTGTTCAAGTCTATGTGGACGACATCATCTTCGGATCGACAAACAAAGATCTATGTGAAGAATTTGCTTCGGTGATGCAAGGCGAGTTTGAAATGTCTATGATGGGGAAGATGAACTATTTCCTTGGACTACAAATCAAGCAAACAAAGGATGACATCTTCATCAACCAATCCAAGTATTGCAAGGAATTGTTGAAAAGATTCGATATGGATAGTTGCAAGGTGATGTCCACTCCTATGGGATCCGGAATGTACGTTGATCAAGATGAATTCGGTACTCCAATTGATATCACAAAGTATCGAGGTATGATCGGTTCAGTATTATATTTGACGGTAAGCCGTCCTGACATTATGTTTAGCGTTTGTTTGTGTGCACGCTTTCAAGCAAGTCTGAAGGAATCACATCTCACCGCCGTAAAAAGGATTATGAAGTATCTCAAAGGAACAACGAACGTCGCATTATGGTATCCAAAAGGTAGTACTTGTTCTTTAATTGGTTATTCTGACGCTGATTATGTAGGATTTAAGACCGATAAAAAAAGCACAAGTCGTACGTGTCACATTCTCGAGAATGCACTAGTGTCATGGGCATGCAAGAAGCAAGCATGTGTGGCACTCAGTACAGCCGAAGCGGAATATATTACAGCAGGAAGTTGCTGTGCACAAATTCTGTGGCTCAAGCAATAACTCCTCGATTATGGTGTAGATCTTGGTTGCATTCCTCTTCGATGTGATAACACAAGTGCCATCAACATTACAAAGAACCCGGTCATGCATTCAAGGACAAAGCATATAGATATCTGGCATCACTTCCTTCGAGATCACGTACTTAATGGAGATGTAGATGTTACTTTCATCGATACACACAATCAACTCGCCAACATCTTCACCAAGCCATTGGCGAAAGAACCGTTCTTCAAAATTTGACGAGAACTTGGGATTCTCGATGAAGGTGACATCTGACCTTTTCTCTGGTTTATGTATGCATAATATATATTTTCCAATCTGTGTGCATTCTGTTTTAAGAATTTTTCCAAAATTCGCGTGTGTTAACCGATTAACCTATATGGTTAACCGATTAACACTGTTAATTTTTCAATTCTGATTTAAGCTTTTAATGTGTTAACCTATTAACCTATATGGTTAACCGATTAACACTGATAATTTTTATTTGGGAAATTAAATTTTTAATGTGTTAACCGATTAACCTATATGGTTAACCGATTAACACTGTTAAAATTTTCAAAAATCAGAAACGAAAAATTAATTCAAATTTTGGAAAATTGTGTGTGTTAAACGTGTTTTTATGTGTGGTCAATATTTTCTTAAATATCCAAATCAATATCCTTGGAACTCTTTTTCTTCTTCTTTGACTACAAGTTTTGGACTTCCAACCCTAACTTTAAAACCCACTCAACCTCTCTCCATATATATTGCCTCCACCTTACCATACTCTCTCATCTTCTCAAAACCCTAAAGCTTCAAGCACCCAAAACCTTCAGCATCTCTCAACTTCATCCATGGCTTCATCTCACAAAGGCAAGGGAAAGATACCAGAATATGGCTCCGCCTCTGAGGAAGACAACATTCCTATGGAAACTACCAAGAAGCGCCGTATGGATTTCAAGGTTCAGGTCCATCATATACTACCGGTAAAGTACGTCAACCTTAAAGCTTTTCCGGCTTCGTCTTTTGATTTTCCTGCACTGCTCAAATTTCAAAAGATTGATAAGTTTGTATCTGATACCGGCAATTGCTACCACAATTTGGTCAAAGCTTTTATGAATAAGTTATATGTGTACTTGAATGCCGATGATGAGCATATTATGGAAACTTTTGTTCGAGACTGTCTCTTGAAAGAAAATCTGTCCAAAATTGCTGCAAAATTAAATATACCATCCTCAGGCTACTTTCTCAGGAAAGGGGTTAACCACGTGGAAGACCGTGGGCAAACTATGACAAGATGGAATATTACTATCAAATCTGCAGGTTCCCGAAGGAGACGGTTGTAGCAAACCAACAGACTGCTCGCATGTTATGTTATGCGAAGAATCTGACAGTTTCTGACCGGATGCTGCATTATGTGATTTGCTATGTTCTGATTCCAAAGGATTCCAATCATTCTCAGATTAACGATTTGGAAATGCAACTCTTATTCGCAAACAAGAACAAGATCAAGGTGAACTTGATTCTTACGATTATGTACCATCTACAATAGCAGCTCTCTCTCTCTCTCGACAAGGCTGGTTTCTAGAATTCTTGAGTTGAAAAAATTGGATCTTAACCGAGAACCATCTACCAAAATGAAACTGGTAACCAACGAGATCAATGAAATCACCATCGTGAAGAACACCAGAATAATTAAAGACGTTGACGACACATATAAGTATGCAGACGAAGGATCAGCGTCCAACCAAGCCTATCCCATTGCCGAAGGAGGTATCACTAATGAGTTTCTCTACACCAATATGATGAACAAACATCGAGAAACCTCCCAATCCATTGCCTCACTTCGCAACCTTATCCTTACCTTCCAGCATTCAACCACCGACATCATTGAAGAAGAGGATGAAGAAGATGAAGGTAGTGAAGAAGAGGAAGCAGAAGATGCGGATATGTCTGATCAGGATGTTTAGAAAATATGTGATGTTGTTTTTATTGTTTTTCTTTCAGATTATGTTTAAGTCTTTAAGCTTTTAGTTTCGTTTATTTTGTTATGTACTCAGACAATATTTCCTGCATGTTTCAATTGCTGCATTTTGTTTTCAGTATGCCTTGCTTGATTACTTATTACTTGAATGAATGATTTCATATATGTCGATATCTCTTATTATGGTTTGAAAGCTCCTTCCTTTTTGCTAATGACAAAGGGGGAGAAGAGCTTGGTTTTTCTAATATCTCTCTGTGCAGAATTTTGCCTCTGTTTAGATAGGGGGAGTTGTTGGTCATAGGGGGAGAAGCAAACTAAGATCGAAATGAAACATCGTCAAAGATATAGCACAGACTCATTTGATTGTCATCATAAAAAAGGGGGAGAATGTAGAAGCATACTTCAATCTCAAGGTTTTGATGATGTCAATAAGACTTAAGCTCATTCCATGTTTGCAAAAAGTCAAGCTTTCAAAATGATCAAGATCAAGGCTATGCATCATCAATGGAATGTTGTCATGCGAATCAAGCTTCATGTGCAAATGATCGACTACTTTTTTAAGACTTGGACACAAGACTTTGGTATATCAAAACTCACTCTTTTAATTGATATACAAGTGTTCAAATAGTCTATCATATCAACATATTGCATTTGCATATTTTAAAAATAATTTGGAACTGGTATAACACTTTTAACTTGAGTATTTTTCTGAGTTTTCACAGTGTTAACCGGTTAACCATATTGGTTAACCGGTTAACGGTCTCAAATTTTAAATTCTCAGGGCTAACGTTCCAGTGTTAACCGATTAACACTGAACGAATTTTGAAAAATTATTTCTTTTCAAATTCAAATCTTGTGTAATTGTTATACCTTTTCATTATTTGATTCATATACATTTATACCTTTTTGAAATGGTGTTTTGACTCATATAAATTCTGAATATTTCAAATTGAAAAACACCTCCAATAATTTTCAAAATAATCATTCAATCAAATTCACTATTTTTCAAGTATTTTCAAATATTTCAAAAAGTGTTCATACTGTTCATACCATTTCATATCCAGAATTTTTGAACACTTGTATTGATATTGAAAAGTGAATTTTGATCAAAAGGAGAAGATCAATCATTGTATTAATATTATTATATCACTCTCAAATCAAAGAATTACATAATTGTTTCTATTGTGACTTGTGATCCAGGATTGTTGGACACAAGGGTTAGTGCTTGCAAGAGGATTGTTCTTGCACACTAGTTGTTGAATAGTTGTTAGATAGTAGGCCTCACCGGTTGATGGTGTGATAGGTTGTACATTCTAAAACTATAGTGAAAAATCTCTTTCATGTGGAAAGGGGAGTGGAGTACCTTCGGATTGTGAAGAGAACCACTATAAATCTCTGTGTCCATTTTCATTATGCTTTTTACTACTTTCATCATCAAGAATATAACCGAGTAAAATTCAAGAATCTCGAAAAACTGGAAAAAGTTTCTAAAGCCTAATTCACCCCCCCTCTTAGGCATACTCTGAACTTACAGAGGTACGTGTTGTGCAGCATGGACGATCCAAGAGAGGGTATCTGCCATCACATCAGGTTGCTGCAGTATCGCTAGTGTTCAACGCTCCAGTTTATCAGCCACAACATCAACAAAATCAACAAAATCAGCCATTCGAAGATCAGAGTCGTGTACACAGAAAAATAGACTTTGATCCCATCCCGATGACATATGTTGACTTGTTCCCAGCTTTGATTCAAAAAGGTCACATCCAGACGAGAGCTCCACCTAAGGTACCCAAGAAACTTCCGTATTGGTACAAAGCTGACAAATTTTGCCCATACCATCAAGGTGCTCCAGGCTACGATATTGAGAACTGTTACGGTTTGAAAGCAGACGTTCAAAGGTTGGTTAAGTGCGGAATTTTATCCTTTAAGGGTTCCATTCCTAATGTTCAAGATAATCCCCTACCTCAGCATGGTTCGTCCTCCGCGAACATGATCCAAGGTTATTTGGGAAGCTCATATCAATATAGTGCCTGAAGATGAATCTGAAGGCGACATATCAGATGATTCTGCAAGCCTCTCCATTCCATACAATCCAAGAGAAAGGACTTGTTTAGATTGTCTTTCTGTTTGCTTATGGGTATTTCATTTCTTTGATTTATAAAAGTATGTTTGGCTTGTAGAACTTGTTATTCTGAATAATTAATGCAATAAAATGTTTGTCTTGAAGAAGTCCATTCATTTTCACTCGCAAACCGTTTTTCATAATTATAATGCCAACTTTATCCAATTTTCTTTTCACTTTGGTGAATAATTGGAAGGAGGACGACGAAGTAAAACGCAGGATCTCTCGTTGTATGCTTTTGAATAAAAACCCTACTGATGATGTAAGACATTGTTTCAACCTCCTAAACACCAGAAATATTTAAACTCCTTTAAACCTGGACGAAGAATCTGTCTTTCCCAAATCAAAACCTCGTTTCAACCTAGGGCAGGGTATCATCAAAAATGAGCATCTTTCAAAAATTGGGTGGGCACAGATATACTTTGACCCTTATTCCTTTGTTTTACAAATTGGAAGCTAAACCCAAATACAACCCTCAAAGTCCTAATTGAGGTAAGGTTTAGTTCGAAAGCATACTCGATGAAATATCGTTTCTCGACTCCAGTGAGCTAGGCTCAAATTTAGTATTGGCCTTGTAAATAGCCTTAATTTATATCCTAACTAGTGATTTCGGTCCCAGTTATGGTGATATCTTTTTCAAAAAAAGCTTCAAGACAAACATGAATGTTGCATTAACAGTTCGAATTAACATTTCTAATTTGTTAACATTGCTTTATATCTTAGAAATTTACATGTGAACATCAGTAACAAGTTCAGTCCATTGGAATTTGAAGACTTTGCTGACCTGGGGCAAGTTTTTTTCCAAGAGGTTTGATCCGTACAAGTTTGGATTCACCTAGAACACAAGTTTGAAGACTCAGTTATACCGTCAATCAGGGGCAGTTACGTCGAGCTTCTGCAAATTTCTCCAAGAGTTTTAAAACAGTATGGCATTTGGACGCCATGTTTTCTGTAAAATCCTCTCAAGATGACCTTTTTATCGTGAACCATGTGACTTGGGGCATTTAAGAGTCGAAGGGGGTCGTGAAAATTCTGTAACGAATATTTTCAATACAAGAAAACCCTAGTTGGTGACCTGAGAATTCCTAGTGAGCTGATTAGCTTCACCTCTCCAGCGAAGCGGATGTTTATTTCATCCACACGAAGTTTCAACTCCAACAACTTTGTCAACTCAGGTTTCCCCATTGAATGGATATTTATTTTATCCATGAAGTTTCTACAATTAAGAGAGGGATCCGTTTCTAGTAGATCTTTATTCTCATCTTCAACAAGATAACTAAGATTCATAGTGACAAATCCTTCAGTAAGATCAAGATGTTTTACCCCCCCCAAGTGGAATGTTCTCTATTCCCCAAGAGATTTTGAAGCCTTGAAGCAGGATTGTGATCCCGTATTCAGTTCTCCATCTATCCCCAGTGGTACTTCTATCTTTGAAGATAGGTCGGATGTTCTTTCAAAGATGTTTATTTCATCTCCGGTTGCCTCTTTTCGTTTATTTTGTCAGCATAAGCATACGCATAACATATAGATAGATAGCATGGCATATGCATTTTGCATCATTGTGTTTGTTTGTTCTGTCACTCTGGCTGTGTTATCACCAAGTGACTGGGTGTGTCTTCTCCTTCAAGTAAAGTTGTCAGCCCTAGGCAGAAAGAGCACAATATTTCTAATTCCCCACGAAGTTCGATCCTCGTGGAAGACGGTTGTTTCTGTACATCCCATCTGAGTTCATACCTCAATGGTCGAGTCTTTCTTGACAGTTTCTCTTTAGTTATTTTCTGAATTAAACTTCGGTCCCTGACAATCACATTTGTGGATATCTCCAACTTTTGAACATGGATAGAGCGTGCATTTATTTTGCACTTTGCTCTGCAGGAAGAATTTATAAAGATAACTATTGAAGACGGATATTTCTCCAACAGTACTATCAGATTTCCTCAACAAATTATATCTGAACTACAAGCAACCTCTTTATTTGAGCAACTTGTTACGATCAGGTTTTCTATCAAAGATGACAAATGGCAGTCTCCTCAAGACAGTTTGTCCATCCTCAGTGATTTATCAAGGTTATCTACTCGTCAAATTGCATCTCTCCGGGAGCCCCGTCAGAGAAGTTTGTCGAAGACTTTACAGATATTTTCTCTTTATTTGAGAAACCATAGAGTTTCGGTCATATTTTACAACTACAACAAAAATACTCCTCAGGAATATACTCCCCAGTGAGTTCATTGCACAAGTTTGTTTCCATCAAATGGCATCTCTTTCGAGAAATATGGTGAAGTTTGTCACAATGGATCTCTCTTTATTTGAGAGGACATATTTTTGCTGATCAACCGGCTTACATCTTTTCATAAGATCCCCATTGAAGCTTTACAATATCCGGTACATTTAGATTGTCGATCAGACACCTTTTCTTAGGCTACCATGTTGGTAGTAGGTGATCTCTCCATCTTTGGGTTATTACCTTTGCTTAGGCTATCATATGTTTAATAGTAGGTACTATACCACCTTTCTTTGGGTCAGATACCTTTTCTTAGGCTACCTCGTTTGGTAGTAGGTCATCTTTCCTTTGTTGTGTTCACCTTTTCTTAGGCTATCATATGTTTGATAGTAGGTAGCACATATCTTTTGGGTCAGACACCTTTTCTTAGGCTGCCATATGTTTGGTAGTAGGTGATCTCTCCTTTCAAGTTTATTACCTTTGCTTAGGCTATCATACATTTCATAGTAGGTAATATACCATTTCTTTTGGTCAGATACCTTTTCTTAGGCTACCTCGTCTGGTAGTAGGTCATCTTTCCTTTGTTGTATTCACCTTTTCTTAGGCTATCATATGTTTGATAGTAGGCAACACATCTTATTGTGGTTAGACACCTTTTCTTAGGCTGCCATATGTTTGGTAGTAGGTGATCTCTCCTTTTGGTTATTACCTTTTCTTAGGCTATCATACATTTGATAGTAGGTAATACACCGTTTTTTGGTTGTTGCCTTTTCTTGGGCTATCATTGGACTGATAGTAGGTAGCATGCGTTTCTTTGTTGCAACCGGATACCTTTGCTTAGGCTATCACGCGTTGGTAGTAGGTTATCCTTCACTTTTAGGTTTCTCGCATTGTTCAAGCTACTATACTCTTGGTTATTATTACATCTTACCTCTATTTTGGAGATTCCCCAATGTTGGTTGTCATTTGTCCTCGTGGAGCCCGGCCTCGTTGAGTCTGTTGCTCCTGTGTCTCCCGCGTGCTGTGTCTGGTTTTTCCCCTGTGGCATCTTGTCTCCACGGGACTCCTTGTCTTGCATTCTCATATCATTGCACATCATATGCATTCGGTGGTATCTTAGGGCTAAAAATTCGTGCAATGTTTGTATTTAAGTCTCTCCTATCTCGTCGAAACAAAGATTTCGATCTTCATATCTCCGGATAGAAGAAACTTAAATAGGGGCATCTGTCACACCCTAATTTTTGACCGTGAGATCCTACCTCTTTTTGCGTGTTTTCTGTTGTTATTTGACTTTATGCTTCCGTATTTATGTTTATTGCGACTAACAAGTTTGCACAGGAATGTCAGGTTAATGGTACTTATTCTCTCAAATTAAGAATTTCAGGGCCTGACCAGTCAATCCTGATTCAAGGAGCTCCTAGGATTTCCCCAATTTTTGTTTCATTCCCAACTGGTTTTCTCATGGATTGTAGGACCAAGATTTGAACATACCCTCTTTAAGGATCAGGATCGTCCTCTTCAATATTTCTCCTAGGACTTGAGCCATTTACACATTTAGTATATACCCCAGAAATTATGGTGTTGTTTCGTATTGTGAACATGGTCAGTGGATACAATTGGGCTTTGCTTGGCAGACTGCAAGACGTGTCATTACTTTCAAGGGATTTCTCAGAGCATGAATCGTATACCGAATTTCTCCATTATCCAAATCTTTGATCTCATAGCCAACCGGGGAACCCCCATCACAATTTCCATCTGAAGTTCTTGCTTTAAACCTAAATTTGAGAAATAGTCATGATTTACATGAACAAATTTGTCTTAAGGATCTCACATTGACAATCCAAGTTTCGAAGTTCAAAGGTTCATGCCTTAGGAGTTCAAATTCAAGGGAGTCCACATCAATGTACAGATTAAAGACCTCTTTACAAATGTAAAAAGGAAATTTTAAATTCAAAACCGAGAAGAGGATTTTCTAACTCAAAGAATATTAACTCGTTATTCTTTACAAGACATTACATAAAAGAACTCAGGTCTTTACACAAGAAAACACGTTCTTAATTAAACAATGCCCACAAATCATGAGGACCTAATATCAATCATACAAATGAAATGCCAAGGTGATAAAATACAAGAAGTGACTAAACTGCAGTGGCAAAACTTCTCTTTTAGCGCCATCCACATTTATTGGTACAACATCTTCCTAAGTGTGGAGGTTCAGAATCGGATCATGAGTAGTGCCATTTCTTTGCGACATACCGGCAGCACAGTGCATCTATGGCTGTTTCTATGACAACTTCACTCTAATTTGGTTACATGTCGTACACTTCTTTCTCATGATGAGCAGCTCTTGACACTTGAGGGAGATGTTGAACATAAGATCGGTGTTGAAGACGGTACCTGCAAAAACACATCGGGATGTCGTTAAAGAAATGAATGGCAGTTTAAAGAATCAAGATGAATAGAGTAAAGTTCAGCCCTCAGTTAAGCCCATCATTGGGCGGAAGTTCGAGCAGCCGGAAGGGCGACAACCAGAGTCGTCACCAGCTCCCTACGAAGCATCAAAAGAATTGAATTTTGGACAAATAAGACAACTAATTTCGGATAGCTCTCAACACAGTTCGAAAGCACCAACAATATCAAGGAAACTGTAATCCAAAAGCCTACTGGATCAGACAGAAGTCATCATAACCGGATGTGAAATCTCTCTCGACGGCATCAAACCGGCATTGTCTGAAGCTACAGCCATTTCCTGAAAGAAGAAGAAGAATGTTAGTGTGGTTCATGAATAAATCTGAAAGTAACCATTCCTCAACAGCAAGATGAAATAGGGATCCGACAATAGCTAATGGTACAATCAATCTCCTTCCGCAACCAACCAAATACTGCCCTCAAGGTCTTAAACCACAACCCTGGGAGATGCGTCACTTTCGATTTAACCAACGTCAAAGGTTGGGATGCAGTCTTGCTCTTTGAGACAATATTTACACTGCCATGGAACTAGCAGACGCCCAATCACCATCCTTGAGTTAACTGACTCAAAGCTTCGAAGAAGACAGAAAAGCGGTTTTGAGATAGCCAACCAATGTTAAACCTGTTACAGAAACAGATATGGGCACTAAATCAGATGGTTGAGCAACTACTAATTATAAGGAAAACAAGGTTTCACGGGGATACCTGCTGCGAAATTCCCAGTCTGTTCCAAGGCTACCGGTCCACTACTTCCACCCATCCAATTCGAAGCCGAGAACGGAATGCCGCAGTTTTCTTTTCAACCCTGTCAGCAAACCATCAAACATCATTACAGCAGGACAATTAAAGTTGATTTGAGTTTGTTTCAAGTTCCGAGAATACCCTGCACATAGGAAGAATCTATATCAATAAACCAACTGGTCGGATAACCACCAACATAATCAAGCATAAAAGGGAAGCTTTTAATCTGTCGGTATCGAGAACAGAAGGTTTCAAACCAGGATATTTGTTTCCAAAACAAGATTTAACACATAATCATATGCATTCAATCCGAATCCGACATTCTCTTAAACCAAAAGGCAAGAGGTTATTATCATTAACAACATGGTTCGTTTCATACCACTATAAAGAGCAGAAATTGAGATGAAAACATGGGGGAGAATACACAGCAGTCCACACAAAAACCAGAAATCCCAAACCATAAAACCCAAAAAATAATTTTGAAAAGTGGAAAGGTTAAAGAACTCATCTTTTCCTCAAACCTTACACCGCAAATCCCCCCCACTGGAATCCACCGCCGGCGAAGCCATTGTTGCCGTTACCACAAACTCCACCGCGAAACCCCTTGTTCACTCTTGATCCACCATCAAAAGAAACCTGCAAAAATCTATTTTAACAGTGAGTTTTGTTTTGCTAAAATTATTTGTTATTGTTGTTTGTGTTGATGTAGAGAGAAGAACGAAGATGCAATCTCGAAGAAGAAATAAGAAACGGCGAGAGTGAGAAGAGAAAAGTGAGACGGAAATTGCGATAAGAGAATAAATGAGGTGGGAGCGGAGAAGATAAAAGAAGAATGGAGAGAAGAAGAATGAGAGGGGAGCGGCAGAGAGAAACGGAAAATTGGGGTCTAGGGTTTCTATTAATTTTGTTTCTATTTGTTGTAATCACGTATGCGTCACCCACGGGCACTATGTGTCGCTACTGCGAAAATCGGCGCCGGCTGACAGAAGAGTCGCCACCGTGCGTTATTTATCCCAACGGAGGGAAAGGAAACGCTCGAAGTAAACCTCGCAAAAAACGGGGAAAGGTATGGTCATCGCAACCAAAACCTGGGTTCGGGAGTCGGTTACGCAAGGGGAAGGTATTAGCACCCCTCACGTCCGTCGTACTCGACGGGATCCACGCTTGCTTGGGTTGTCTAAAGGATGCAAAACAATCTATCTACGGCTGCTAAATCTAAACGGAAGGGAATTGACTCGATAGAGCGTCGTACTCTACGCCTACGTATTCTCAAGAGAGAAAGTCAGAGTCAACGTAGTTCGGGACTACAGGGAAATTGGCTCGCCAAGACCTCGCGTCTTGTGCCTACGTACTTCCACACTGCATGGAAGATCAGAGTGTTACGTAGTTCAGGCTAACTACGGCTAAACAAGGCATTCTCACACAGCAGTGAGAAAAACAACTGGCTTCACAGGTCGGGAACCTATGGGCAAAACTACGGCTTGGTCTCAAATGCACTCGGGCAAGAGAGAAAAAAGGGTAACAATTAGTCGTCAGCGGGAAAGTCTCGATCGCACAGCAACGAGAGAACAAAAGTTAGTCGTTAGTGTGCTCGCTAGGATATCGCATCCTATGCCTACATATTCTCGTCTGGTACGAGAAATCAGAGCAGCTGTAGTTCGGCTACTTCGGGACCACAGCTCAAATCTCGTTTTATTAACATTCTGAAAAATGATTACAATGCTTGCATACTGAAAATAAATCTCCTAGGAAATACTATCCTATCCTATCCTGAAAAATCGAATGGAAAATAGCCCCCTAACAAGTGGACTTCTAAAACTATCTCTGAAAAGATGCAAAATAGACTCTATGAAAATATATCCTAAAAGAAAATGTACTCTAAAAAATATTAAGTCTACACTAATATTTTTTCTCTATTTTTCTCTTTTCACTATTTTTTCATATTTCTTTCACTATTTTTTCATGTATTTCAAATATTTTTTCCTTTTTTCAAATATTTCTTTTTATATATTTTTCACATTCTTTTTCTTTTACAATTTTCTTTTTCTATTTCTTTTTCTTTTTCAATATTCTCTTTTCTTTCATTTTTCATAAAACTATAAAGAAGAAAATATAAAAGAAAATAAAAGAAAAATGTGAAGGGAGGGGGTGTACTGGTACAGGGGTGTGCAAAAACAAAACCAAAAAACAAAAGACTAGGCCCAGCCCATTATTAGCCAAAAACGTGGGAGGGGGTGCTGAATGTGAATGGAAGGGGTAGCCAGCAGCCAGACTCGTATTTGGGCCCAGCCCATTCACGGCAAAAAATGAGGGGGTGTGTGGCTCCAAAAAAATGTTGGGCCTGAGTCCAGCCCAATCTCTTCCTCTCTTTCTCCTTTCACTCTCAGAACAACCAAAAACCCTAGACTCCTTCCCCTTTGCTCATGGCGCCGCCGTCCCCTTCTCTGAACCACCTCCGTTCAACATCCCTCAACATCACCCTCAATCTCCTTCAATCTTTTATCCCAAACCTTTCTCCTTCACAAAATTACCACCAAACAACCGTATCCTTTCAATCTTTGATTCACAAACTTTAATTCCATAACAAGAACCTCACAACACCTTTAATCAGATCTTGAACCACATGACGCTTTGTCGCAAATCCATTCCCAGCTTGAAGATCTCAGAGTACATTCCATGTTCTTGACGAAGGTGCTTGCAGAAAAACTGAAGAAGAAAGAATCTTCTGAAGATCAGCGATGAAGATCGCCTTGTGGTTGTTGTTGAAAGACGAGGAATCCTGGATGATGTTCGTGGTTGAAGATTAGAGGATGTTGATGAGCGCGCTTGGGAGATCCTGGTGATCTGTTGAGGATTTACGGAATCTGGAGAACTATTCTGGAGATGAACGATGAAGATCCAAAGATCTTCATCAAAATCTTGAAGGTTGTTCTTGAACAGACCTGAGAACTGGACGAAACTTGAAGATTGTTGATGGCGATTTGGACGAGAAGCTTCTGGAGATTCTTTGGCATTTTCTGGGGGTTTCTTGATGTCGTACTGAAGATTGTAGTTGATGTTCTTCTGGAAAGAATGAAGATGATGGATCTTCCGATGAACAACGTTGAAGGAATCTGGGGGATTTTCCAGAAAAAGCTTAAGATCTTTGAAGGTTCTTGCTGGAGAAAATTGGTTGATGGATTTGGTGATTGGTGAATCGGAGAGGACGGAGACGAGATTGAAGGATTCTGGTGTTTTGGTTGTTTTCTGGCTTTCCGGCGAAGTGTATGGCGGTCGGAGTTCGTTGTTGATCGGAGGAGATGGAGATGGGAGATGAAGGTTATCAGAATCTGGGTTTTTGGGTGTGGGAGGTTCTCCGGCGACGGGTAGGGCGGTGGTCGCCGGCCATGCATGCCGGTCGGTGGGTGCTCCCGGCGAGGACCGGTGGAGTAGTGGTGTTGAAGCACGTGGCTGCGCTAATGGGTGGAGATGGTGCATGCGCGCCACGTGGCCATGGCGTGGCAGATAGAGGGAAATGGAATAAAACGCGTGGCGTGCTGAGGCGAAATAACGTGGGTCCCCTCTCCTCCTTGAACACGTGGAACGAAGCTTTATATGGCTGAGACTTTCTGGATCGTTCTAGAGCATTCTGGACAAATCTGGAAAAATACTGAAGCTGGATGGATAATTGGCCACAAAAATGAACTGGGCTTTTCTGATGGCCCAATCGAAAATAATAGAGAAAAATCCAAAAAAACTGAAATGAATTAAAAAGAAAAAACTAATTAAATCTGATTAAGTGGAAAATGATCAAAACTAATTACTAATTAACTAAATGAATTAAAATTCTGATTAACCTAAAGCTAATTAAATTCCAAACTATTCAATTAACCTAATAAGGAGAATTATTCTAAAAATCTATTAATTCTAATTAACTCCTAAACTAATAATGCTCTAAAAATTCCACTAATCTAAAAATTAAACTAATAAATCCCTAATAAAACCTATATTATTATTTTTATTAAATTTCTAATAACATCTAATAAAAACTATTAAAAGAAACTAAACTATTTATCCTATTAAGAAAATAGTAAAAACCTATTTAAATTCTATTATTCTATTTAATATGCTAAAAGAAAAATTCACTAATATTCTACACTAATCTAAAAATGATTTTAAAAGCTATTAAAACTATTTAAAAACTATTAATATTCTAAAAATTCCTAAAAAATCTATTAAGTCCTAAAATGATTAAAAATCTATTTAAAAATCTAAAACTATTAAAAAAAATCTATTAATGTTCTAAAAAGTCCTAAAAAATCTATTAAATCCTAAAATGATTTAAAAACTATTAAAATCTAAAAATGGCCAATAAAATCCAGAAGAATCACAATAATTCCCAGAGGAATAAAATAAGCACCGAACGACACATAAAACCGCGAGAGCGCACCAAAATAGCCGGTAAAAATAAACGGGCACCGAAATATCCCAAAAATACGATTCTACCTATTTAAACTGATTAAAAACACCTGAAACGCGAGACGAGAGCTGTGATCCCGATAAAATCAAAACAAATGAGAAATGCACTGGATGCAGTATGCAGATGCGAATGAGATTATGCGTCGAAACATCGAGCCAGATACGAGACCCGGTTGGTCAAATTTTGGGGTGCAACAGCTGCCCCTATTCAAGCGGCTTGGACCTGACTGGGTGAGGAGCGAACGACTCTCAGCCAATCAAGGTGCGAGATGGTTGAATACCGGTAAACCCGAAAATTTGCCAACTGCTCAACTTGTCGAACACTTGAATAATAGCTGCACGACAACTATCTGGAGAAATACTGATCTGACATCGCCGCCAGTCATCCACATTAACTTCTTCTGATATTGCCTTCAGACAACCACAACACCCAACCTCGCCGCTGGGGAACTGAATCTGACATCGCCGTCGGAAACAAACATCCTCTTAGAGACACTCGACATCGCCGTCGTACAAACATAATCTGACCTCGCCGTCAAATCCAAATATCCAACCTCGCCGCTGGAGAAAAATCCAACCTCTCCGTCGGACAAAATGCAACACTGAACAACTCTGACCTGGGGTTCACCCCTGGTAAATGGAACAAAAGGTACACTTGCGTATTTGAAACTACTCCGCTGGGAATGAGAGACTTAACCGAGCACACTCTGATCTGGGGTTCACCCTCAGAACCATGACGAACATCGGAATACTACTGCACACTGCCCACCGTAGAACTTCAACGTTAAAGATATATGAAACCCTGGCCCCCCGCCATTTCCAACTTCAGCTAGAAAAGATCTTCAAGTACTCCCGAATATGAATGAAACCCTGGCCCCTGGCCACTCCAGATCCGCTGAAGAATCTTCAAGCTCTTCTGAAGAAAGATGAAACCCTGCCCGTCGGCTATTCCAGCTTCAGCTAGAAAAAACATCCTTGGCCTTCAAGGATGTAAACTTTGCCCGTCGGCAACTCTGCAGGAGGCATCTTCGACTTCAGTCTAAAGAAATGGTCCTTGGCCTTCAAGGATACTTGAATCTGCCTTCAGGCAACTCCGCCTCTGCTATAGAGCATCCGAGACTTCAGTCAGGGATATACTTCGGCCTTCAGTCCGAAAAATGAATCTTAGGTCATTCATGACCTTGGGGATAACCTTGCCCTTAGGCACCTTCGCTTCAGCTTGGGAAATCTATGACTTCAGTCAGAGAAATGGTATCCTGAGCCATTCATGACTCTACGGGGATTCAAATACTTTGCCTTCAGGCAAAACTCCGCTTCAGCTGGAGAAACACCTTCGACTTCAGTCAGAAGAAACACTATTCACTTGATCGCAATCAATCATCACCTCAGGACAACTGACTTGGTCTTCAGACCAACACGGATCATCTTGAATACAAAATTTGGAACCTTGTCTTCGGCCACACGTTGATTCATCAACCGGGAAATCTGAACTCACAGGAACCTTCTGATACCGCCCTCCAGGCGTTTACGAAGCCAATCTTCAGATTAGACATCACTGTTGGAGCAGACATATCACGCTGCTAAGGACTTCAAGAATCATCTTGAACAAACAAATCCGTCGGGCACCTTCAAGAATCATCCTGAACCGATAGCCATTCTGGAGGCTTTATCTGCTAGGGATCCCTGGAATCTTCCTGGGCAAACCTTGCTGGGGACGCTACTGGGGAACTCAAGCATCATACTAGGCGAACAACTCGGGAAGCTGTACTGAGGTCTTAAGAATCATCTTAAGCAAACGGCTCTGCTGAGGATTTCAAGAATCGTCTTGAACTGAAGACTTCGCTGGGGATATCAAAAATCATCTTGAGCGAGCGACTGTGGGGATTACACCGGGGTCTTAAAAATCACCTTAGGAAAGCGACCTCGTTGGAGAGAATATCAGGAATCGTCCTGAGCAACTGGTCCTTTGGTGGAACACCTGTAAGACAAGAATGATAGTAACCTAGATCATGCTTATGATGTGTATGCTTCTGCGCCATGCCCCACACGGTGGGAATGATATGCGTTTATGCTAAATGTTGTGCAATCATGCACAATGCTATGCGATGTTAAATGCTATGCAGTGTTAGATGCTATGCAGTCATGCACAATGATGCGGTCCCTTCAGCAAAATAAATGTCGAGGGGAGATTCTCCTGTCAAGGAGAAAGAACTGCTCAGATAGAGGAATTATCCTGCTGAGGAGAAAACTGCACGCCAATATCAATCGGACTCCGTCTGGGGAACTGATCTTCCGCGGATTGCTGTAGGGAAAACAACTTCAGTTGATCTGCTGCAGGGGGACGAAGCTCTGTGAGAACCTGGACCTGCTGATATCCACCGCGAGAATGAACTGCGCGGCCGTCTCGGATACTCTTCTGGGGATAACCGCTCTGTGGGGAAACAACTTCAGCTGCTCCACACTCCATTGGGGAAAACAAGGTCTGATCAACTTCCAAGGACTCGGCTCTCTTGGACATCTGCAAACTCGGCTGAGGAAGGAGAAGTCATTCTGCTTCGCTGGAGAGAGTGCGACTCTGGGGAAATACAGCATCAGCTGTTCAATGCTCTGCTAGGAAAACCACTCACGGTCTCAACTGCTTCCAAGGATTATGCTTTTCTGCGGACTCAGCCGGGGAGAGAAATCATTCTACTTCACTGGAACGTATAACTCTGATGAGGAATTTTAATCTCGCTGGGGAAGAAAGAATCATCTGACTTCGGGGGAGAGTACAACTCTGCAGAGGAATACAACATCAGCTGTTCCAACACTCTACCGGGGAAGAGGGAATCATCCAACTTCAGGAGAGAGTATAACTCTGGTGGGGAATCTCAATTCCGCTGGAGACTTCAGTCTGGCACCATTAGTTACTGCATAATTCGGCATGAGAATAGCTTCCTACAAGACCTGCACCTGTGACCCGGTGCTGGGGAAAGAATCCTGCTTCGGTGACTTTACTGGGGAAAGAAAACAACTCTGCTTGGGGATGCTTCCTTCAAACCATTGACAACTGATTGTACTCTGCGGGGATTGACCCAAACTGAGGTTGATTGCGCGCAACACACTGCTGGAAATGTCCCTGCTATCAAGGATATCAATCTTAATCTGCTGAGGATACTCCTGATCCTACTCTGATACGGGGTAAAATACAATCTCGACTCTTCCGGGGATAATAAGCAACTTTCACCTGCTGAAGAGTGGCAATTCTGATTTAACAACATCCACAAGGAATTCAAACATTACTCGGAGCGCTGGCATCCGTCGAGCTTCGTATCGGGGAACATGACAACATGCGAGTCATTGGGAAATACTGTGTCAGATACCTTTAGGTTTTTTGTTTTTCTGGTTTAGGGTAAACACGGATTATGTACACAGTGGAAGATATGGACAATACTAGACGAGAACTAGCATTCAGGGTGGACTACCAAACGAGAGCTGATAGCGAAACATGTTAGGTTGTCAAACGAGAACTGACTTACGGGTTCTGGATATTAGACGGGAATTGATTTGGTTTGGACATCAGACGGGCTGACTGGATAACAGACTGAGGTATAGACAACCAGGCGAGAACTGGCTGAAAGCTGACGTACACCAGGCGAGAACTGGTATAACACATAGGGTAAAACACACGATGATCAGACGAGAACTGGTTACGCGACGACATGTACCAGACGAGAACTAATACAACACTAGACGAAACGGCGACCAGACGAGAACTGGTTGCAATAAACTGCACCAGACGGGAACTGATGCTTACGATAAACTGCACCAGACGGGAACTGATGCTTACGGAGAGGTGGGCCAGACGAGAACTGGTTACCGGTTTGCCAGGCGAGAACTGGACTTTGGAAACGACTGGTTACTGACACGCAACAAGTTTAGACTGCAGGATAATGATCCAACGACAACAAGATCTTCTTAGGAGGCTAAGGTTTTTTGACAAAGGTAATGACATGATTTCCCGATACTCAACTCCGGCTGGGGATAAACAGGCTGGTTTGAACAACTTGCCCCAATACACTCAGCTGGGGATAAAAAGACCAGCTTGCACAACTTGCCCCAGTACAATTCAACTTGCCCCAATCTAACTCTTGGGAATACCTGCTCTGAACAGCTTGCTACGAGAAGACTTCGAGAATATTTGCCCCGACATCTGCACGACAAAAGAATTCAATCTCCAATTAAACACCTAACAACCCAGTTGATTTCAACATTCTCTGCGATGACTTGCCCCTGAATGAGCGTTCTAGCGACTTAACCCGATCTGATTATCCATCTGAAGTATCTGCTTTCAAATCTCCACGCTCTGAATGATTGCCCCTGATTGGCTCTCGAGAAGACTCACCTCTGATCAACTGCTTCTCAAATAAACTACCCCTGCTCAACTGAAACTTCGGGACTCGTCCTCAGACTAACTGATTCTGAACTTACTGGAAGATAATGCCCCTGATTCACAAGGCTTCACAACATACACCATTCTGGTTCAGACTGCTGAATTATTCAGTCCTGCGTGATTATTCCCTGATGGAATTTCTCTCATGTCAACTACTAACCTGCAATTAAAATCGTCTGTCTACGAATGGTAATCTTAATGCGGTGGTTATGCAGATTTTGAAAAATTTTTGAGCTGTCACTCATTTACATGCATATGATTGTGAGTGACGAATGAAACAAAGTTCAAACGTAGTGCTTACGTGGTCAGTGAAAAAATACAACAAGGATGTGACTAGCAAGTCAAGAAGGAGTCAGGTTACTCAACCCTATCGTAATGCGCTTCAGACTAACCCTACCTCAATTAGGTCTTTTAAGGGTTGTATCGTGGTCGGGTTCACGGTTCGTGAAACAAAGGATATTTGGCTCAAATTTTGCTTTGTACCCACCCCTTCTACGTGATGATCTCCGATCCTAAGGTTCAGTTAACCTGGCACAAGCACTCGCCTCTTCGAGAAGTATGTTGAATGGTAAGAACCACAATTAAGGAATTCACAAGGATTTCGGAGTGATAGTTACTCTTTCTTCGCTTTGGTGTCCATATAAACGACTTTGACTTGCTGGGAAAAAAATTTTATCCCTCTTTTTCATTCTTTTGATTCCCTAATTTTTGCCTGGACTGACTCATTTTAAGTTCTTTTCGATTTTTCTTTTCTGAAGTCCAGCGGGATGCCCTGATTTTTGCCTAAGTATTAGCTTTCCAGCTTTTTCTTTCTTTTTACTTAGCGGGCTTTCTTTCTTTCTTTCTTTTGGAACAAAGTCGTGTGACACTGGTTGTCTTGATTGCTCCGAAAGGATTGTAACTGTCTCACTCCTGATTGGTGAGATTTGACCTCTTGAAAGGTATAAACTGATTGGTCCTTGAAAGACAACACTTCTCTGTAAGACTTGAATGCTCGGTCAAGCTAACTGACAACTACCCTGCCCCGGGTTAATATGTGAGGGTTTAAAAGTCCGAAAAAACTTCTACTTCCTGGCTCGAAGTGGTTAACAAGGGACTAACTCCTTATATCTCCAGTGTTTGGGGATTTGAAACAATGCCTTATACGTCATCGGTAAGGTCTTATCTGAAAGCATACGATCATTGGTTATGAGTTTAGTTTCGTCATCCTCCCTCCAATCTTTGCTAGTCACAGTGATAAAGTGGAGTGAATAAAATGCAAGTGTCAGTGCAATGCAGTAAATGAGCGACAGCGACATGATTAATTCAGAAAAATGCATAGTCACTTTATTATTATCACCATTCGAAACATACAATGTTTTAAAGCAGGTAGTAACTAACATAAAAGAACACTACAAATGCAAATTCTATAAAGTCTGAGGACTGCCAATGCTGAGGCGCCTGCCTGTCTGAACCACTGGCTTCTGCTGGGGAATACCTTCCGAGTCTACGAGCTTAGACAGCTGAGCGGTTGGGATGAACAAACAGAAATCCTTCCCGAAAGGAAATGCGATCCTGGTCAATCAACTGCTTTACCTTCGCCTGAAATGCTTTACAATCTTTTGTCGAATGCCCTGGAGAGCCACCATGATAACCACACTGAACGTGGGGATTATACCCAGGAGGGTAAGGTTCTGGAACTGGCTTAAGAGCTTTGGGTTCCACCAAAGACTTCTGGATCAAAGACGGTAGCAGCTGGCTATACGGCATAGGCACTGGGTGAGAAGGCGCATTCCTTCGTTCCAAGTTGTTACGAGGTCGGTTCTGATTCTGACGCTGATTTTGATAACCTCGGCCACGGGCTCGTGGACTTGCAAGAGGAGCGACATAAGGTTCCCGATGGGGTGCCCCAGGCACAGTTGTCTGTCCAGAATAACGAGACACAGAAGATACTGACCGCTGAGAAGACGGAGAACCAACAGATTTCACCGATTCGACTTGAGGATATCCAACATCTGTCAGGACCGCATTGATCATAGTTTCATCTTCAGATTGAGAGCTATAGAGAGATTCAGTTTCACTAGCCTGACCTCTCGAAACATTCGGGATTCTTCCAGTCTTTACACCATACTCGATGCGCTCTCCCGTCCTTACCAACTCAGAGAAATTTGGTGCGGTTTCAAACATTCTTTCGAAGTACGGGCTCTGCAAGGAGTTTACGAACATGCCTTTCAGCTCTTGGTCTAGGAGCGGTGGTTGCACTCTACCAGCAAATTCTCTCCATCTCTGAACATACTTTCTGAAAGATTCATTGTTCCCTTGAGACAATTCTTGCAGTTGCACGCGAGTAGGAGCTTCGTCAAGATTATAGTCGTACTGCTTCAGAAAGGCATTGGCTAAGTCCATCCACGATCGGATCTGATCATGCTCTAACTGCATATACCAACTCAGAGGTGCCCTAGTCAGACTATCTTGAAAGCAATGAATCATCAGCTTGTCGTTGTGCACAAATGAAGTCATTCTTCGGCAGAACATCACCAAATGTTGCTTCGGGCAACTATCTCCTTTGTACCTTTCAAATCTCGGCATTCTGAACTTTGGAGGTAACATTAGGCCAGGAACCAGACACATATCTACAGCACTAGGAGTAACAGTGTCTTTACCTTTCAAGGCTTTGAATCTCTCATCTAATGCACGAAACCTTTCAGCATACACGGGAGCTAATGGGTCTTCATTCTTTGCTGTTGGGACCTCTCTTCGGGGCTTTGGCACAGGGAAGGCAAAACCCTGGTAGTCCGAGACATCAACAGAAGGAGAACGTTCACCTCGGGCAACAAACTGCTCACGCAGACCTTGGTCTTCAACAGATGGCTGCACAAGCTGAGCTGCAGTAAGGTTGTTTACTTGCGGAAAGTCTTCGTCGTGCGGAGATCCATACAGAGGATTGGACGTCACGGTGAAACCTGACAAGGTATCAACAAACTGGAAGCTGCTCTCCGACATAGCTACCAATGGTCTTCAGCTGACTTCGATGCTCGATTCTGCTCAAATCTACTTCAAATCTGCTTCAACCTCTTGGTCGTCTTCAATATTCACCTTCAGAACCAAAATAACGGCTGGATAAGAGCTCTGACTAGCTGGCGAATGGTATGCAATATGATGCGAAGATGCCTATGCAAATGCAATGCAATGCAACAAACACGGGATCACAGCCCCCACACAATCTAAATACTGCTGCACTGCTGACGGAGTACGGTTGCTCTGAAGAGAAGACCAGAATAACGGGTAGGTTGGAAGTCAAGTTTCCTGCACAAAAAACCCCCCCACTCACAGGTGTGGACCTATATCCGACAAGGTACGACATCCTATGCGGTCGTCAGCGTCACAGACTTTCAAAACTGACGATACGATTCCCAGAAGGAGTGGCATCATCGAGTCCTGAAGAGGCCTCACTTAGCTAACTTCCAAATGATCGGTTCCCAGAGTCGACAATCCTCACGTCTGGACTCCCCTCAGATCCTCAGGATCGGAAAGGAGCACCTCTGCGAGAACCTCGTCTGAGCGCAGATTTTCGTAGGGAACTGTGCCTGCTCAGCAGACAGGTTCGTCTACTACTTCTCCGCAACTATATCTAGGTGCATACTCAAGCCCAGGTCCGACTTCTCACTCAATCATAGAACACCCGTAACACCCCAACAGCAACAGATAATATCGATAAATAAGCCCCAATAGACAAGCAAACAAGCGCTAGGATTGACTCTCTCTGAGGGGACGTTGGATCCCACATGCATAAGGACTATCGCAGTCCCCAGCAGAGTCGCCAGCTGTCGCTACTGCGAAAATCGGTGCCGGCTGACAGAAGAGTCGCCACCGTGCGTTATTTATCCCAACGGAGGGAAAGGAAACGCTCGAAGTAAACCTCGCAAAAAACGGGGAAAGGTATGGTCATCGCAACCAAAATCCATTTTAACAGTGAGTTTTGTTTTGCTAAAATTATTTGTTATTGTTGTTTGTGTTGATGTAGAGAGAAGAACGAAGATGCAATCTCGAAGAAGAAATAAGAAACGGCGAGAGTGAGAAGAGAAAAGTGAGACGGAAATTGCGATAAGAGAATAAATGAGGTGGGAGCGGAGAAGATAAAAGAAGAATGGAGAGAAGAAGAATGAGAGGGGAGCGGCGGAGAGAAAGGGAAAATTAGGGTCTAGGGTTTCTTTTAATTTTGTTTCTATTTGTTGTAATCACGTATGCGTCACCCACGGGCACTATGTGTCGCTACTGCGAAAATCGGTGCCGGCTGACAGAAGAGTCGCCACCGTGCGTTATTTATCCCAACGGAGGGAAAGGAAACGCTCGAAGTAAACCTCGCAAAAAACGGGGAAAGGTATGGTCATCGCAACTAAAACCTGGGTTCGGGAGTCGGTTACGCAAGGGGAAGGTATTAGCACCCCTCACGTCCGTCGTACTCGACGGGATCCACGCTTGCTTGGGTTGTCTAAAGGATGCAAAACAATCTATCTACGGCTGCTAAATCTAAACGGAAGGGAATTGACTCGATAGAGCGTCGTACTCTACGCCTACGTATTCTCAAGAGAGAAAGTCAGAGTCAACGTAGTTCGGGACTACAGGGAAATTGGCTCGCCAAGACCTCGCGTCTTGTGCCTACGTACTTCCACACTGCATGGAAGATCAGAGCGTTACGTAGTTCAGGCTAACTACGGCTAAACAAGGCATTCTCACACAGCAGTGAGAAAAACAACTGGCTTCACAGGTCGGGAACCTATGGGCAAAACTACGGCTTGGTCTCAAATGCACTCGGGCAAGAGAGAAAAAAGGGTAACAATTAGTCGTCAGCGGGAAAGTCTCGATCGCACAGCAGCGAGAGAACAAAAGTTAGTCGTTAGTGTGCTCGCTAGGATATCGCATCCTATGCCTACATATTCTCGTCTGGTACGAGAAATCAGAGCAGCTGTAGTTCGGCTACTTCGGACCACAGCTCAAATCTCGTTTTATTAACATTCTAAAAAATGATTACAATGCTTGCATACTGAAAATAAATCTCCTAGGAAATACTATCCTATCCTATCCTGAAAAATCGAATGGAAAATAGCCCCCTAACAAGTGGACTTCTAAAACTATCTCTGAAAAGATGCAAAATAGACTCTATGAAAATATATCCTAAAAGAAAATGTACTCTAAAAAATATTAAGTCTACACTAATAATTTTTCTCTATTTTTCTCTTTTCACTATTTTTTCATATTTCTTTCACTATTTTTTCATGTATTTCAAATATTTTTTCCTTTTTTCAAATATTTCTTTTTATATATTTTTCACATTCTTTTTCTTTTACAATTTTCTTTTTCTATTTCTTTTTCTTTTTCAATATTCTCTTTTCTTTCATTTTTCATAAAACTATAAAGAAGAAAATATAAAAGAAAATAAAAGAAAAATGTGAAGGGAGGGGGGTGTACTGGTACAGGGGTGTGCAAAAACAAAACCAAAAAACAAAAGACTGGGCCCAGCCCATTATTAGCCAAAAACGTGGGAGGGGGTGCTGAATGTGAATGGAAGGGGTAGCCAGCAGCCAGACTCGTATTTGGGCCCAGCCCATTCACGGCAAAAAATGAGGGGGTGTGTGGCTCCAAAAAAATGTTGGGCCTGAGTCCAGCCCAATCTCTTCCTCTCTTTCTCCTTTCACTCTCAGAACAACCAAAAACCCTAGACTCCTTCCCCTTTGCTCATGGCGCCGCCGTCCCCCTCTCTGAACCACCTCCGTTCAACATCCCTCAACATCACCCTCAATCTCCTTCAATCTTTTATCCCAAACCTTTCTCCTTCACAAAATTACCACCAAACAACCGTATCCTTTCAATCTTTGATTCACAAACTTTAATTCCATAACAAGAACCTCACAACACCTTTAATCAGATCTTGAACCACATGACGCTTTGTCGCAAATCCATTCCCAGCTTGAAGATCTCAGAGTACATTCCATGTTCTTGACGAAGGTGCTTGCAGAAAAACTGAAGAAGAAAGAATCTTCTGAAGATCAGCGATGAAGATCACCTTGTGGTTGTTGTTGAAAGACGAGGAATCCTGGATGATGTTCGTGGTTGAAGATTAGAGGATGTTGATGAGCGCGCTTGGGAGATCCTGGTGATCTGTTGAGGATTTACGGAATCTGGAGAACTATTCTGGAGATGAACGATGAAGATCCAAAGATCTTCATCAAAATCTTGAAGGTTGTTCTTGAACAGACCTGAGAACTGGACGAAACTTGAAGATTGTTGATGGCGATTTGGACGAGAAGCTTCTGGAGATTCTTTGGCATTTTCTGGGGGTTTCTTGATGTCGTACTGAAGATTGTAGTTGATGTTCTTCTGGAAAGAATGAAGATGATGGATCTTCCGATGAACAACGTTGAAGGAATCTGGGGGATTTTCCAGAAAAAGCTTAAGATCTTTGAAGGTTCTTGCTGGAGAAAATTGGTTGATGGATTTGGTGATTGGTGAATCGGAGAGGACGGAGACGAGATTGAAGGATTCTGGTGTTTTGGTTGTTTTCTGGCTTTCCGGCGAAGTGTATGGCGGTCGGAGTTCGTTGTTGATCGGAGGAGATGGAGATGGGAGATGAAGGTTATCAGAATCTGGGTTTCTGGGTGTGGGAGGTTCTCCGGCGACGGGTAGGGCGGTGGTCGCCGGCCATGCATGCCGATCGGTGGGTGCTCCCGGCGAGGACCGGTGGAGTAGTGGTGTTGAAGCACGTGGCTGCGCTAATGGGTGGAGATGGTGCATGCGCGCCACGTGGCCATGGCGTGGCAGATAGAGGGAAATGGAATAAAACGCGTGGCGTGCTGAGGCGAAATAACGTGGGTCCCCTCTCCTCCTTGAACACGTGGAACGAAGCTTTATATGACTGAGACTTTCTGGATCGTTCTAGAGCATTCTGGACAAATCTGGAAAAATACTGAAGCTGGATGGATAATTGGCCACAAAAATGAACTGGGCTTTTCTGATGGCCCAATCGAAAATAATAGAGAAAAATCCAAAAAAACTGAAATGAATTAAAAAGAAAAAACTAATTAAATCTGATTAAGTGGAAAATGATCAAAACTAATTACTAATTAACTAAATGAATTAAAATTCTGATTAACCTAAAGCTAATTAAATTCCAAACTATTCAATTAACCTAATAAGGAGAATTATTCTAAAAATCTATTAATTCTAATTAACTCCTAAACTAATAATGCTCTAAAAATTCCACTAATCTAAAAATTAAACTAATAAATCCCTAATAAAACCTATATTATTATTTTTATTAAATTTCTAATAACATCAAATAAAAACTATTAAAAGAAACTAAACTATTTATCCTATTAAGAAAATAGTAAAAACCTATTTAAATTCTATTATTCTATTTAATATGCTAAAATAAAAATTCACTAATATTCTACACTAATCTAAAAATGATTTTAAAAGCTATTAAAACTATTTAAAAACTATTAATATTCTAAAAATTCCTAAAAAATCTATTAAGTCCTAAAATGATTAAAAATCTATTTAAAAATCTAAAACTATTAAAAAAAATCTATTAATGTTCTAAAAAGTCCTAAAAAATCTATTAAATCCTAAAATGATTTAAAAACTATTAAAATCTAAAAATGGCCAATAAAATCCAGAAGAATCACAATAATTCCCAGAGGAACAAAATAAGCACCGAACGACACATAAAACCGCGAGAGCGCACCAAAATAGCCGGTAAAAATAAACGGGCACCGAAATATCCCAAAAATACGATTCTACCTATTTAAACTGATTAAAAACACCTGAAACGCGAGACGAGAGCTGTGATCCCGATAAAATCAAAACAAATGAGAAATGCACTGGATGCAGTATGCAGATGCGAATGCGATTATGCGTCGAAACATCGAGCCAGATACGAGACCCGGTTGGTCAAATTTTGGGGTGCAACACTATGATGCACCCTCAACTGGATCTTCAATGGATCCATCTTGCACGATCTGTATTACGTGTTCTCCGTGAACCCCACACACCCGCATAACACCTGATCCGCCTCCTAATCCCACTTTAATTAACCAACTAATCAATTTTTTTAAATAATTAAAATTAATCTTTTTTCATAAAATTAACTAATGGTCTTTTTAATTAATCTCTTTCTTTATTTAATTTAATTAACTTTTTTAAAAACACCTCAATTTAGTTTTTTTAATAATCTTAAATATAATTTTATTTTCTCAATAATTAAACCCATTTCCTCATAATTTAGAATGTTCTTATTTATGTTAATTTGAAAGTTTTTTTTAAGAAAACAATTTCATATTTAAACCAAATTTCTAATTATAAAAAACCTTATTCTTAAGTAAAGTAACTTTTATAATAAACAATCCTTTTTTTTAAATTTAATTTCTGATCTTTCATAATAATAACTAAAAAAACCACTTATTTAATATATTAACTTTTATTCAAACTCCTTTATTTTAAAATCTAATTAATATATAATCTAATCTAAAAATAAAATTTTTACTAAAAAAATCAAATATAACTTTTCTCTTAAAAAATAACCTCAATTAACTTTTCAACATAAATAATCTCACCCACAATTAATCAATCCGACTAAAATTAATCAACGCCGCATAAAATTTAATCGTGCACGCTTCCGTCTCCGGTTAGTCTACACACTCACAATTCAAACACCCTAGCGCTTTCATGCGTTTATGTATGCTTTTATTTATCTGCCTTTACCTTCCTGCAATTTATTTTATCGCATTGTATCCCGTCCAAAGGAAGAATATGCGCATGACTTAAACAATTGTGCGCACGCATATCATTTGCATCATAATCCCCATTGATCATTGATCCCATTCAAGTTGATCTTATAAGTTAGATCCTACCCTATAGGAAGGACCTTTCTCTTTTCTTTACAACATAGAAAAAACAATCCAACAACTCAATTCAAATTATTCAAACATATTAGAGAATAAGATGTTAATCATCTTAAGCGAGATAAAACTTCTACCCCATAACAATTCAATCAATATGTAGGGACTTTGCCTTAGGAGAGATAGAGGCGTACTTGTTGACAATCCGAGTACTTGAGCCATTCTCTTAAGACGATGCAAAGACTATTTTCCTACAAAGTTGTGGTGGTTAAATCAAGTAATCTCCCTTAAAATGACAACTCATATTTTCTCCTAAAATCAATCAACCAGCTACCTTTATCCCGTAGGAAGTTTGACCACAGTCAAAGAGCTCCTCAAACCCTTTAGGGGAACTACATATACTCTGATTCCACTCCCGTCAGGATATGTAGGCACAAGATGCGATATCTTGTCGAGTATACTTAGAAATAAACCCCTAGGTCTCTTACCCTTTAAGCAGATAACCCTTAGCAATAAACAATATAAAACAAGAGGTTCATGTAGAGTACTACAGAAACTTAGGATGCTAGCACCTTGTTAGGACAGTGGTAAAGTGTCGGGTTTTTGTTATCGTTCCATAGGGAATATAAGATTTTGCCGCCGTACGACAGTTGTTAAATTCGTAGTTTTATAGTAACAAAGGATTTGGTTTTAAAAACGGTATCTTGCATAAAAAGTTATAAACAACGGTAAAAATTAGGGTTTGACGATTTAAAGAAAGATTGCCAAAGTTAGGTTTCAATGATCACTTTGCATACATATGCTTAATCAACAAGATTTATAAACTCCATCTAGATAATAAACTCATTCACAACATCTTCTCAATGTGATTATCTCTAACTCACATTGTGGGTTTTACCGTTTTGATCCATTGTTGATCTCTTACACAATCTATCAAACTGATAACATTAAAGTTTAACATTTTAAGTGAACATATTCATTCTTAACTATCTCTAGCTTAAAAACAAATATGGATGAAAACCTAGGTTAAGAGTTGGAAAATATCTCTCAATCATAAACCAACACAAAGAGTTTTCAATAAAGCAAAGTTTTCATCATTCATTCATCATCCAAGAGTTTACAATACAAATGAAGATCAATACATTTACATACAAAGGTTGATGATCACCTACATCTAACCTTGACAACAAGAAGAACTTAGCCACTCATTCTCATGGTAGCTTGAAGAAAAAGGAAATGGAGAAGATGAAGAACATCCACTTTGAAGAATCGATGAAGGATGTGATTCCACTTCTCCTTGATTGCATACAAAATAGCAAAATGAAGAAGAACTAATGTTTTTAGGGTTCTAGAGCTCTATTCTTATGTTACAAAAAGTGATCTCCTTTCAAGTACATGGTATGGGCTATATAAAGCAACCAATAAAGTAAAAAGCAAGTGTTGTCTGCGCACATTTGCCAGGCGAACCATGACCTTCGCCAGGCGAACCAAAAATAACTTGGCACTTCAAAGTGTCTCTAGCTAGCAAACCGCCCTCTGAGGTATCGTGTATTCGCCAGGCGAACAATTCACTCGCCAGGTGAACATTCACTGGCCTCACTCGCCAGGCGAACTTTTGGTGGTTTTGCTACTGGAATTTGCAAGAGGAAAGCTACCACTTCTTTGCCAGCACCTTCGCCAGGCGAACTGTAGCGAAGCTTCGCTGGAACCTTCGCCTGGCGAACTTCCTATCTTTTAAGTCTGGGAGTTAATTCTGAATTACTCGCTCTAGCTCGCCAGCACTTGCTTGGCGAACATTCGCTGAGCTTCGCCAGGCGAATGCTTTGGTTTGCAATTTCTCCAAACTGCTTTGTCTTTTCTCCCAAGGTGCTCTTATTAGTGTCAATCCTGCACACTAACAGCAACATTACAAACACCATTCACTTGGATCACAATAAAATGAAACTAAACAAATTAGACTACTAAATCAAATACTATTGGATGAAAACGATTAAAAAGACTACTAAAAAGAAATCAAATATCTACTATAATTGGGATCTAACAACTCTCCCCAACTACTTATTTGCATGTCCTCAAGCAAAGTATGCCTCTCAAAACAAAAAGGAGGATTTGCTCAAGACCAATTCATTCCAAGTGAAAATATTCGGCTCAAATACACAACATGTGCAACAAGGAAAAAAATTACACAATTCCATAATAGATAATGTTCAAGAACTAAATTGTAAGAACAAATTAAACAATGCTTCAAGCAACAACTAAATCTCATGACATGTCATTCTAACACTCCACTTCGAAAAAGGATTGAAGCAAAAACACGCATGCAAGCGTGGGACAAAAATTCACTCAAATGATGAACAATGCAATACTATACAATTCATACAATATCTAAATGCTCACAACAAAATTATGGAAGCTCAAGATCACATAGGACTTAAATGGTTGTAGCTTGGTCGGGTTAACAAACAAGGGATATATCTAAAGCCATTTAAACGACATTTCCGATGCAAAAGAGACATTCACTGTACACTATTTATACATCTTCGACTTTGTTTTACAAGTTCCTCATTTGAACCCTTCACAACTCATGTTTCACAACTCACTTTGTTTTTCAATATTTTTCTACCAAGCAAGCATTCATTTTCATATATATATATATATATATATATATATATATATATATATATATATATATATATATATATATATATATATATATATATATATATATATATATATATATATATATATATATATATATATTTATTTATTTATTTATTTCTACACTGTATTCACAAAACGAGTGTTTCTCTTTTTCATCTTTTCTTTTCAATGCTTGCTTAGCTTTTCAAGAGTTGTGACAAATTACCACCTTACATTTTCGTTCTCCCCAACTTGTCTTTTCTCGTCCCCTAAGTGAATGCTCTTACTTTTTACGGCAAAAGAACATTTAATAAAAAATTCCAAGGTTTCAAGAACAAGATTTTTGAACTCTCGCTTTATTTCAAGCAAGGATTCAACTGTTTAGGCTCAAAAAGGTTTATGAATACTCTCTGCTCACAGGTATATTTGTATTTGGAACTGGTTGTGCTCAAAAGAAACAAGTGACTTGATCCTCTCTAGAACTTCCACAAAATTATAAAAAAACAAAAGATAAAGGATGAATTACACGCATACACAAAATTCATCATCCATCCATAGCATATGTACACATAAAAGGAGGATTCTTACATTTGTGGTATAGGACCTAAATGACATATCAATCAAAAGAGTTGCAGAAGAAACAAAGGTACAAAAATTGTTCCTAGCATAACAAGTTCTACAACATTTTAAATTCTAGAACAAGGTAACTAAGTACCTTGTCAACAAATTTGTGATAACGATAATATCATCACCGTCCCACTTGAAAGAATTCTTGCACAACTACAACAAAAAACTAAACATTGACAATAGGGTGTTAACATATTTACAACCACCCTTGAATAGAACTTCACATAAAACTTACTAAAATAAAACTTTAAACCAAAAATAAATAATTAAAAACTCAAACAAATAACTAAAAATGCTGAATCATAAAATGGTGCCTAACACCAATAATGTCAAAAGTACCATGGAAGGTACAAGTACAAAACTTCAAATTAATCCAAAGTACATCACAAAATAACCAAATGAAACTTCAAGATAAAAGAAAACTTCACTTTGTAGCACAAAGTGAACAACAAAACACACAAGAAATCACTCCTCCTCAGACATGTCATCATCATCATCATCATCATCTACCTCATCACCCTCGTCACCATCATCATCTACCTCATCACCAGTAGGATCATCATCCTCAGCATCCTTCCCCTACCAAAACTGAGCTTGTCCACAGGCCATGCAGCATGTTCAAGGAATTCCTCCCTTGTCATCATCGGGTGGCTCCCAACAGGATCACGAATTTGCAGCTGCAACAGCTGCATCGAGTCATGGAGATCACAAGTGGCACGCTTTTGAGCAGCCATCCAATCCCAGTTAAAAGCACAAATCTCTTGCTGAAAGGGTTCGTAAACAGGAGGAGCCGGACCAGATCCAGAAGAATCACGGCCATGTCCGGCGGCAGCAGTACCTGCACCAGAAGTCTCACCAATTGCTAGTTTAGCTCTACAGAATTTCTCCACATACCTATCATCGATCGCAGCCGGGATAGTGACCTGTCGTCTCTGAGGAATATCCACCCCAGCATAAGCACAGAGTGACATGATAAGGCATGGAAAGTCAGCGGGGCATTTTTGCGAGCTGCCAACCCGCCACGCCCACTGAGTACAACCGCACGCATCTCATCCGCGATGATGCGGGCAATGTCTATCTGAACATTTAGTAGGATAGAGTGGATCAAATGTGCAATAGGTAAGGGTACTGAGCTGTGGTGGGACCTCGACACAATATTAGTCAGCACAAATAACAGGACCAGTTGTACCAAGGGTTTCATGTCAGTGCGGATGTACCGAATAGGTACCCCAGAAGAATTCTGCACCACGTCGCGGCCGTCCAAACATAAATCTCTGGTCATAGCATCCATATCGCGATGCTTATTCAGATCACGGTGATAGTCGTTAATTTGGCTACCTGTCAAAGAGAGAGGGTTACCCAAAACATGATTAATGGCCCTCCGATCAAACCTTACCATAACACCCCGAACCATCGAGGTCCAACTGAACACTTCGCCGTCATCAGGGAGGGCGTTAGCATAAAATTCACTCACTATTTCAGCGTTGTAGCCATCAAGCGGGGTCATCAGACGCTCCCACTTCTTTGCCACAAACAGAGCGTCAATAGTGCGGTAGTCCCCTGTGTCACTCAGCTGGAACCTCTTCTCCGACACAATGTTCCTCCTCTCGAGGGCTTCATAGCGTGCATGGTGAGTAGCGCCTCAGAAGCGGTCCTGGTCAAAGCGGATTGGTACGGTACGAGAGGTAGTGGCCTTCCTCTTGTGAGAGTTGATCATTCTTGGACCCATTCCGCATACACAAAAATATACAAACATAACAAAAAGCAAAAAACAAATTAGAAGGAACTAACAGCACAAAACAGTAAGGAAAGAAAAATCTGCTGCATTTGCCTTGGTTCGCCAGACGAATCCTGGCGAACGCTCGCTACCACTCGCCAGACGAATGCCAGCGAAGGTGCGAAAATGCAGACAAATAGCACTTCTGCAATTGTGTTAGATGCAAACCAAAGGTGTTCTATTCCCCATTCTCATTAACAGAAGCAACTCGAACATTCATGCACTAATTTTCACAGAAAAACAGAGAGGGGTTTCTTAACCTAACACAATTTCAGAAGCACATTCAAGGATCCCACAACATAATTGTACTGACATAAAAGCACAGAAGTAGAAGAACACAACAATAATAATGCACAAACTGAAAGAAGAATAAACAAGAGAACATACCTTAGGATTGAAATTGAGGAATTCGCAGCAAGCAAAACAAGAGAGAAAATTGGGAGGGAATGTGAGAGTGAGGCAATGAAACGAGGCAAAGGGAGGTTAGGGTTTTCAGAATTGAAAATGTAACGGATAATGGGCCCAGGTGGCCCATCCCAAAGGCCTCTTTTTTTTTAACTGATGTCGCACACTCGCCAGGCGAAAGCCAGCGAAGCTTCGCTGAGGCTCGCCAGGCGAATGTTCGCTGCCATTCGCCAGACGAATGTTAGGGAACATGACAGTATATTTAGGATCTGCTGCATTGCTCCACTCAAACAAATCCACAGCCAAACTTTCTCAAAAATGCATAAAATGAACAAAAACATGTAAATACTTACAATGTTGAGGTGCCTCTCAACAAGCGCTTGTTTAACGTCGGATAAGCACGACGGTCCATGATGCTCAAACTGGAACATCAAGAAGAAAAGCACAACTTTCTCGATCCACATGACCGCCGAGATAAATCTTTAACCGCTGACCATTTACCGTCCAACTGTCTTTTCTCTCCAAATCCTCAATGACCACTGCCCCGAAAGTTTTCACCTCCTTGACGCGGAATGGTCCGGACCACTTTGATTTCAATTTTCCCAGAAACAATCTTAACCTGGAATTGAATAATAGCACAAGCTGCCCCGACGCAAATTCCTTCTTTTGGAGCTTTTTGTCATGGTACTCCTTTACTTTCTCCTTGTACAACCAACTTGAGTGGTATGCGGCACTACGCATCTCTTCCAACTCAAGAAGTTGCACCTTCCTCTTATCATCGGCCAACTCTTGATCAAAATTTAAAAATTTTAAGGCCCATAAGGCCTTGTGCTCCATTTCAACCGGTAAATGGCAAGTTTTACCAAAAACCAATTGGAAAGGAGTTAGCCCAATTGGAGCTTTATAGGCCGTGCGATACTCCCATAGAGCTTCATCCAACTTTTGCAATCAATCCTTCCTTGAGTTCGACACTGTTTTTTCCAAAATTCTTTTAATCTCTCTATTCGAGACCTCAACCTGACCATTTGCCTACGAGTGATACGGAGTCGTCACTTTATGCATTACACCGTAATGTTGCAGAACTTTTTCTAACGGTGCATTGCAAAAATGTGACCCTCCGTCACTTATCAACACCCGAGGGGTTCCAAAACGGGAAAAAATATTTCTTTTTAAAAAGCTTATGACCGTTTTAGAATCCGCTCTCGGTGAGACAATCGCCTCAACCCACTTAGACACATAGTCAACTGCAACCAACAAGTATTCATTTCCGAAAGAGGGTGGGAATGGTCCGACAAAGTCGATACCCCAACAATCAAACAATTCTACCTCTTAGATATTTTGAAGAGGCATTTCGTCTCTCTTTTCTATCCCACCAATCCTTTGACAACTGTCACAGTTTTGCGCATGGGCATTTGCGTCTTTAAAAATAGAAGGCCAATAAAATCACGATCGAAGGACTTTATTTGCCGTTCTAGCCCCATTAAAATGACCGCCATAAGGCGAGTTGTGACAGTGCCATAGAATACTTTGGGCCTCATCACCCGTAACACACCTTCTTAACAAATTATCACCTCCCAGCTTAAATAGATAAGGGTCATCCCATGCATAGTACTTGGCATCCGAGAGGAATTTCCTCTTTTGATTAGGAGTTAGGTCGAGCGGCACAAAACCACTCGCCTTGTGGTTTGCAAAATCCGCAAACCACGGCCTCACTTGAACTTTGAAGATTTTTTCATCAGGAAACTCTTCTCGGATTTCCTTTTCTAAGGTAGTCACCTCATCATTGACAAGGCGAGACAAATGATCTGCCACCACATTTTCCGACCCTTTTTTGTCTTTAATTTCTACTTCAAATTCTTGCAACAAAAGAATCCACCGGATAAGCCTTTGCTTTGAATCCGGTTTGGTTAGCAGATATTTTATCGCCGCATGGTCGGTGTAAACAATAACTTTTGAGCCAATGAGATATGACCGAAATTTCTCAAGAGCGTACACTATTGCAAGCAATTCTTTTTCTGTAGTGGCATAATTTACTTGGGCCTCATTAAGAACTTTGCTCGCATAGTGTATGGTATGAAAAAAATTTCTTTTCATTGGCCTAGCACCGCTCCAATAGCATAGTCGCTAGCATCACACATTAGCTCAAAATTTAAATTCCAATTCGGAGCAACTATGATTAGAGTGGTGACCAATTTCTCTTTCAAAATCTCAAAAGCTTTTAAACATTCATCGGTTAGGAGAAATACCTGGTCTTTCGCAAGCAAATTACTCAAAGGTCTAGCCACCTTTGAGAAGTCTTTGATGAATCTCCTGTAGAAACCGGCATGCCCAAGAAAGCTTCGTATTCCCTTTAAGTTAGCCGGAGGAGGCAAATTCTCTATCACATCTACTTTAGCATGATCCACTTCGAGTCCTTTTGACGAGACTTTGTGGCCGAGAACAATCCCCTCCGTTACCATAAAGTGGCACTTCTCCCAATTTAGCACCAAATTAGTTCTCACACATCTTTCAAGCACAGTTTTCAAATTCTCTAAACATAAACCATAGGATCCCCCAAACACCGAAAAGTCATCCATAAAAACCTCCATTGTCTTCTCTATAAGATCGAGAAAAATGGCTTGCATGCATCTTTGGAAAGTTGTCGGCGCATTACACAACCTAAAGGGCATTTTGCGGTAAGCGAAGATTCCAAAAAGACACGTGAAAGCCGTCTTCTCGTGATCGGCCGGGTCAACCGCAATTTGGTTGTACCCGAAATAGCCATCTAGAAAACAATAGAATTCTTGTCCCGAGAGTCTCTCTAGAATTTGGTCCATGAACGGAAGTGGGAAAGTGGTCTTTCCGAGTTGCGGTATTTAACCGCCTATAGTCTATGCACATCCTCCACCCCGTTGCTACCTTTGTAGGGATCAACTCATCTTGCTCATTGCGAATAACGGTAATGCCCCCTTCTTAGGAACCACATGCACCAGACTCACCCAAGGGCTATCCGAGATAGGGTAGATCATTCCCGCATCCAAAAGCTTTACAACTTCTTTCCTAACAACCTCTTTCATTGTAGGATTTAAGCGGCGTTGTGGTTGAGCCACCGGCTTGAAATCCTCCTCCATTAAAATTTTGCGCATATAATAAGAAGGACTAATTCCTTTTAGATCGGAAAGAGTCCACCCCATCGCTTCTTCATTCTTTTTTAACACATCAATTAAAAGGGATTCTTCATTGTTTGTCAAAAGGTTGCTAATGATAACCGGCTTTTCTTTGGTTTCATCTAGAAATGCATACTTCAAATTGTTTGGTAACTCCTTCAATTCAATTATTGGCTTTTCATCCGTGACTTCCTTTTTCAAGACTTCTTCCTCTACTTCCCAAGGTTGCAACTCATTAAGACTATCGAGTTCTCTTAAACATTCATCAAGAGCTTCTTCTTCTTCAAGAGTGAAAACTTCGAAGGAGTCATTAAGGGCTGGATCCATGGGAGTTATGTCATGAATATGTTTTGCAACTTCAAATGTGGCTTCTTCACCTACATCAATCCGGAAACTATCATGCTTGTCATTTGAGTGCTTCATTGCTTCAAAAAGGTCAAAAGTGACCTCTTCGTTTTGTACTCTCACCTTCATCAAATCGTCGTCTACATCAATCATCATCCGAGCGGTTTTCATGAAAGGTCTTCCGAGAATTAGAGGCGAATCATCGTCCTCCTCCATATCAATAACAATAAATCCATCGGGAAGAAAAACTTGTCCACTTTTACCAACACGTCTTGAGCTACTCCATGAGGATGAGTAGTGGACTTATCGGCTAATTGTAACGTCATTCGGATGGCTTTAATCTCAATGTTGCCAAGCTTTTTCACAATAGACAAAGGGATAAGATTGATGCTTGACCCTAAATCGATTAACCCCTTTCCAACATAAACGTCACCAATGGTAACCGAAAATGTAACTCTCCCCGGATCAACTTCTTTTCTCGGTAGAGTACGTTGGATGATAGCGCTATAACTCGCATCAAGCACTATTGTTTCCGGTTCCGTATACCTCCGCTTCTTTGTAAGTATGTCCTTCATGAATTTGGCATACTTTGGTATTTGTTCCAAAGCTTCGGCGAGCGGAATATTGATTTGCAATTGTTTAAAAATATCCATGAACCGGGCGTAATGCCGTTCATTTTCTCTCCTAGATGGAGCATATGGATAAGGTAAATTTTAAACCGGAGTAGTGCTTACTACCTCCTTCCCTCTAGATGCTCTAGGGTTTCTTTCTCTTTTCTTCTTCACTTCATCCACCTTCACTTTTTCACTTTCATTATTTTCAACTACACCATTGGTTTTGTTTTCACTTTCAACCACTTTTTCTTTTTCAACTTCACCATTTTTTTCATTATTTTCTACTTCCTCCTCACTCCATTCACCAACTTCACCATCAAGTTTGTCATCAATTTTTTTCTCTACCTCTCTTTTTTCACTCTCGTCAACCAACTCTTTCCTACTTCTCGTCTTAATCGCCTTACAATGTTCCTTCGGATTTGTTTGCGTGTTTGCCGAGAAAGATGGTCCGGCTTGTTGTTCCGCTAATTGCTTAGCGAGTTGACCAACTTGAGTCTCAAGATTTTTTATCGCCGCGTCATTGCTTTTTTGATTCGCCATAGACATTTTCATGAATTGTGTCAATGTATCTTCTAGCTTAGAAGTTGCAACCGGCGGTTGTTGAGGTATATACGGATTTTGACGGCTAGAGTTACCACCCCCATAACTTTGGTTATTGTGGTAGTTACCTCTAGGTTGGTGCCCTTGGTTTCCTTGATAGTTTTGTTGTTGTTTTTGTTGATGAGGATGTTGATATGGTTGTTGTTGTTGTGGATGTTTCCTCTGTTGGTAATCTCTTTGATTAGCCATGTAATTAACTTCTTCAAATCCGGGAGGCAGACAAAATCCGGTGTCATGTTCGCCCTTAGAAAGCTCGCAACAAGCAATCTATTTAACTTTTGATGGTTCTTTTAACTCTTTGATTTGTTGAGTGAATAATTCCACTTGTTGTGAGATAAGCTTGTTTTGGGCGAGAATTGCATCATTCGTCCCTAACTCGAGCACACACGGCTTTCTTTGAGTTACCCCTCGGTTATTGTTCCCTTGGTGATCATTAAGCGCCATCTTATCAATAATTGCAATTGCATCATCGACACGTTTTGACATCAAAGATCCTCCCACCGTAGCATCCAATAAGGTCTTGTGAACCGAAAGGAGTCCATTGCGGAAAATATGAACTTGAGTGAGCTCATCGAAACCGTGTCCTTTGCACTTTCTTAACATAGATTTGTAACGCTCCCAAGCTTCATTGAGTGATTCACTAGCTCCTTGAGAAAATACTGCAATCGCAGTTTTAGCCTCCATGAACCGGTTATGTGGAAAGAACCGTCCAAGAAACTTCTCTTCTAAAAGATTCCAATCCGTCATGATAGTTGTCGATTGATCAAGATACCACTCCTTCGCTTTCCCAATTAAGGAATGAGGGAATAGTCTCCTAAACAATGACTCTTCGTCAGCTTCGGTAGCTCCCGTTGTGCCCGCAATCTCATAGAATTTTGTAAGATGAGTGAACGGATCCTCATGGTCTAATCCTGTGAAAGGATTTTGATAGACTAGAGCTAGGATTCCCGTTTTCATCTCAGCTTGCCTTCCATTCTGAAGATTCTGTGCAAACTGAGTTGTATGTCTTGGACTGTTCATGCATGGAGTAGAAACTGGTGGTGGAGGTGGTGGTTCTGCCATAATTGGTGTAAAATGTGGTGGTGGTGGTGTAGTAGAAGAACTTTGTCCTTGCTCTTGTCTTTGTTTAGCAAGTTGCCTCCTCCGTCTTGTTTTGCTGTTCAATCTTCTCGCGGTCTTTTCTATTTCTGGATCAAAAAGGAGTTGGTCCTCGGGAATCTGTCCTCGCATAAACAGAAGCAGAAGCTGCACACTAAACCACACAAATTAACAAGCACAAGTCAAAGATTCAAAACTAAAAATTCAACAACTATTGTGATGCTTGCAATATCAATTTATATTCCCCGGCAACGACGCCATTTTGTTAGGACATTAGTAAAGTGTCGGGTTTTGGTTATCGTCTCTATAGGGAATATAAGATTTTTCCGCCGTACGACAGTTGTTAAATTCGTAGTTTTATAGTAACAAAGGGTTTGGTTTTAAAAACGGTATCTTGCATAAAAAGTTATAAACAACGGTAAAAATTAGGGTTTGACGATTTAAAGAAAGATTGCCAAAGTTAGGTTTCAATGATCACTTTGCATGCATATGCTTAACTAACAAGATTTATAAACTCCATCTAGATAATAAACTCATTCACAACATCCTCTCAATGTGATTATCTCTAACTCACATTGTGGGTTTTACAGTTTTGATCCATTGTTGATCTCTCACACAATCTATCAAACTGATAACATTAAAGTTTAACATTTTAAGTGAACATCTTCATTCTTAACTATCTCTAGCTTAAAAACAAAGATGGATGAAAACCTAGGTTAAGAGTTGGAAAATATCTCTCAATCATAAACCAACACAAAGAGTTTTCAATAAAGCAAAGTTTTCATCATTCATTCATCATCCAAGAGTTTACAATACAAATGAAGATCAATACATTTACATACAAAGGTTGATGATCACCTACATCTAACCTTGACAACAAGAAGAACTTAGCCATTCACTCTCATGGTAGCTTGAACAAAAAGGAAATGGAGAAGATGAAGAACATCCACTTCGAAGAATCGATGAAGGATGTGATTCCACTTCTCCTTGATTGCACACAAAATAGCAAAATGAATAAGAACTAATGTTTTTAGGGTTCTAGAGCTCTATTCTTATGTTACAAAAAGTGATCTCCTTTCAAGTACATGGTATGAGCTATATAAAGCAACCAATAAAGTAAAAAGGAAGTGCTATCTGCGTATATTCGCCAGGCGAACCATGACCTTCGCCAGGCGAACCAAACATAACTTGGCACTTCAAAGTACCTCTGGCTAGCAAACCGCCCTCTGAGGTATCATGCATTCACCAGACGAGCAATTCACTCGCCAGGAGAACATTCACTGGCCTCACTCGCCAGGCGAACTTTGGGTTGTTTTGCTACTGGAATTTGCATGAGGAAAGCTACCACTTCTTCGCCAGCACCTTCGCCAGTCGAACGGTAGCGAAGCTTCGCTGGAACCTTCGCCTGGCGAACTTCCTATCTTTTAAGTCTGGGAGTAAATTCTGAATTACTCGCTCTAGCTCTCCAGCACTTGCCTGGCGAACATTCGCTGAGCTTCGCCAGGAGAATGCTTTGGTTTGCAACTTCTCCAGACTGCTTTGTCTTGTCTCCCAAGGTGTTCTTATTAGTGTCAATCCTGCACACTAACAACAACATTATAAACACCATTCACTTGGATCACAACAAAATGAAACTAAACAAATTAGACTACTAAATCAAATACTATTAGATGAAAACGATTAAAAATACTACTAAAAAGAAATCAAATATCTACTATAATTGGGATCTAACACACCTTCCCTAAGTTTAACCAATCCCCGAACCTAAACTCTCTAGCTTTTGCATTTGCATTGCATTGTGGATAATTCGATCTTTTTCCCTTCCTTTGGACAAATTAAAGTTCGGTTGCAAATGAATTAAGATTCAAGCTCATCAATAGCTTGATACCAAAATTTCACCGCGACACTAGGCCTACTTTTTGCATTTCTTTTTGGGTCCTTTTCATTTCGGCGCAGTCACATTAAGCCCGTTATCCGTACATACTCATAGTAAAGTGACCGATTAGTGATTCTGATCTCGAGCACGAGGCTCTGGTACACAAACTGGTGTAACCCCTTTTATTGACCCAATTGTAGTTGTGGGGGATCGGATCGTAACCCGCCCTACCGAGTTCAACACCAGATACCTCTGAACCAACCAACAATGGGATATTTTATTTTATATAAATATATATATATATATATATATATATATATATATATATATATATATATATATATATATATATATATATATATATATATATATATATATATATATATATATATATATATATATATATATATATATATATATATATATATATATATATATATATATATATATATATATATATATATATATATATATATATATATATATATATATATATATATATATATATATATATATATATTTTTTTTTTTTTCATTTTTTATTATTTTGAAATTTTTACAACTTTTTGGGTTAAATGACCTTGTGAGGGTTACCTATACCCGAGTTGAATTTTTTTGAAGCACAACATATAGATCATTCACTTATATTCATCGGTCCCTTATGTAGAGCATGTTTAGGCCGGAGCTGACTGCTAGGATAAACTACTAAGGACTTACTAAAAAAATAATTATTAAGGCCATGGTATATGGGGTATCGGGGTCGATTTTTATATTCACGAAGCGTAAGGTGTTAAAATGATACTGATGTTTCAAAAAGTTTTTCCAAGTCATCCGCATCCTAAATATTCATGAAGCCTAAGGTGTTAAAATGATACTGATGTTTCAAAAAGTTTTTCCAAGTCATCCGCATCCTAACTCGGACTTGCCTCAAAGCCCAAATTTTCAGAATAATTTACTTTCTTTTTGTCGATAATTTTTTTTTGTAAGGCTAAGGAAATGGGGGAAATAAGGATACACTACAAATGACTCGTCAAGCACATGTATATTCTAAAAACAAACTAAAAATTAAGAGAAATAATAAGAGAAATAAGCTAGAAAGCAATAAAAGGAAAGAAGATGCAAGTAAAACAAATAAATTCTCCTCCCACACTTAAACCGAACATTGTCCCTAATGTTTCTATTTCGAAATAAGATAGGGAAAGAGGAACCTGAAATTCCTACGGCATGCTACCGGTACTGTCGCCAGCGTGCGGTGAGTGCCTAGGGTGACGAGATCTGTTGCGGTGACGATCGCTCTAAGAAGCTGCGAACTCGCTGAATCTAGTAGTTAAAGCAGCCTATGTAACACCCTTATCCTACCCCACAGATATTACGGGAAAATAACACGGATTTCAGAGTAAAATATTAACTTTCATAAAAAGCCACAAAAGGGCGTACATTTCTCAATGTCTCAAAATAAGTCAATGCTCCGTAACACATGGGTTTTCTCAAAATACACCAATTTGCACAAAGCAGCAGAACTCAAAACATAACTCAAGGTTTTCCTCATAAGGGAAAGTTAGTAAAATAACCCACTGATATATAGTTCAACTCAAAGAACCCAACCCGATGTAACATATCAGAGCAAGACCCTCTAAGTTAACCAAAAGGCTAACAACTCTAAGACTTAAAAAATACTCCTCGACGGCATCCACAGCTAAACTTGGTCATCTGCATGTTACCCACGTGGAGGTAACATTCAAATAGGCAGGGTGAGTAAAACAATTCATAATAATCAATGTATAACAATTAATGCATAAACGACATCATAACTATATTCAACATATTCATATCCTTCAATAGGCCTCGAAGGCCACAACGTCATAATTTATTTATAAAGGCTCATAAATGCAAATGCAACATAGACTCAATGCATGTGGTACCAATCATCACAGCGTGATGGAAACTGGACCATCAACCCTCCATAGATCCCCCTCAATAGGATCGATTCTACTTGAGAACCGAAGCACATCAAAATACTTCACATCCGCACAGTAGGATTAAAGTCAAAGTAATCGAGGTCCTGAACCGAAGTCCGGATGCACATGGATGCATGATGCATACGTCATAAATCATCCTCATAACAACATCATAGGGTGCATCATCATTCATCATATTCATCAAATGTCATAACTCATCAACATAGTCATCATCATCACATAAATCATCATATCTCATGCTATCACATAAATCGTCATAATCATCATCATCACATAAATCATCCCATCTCAGGTTATCACATAATTCGTCATATAATTCATCATAATAATTAATCTCACACATCATTTCATCATATAATTTATCATAATAATCATCATCACACATCATGGAAATCGTCATATAATCACGCACAAATCACATATTAACTCATAGTCATCATCATATTATCTCATATTAATTCATCAACTTATACCCGCGGTAATCCTCACACTATCGCCTATCGATCACATAATTCCTCATTGTCATACTCATGTTAACTCATCTCAGAAATCTCAGAATCAAACATCAAGGCATCGCTGCAAAACGATCAATTTCGCGAACTCTACTATGTTTGCTGGCTTGCTCACTAGGCGAGTAGGTAGCGAGTCTTCGCTGACTTGCTCGCTAGGAGAGTCTGTGGCGAGTCTTCGCTGGCATGCTCGCTAGGCGAACAGTGCGATGACAGCAAAACTTGTTACGACCAGAAATGATTCTTGCCCAAATACTCATACGATTCACCTACCCAATGCCCCCAAAACATCCCTAAATCATCCCTAAGATCATACAGCGATAACGACACAAAATCCATGGTTTATTAGGCCAATCTGGCAACATTTGCCCTGCCTAAATCACTATTTTCCTGCAATTGCTCTGAGTACATAAGAGTTACTCACATTTGAACATTCCTATTCCTACAGGGTCAAACATATCACAACCCAAGGTTTTGGCCACGAAGGCCAAAGGTCATTATTTCCTATCTCTACCCTTAGAATCCTTACGGTTACCACTTCCATGATAGATCTAGGCCACGAAGGCCACGGTCAAAATCTCAATGATAGATTTTGGCCACGAAGGCCAAAATCCCTTTTTCCCATAATTCTCCATAAAACCCCCAAACCGACCATAAACACATCAAAAGGCATACATAGAAAATAATGAAAAGCGATACTCCCCATACCTTAGTCGATTCGTAGCTTTCACGATTAACTTTGGGATCTTCTGCCTCCAACCTTTCCTTTAGAGCTCTGGCCACCCAACTTTCCACGGTTAACAAATAAATTCTAAATCTCTTCAGAATTCTATTTTGTCAAACTTAGTCTTGGGCCACACAATCGGGCTTTTCCCATAATATCCTTACTAACTCCTCATAATGTCCAATTTACCCTTATTCCTCTTATATTTATTTTAATTCCTAATAATATTAATAAATCCATATTACATACCATTATTCCAAAATAAATACTCAAAATATGCATAATTCCCAATAATCCACAAAATCACCGAAACCACCAAAATATGAATATTCTCAATTAAATAATTAATTAAAATATTTCGATTAAATTTGGGGTGTTACAGCCTGAGATTGCATTATACTTTGCATGGAGCGATTCGTCTGCTATTATGAATCTTGCATGAATCTCATGTTGTCAGTTAATTGCTGCTGGATGGTAGCAAGCAAGTTATCACGCCTTTCTTCTCTGGCCAGTTGTTCGCGCCACATCTGCTCAGTAATATAGAAACCAGAAGCTGTACCTGCAGAAGGGTGAGAAGAAGACGGTGCAATATGTGCAGGTGATACATGGTGGGGGCAACATAAGATGATCGGGAGACTGCTATTGTTGATCATACTCGTCATCAGTCGCGTGACCGTCCCCAATAGGAACATTAGGAGGCAGTGGACCTGTAGCAGGTGGGGCATCTAAATCATAGGTCCAGTTCTTCACTATGTGTACATCAATACGTCTAGTGCAAGGCAAAACAACAGATGGGATAGCCTTTCCGTGGATCATGAGCTCAAAGCCCCCTTCCTTCCTTACCTTACACAATTTCATATCTTTTAGACATTTCAAATTAATTATGCAGGGAGGAAGAGGTGCCAAGGTGGCTATCTCAGTGTCGAGGTTTAGAGCCTTTGCAATAGACGTTATCAAACCTCTGAAAGCAATGGTTCATGTACTCTTTATTGCAGCAGTCATGTGAGCAATCATAAAGGGAATCACATTAAACTTCCTATTTGTGAGGCACCCTTGCAAAAATAGAAGTTCTTTTGCATTCACCTTGTTTGGATTCTCCCGTCCAAAAATAGTACAAGCCAACATATAACGAAAAACACGGATGGTCGGGTTATGGATCCGGGAGGCAAGAATTCCTTCAAAAGATGTAGTTGTAAAATTTGAAAACCTGTGCCAGAAGGAAAATGCCTCGACCGACCAATCTGAATCCAAAGGTGCTTCACAAACAGCGTCTTCACCAAAAGGAAATCCTAACCTCTCTGCTAGTTCTTCGGTGGTGAGTTCATACTCAACATTAAACATTCTAAATTGCACCGTATCGACGGTACTAGCAGTGTTAGGCCAAACTATGTAAATCAGGGAACTCAAAAATTCCCCGATCAACCTTTCAAAAGTAGGAAATATCATGCAATCATAAAATATCTAGCATATGAAAAATGCTATGATAAATGCCAAGAGTATAAAGACAATTTTCGTCGACGTACCGGGTCGAAGCAATCTCTCGGGCTCGCAATTTGTCGAGAAGTTTCCTTTGCCTTTCCTCGGGCTTGCCTTGGCGAAGAATGTGGTCGTCATACTCCATTGATGTACCTTCGAGGTTGAAAATGAGAGAAATGGGTATTTTATGAGGAAGTGGTGAAAATGGGTTTTTAAGAGATTTTGATGGAGAAAAATGAAACTGGAAATTGGAGAGGTTAATGGGATGGTGAGTAGATGAGAAAGTTGAGAAATTTTTGGGGTTTGAAGGAAATTTTGGAATGGGTAAAAATGGAGGTTTGAAGGTTTGAAAGTGTGAAAATGGAGGTTTTGGTGGTTCTGCCCCGCACATAGTCCAGACCCCATGGCGGGCGCCACCTTCACATAATGGTTTGGGCCGGATTTTTCTTTCATGTTTGGGCTTTGTGGCTCCTCCTTGTTCTTGGGTGTGCAGGTAGCAAGACTTTCCTGTTCTAGCACACTTATATTTATTTTTGACATAAAAAATGCAAAAATAAAAAATAAGTAAATAAATAAAATAAAATGAGAAATGATAAAATTGTGTCTATATATATATATATATATATATATATATATATATATATATATATATATATATATATATATATATATATATATATATATATATATATATATATATATATATATATATATATATATATATATATATATATATATATATATATATATATATATATATATATATATATATATATATATATATATATATATATATATATATATATATATATATATATATATATATATATATATATATATATATATAATCCAAGTATATAATAAATGACATGGAAGCAAAATGCTAGAATATAAAAAACACACACACACACACATACACATACACACACACACACACACACACACATACACACACACACACACACACACACACACACACACACACACACACACACACACACACACACACACACACACACACACACACACACACACACACACACACACACACACACACACACACACACACACACACACACACACACACACACACACACACACACACACACACACACACACACACACACACACACACACACACATATATATATATATATATATATATATATAAGTCTGAAAAGAAAACAAAAATAAGTAAGTAAAACTATAAAAGAAACAACGAAAGTAGGGTCATCAAGGAGCTAGATGCTCCTGGGGTTGGTCAGAACCTCGACCTACGTCTAACTCGCGGCGTAGATCTGCGATCTCCTGATACAAGTTATCAACCTCTATCGCGTGAGTCAGATCGGACACCTGGACCTTCAAGGTAAGGTCAGCAACCGTCTGTCGAAATCTGGCAGTCTCTATAAGTAGCTTAGCTAATTGTGTGTACAGGCCAGGCCTCCGCAAGGAGAGATTATTCGACAACACTGTAATTCCGAGAAAAGGTGGTGAAGGGTGATACTATGATGAGGGTTGATGAGGAGAGCTTCTAATTGATATCTAGCATGGTATATCTGCAGTAGGGAGTCAGGTGAAGCAGCTTACTGGTAAGACCCAAAGCTGTAGCAATCTGAGTAACTATACCTCCTACACGGATGATTCCTTCAGAAGATCTGGCTGTAAGTTCGAGGTTATTAAGCAGAAAGTTCCCACAGGCCACCGGACGTGACTGGTTCGCACAAAAAGGGAAGAATATCTCCTCCTCACTAACATGGATGTCAGCATCAGCCTTTCCGAGGAAAGTGTCGGCAAGGATCATCTGGAAATACCTGAAAGCTGGGTTATGTGATGTGAGATAGATGAGTGGACAGATCAGAGCTTCCTTCACCTGTAATGTCGCTTCAGAACTTGTCGATATCTCGACTCATAAAGTATCCCATAGGTAAATCAGGAATGGCATCATGGGAGGTCTGGAAACCTAGTAAATCACCAAACCCTTTATGGGTAAAAGCGTACTCTGTCCCAAACAGTCTGAATATGGTGATGCCATCCTAACCAACATATGGTCCATGGCTGAATGAACTGAGGAACTACAAGGTGAGATGTTTGTAGGTCGAATGCAAATCATCAGCATATGCATTCCACTAGAGCTGGTGACATAGAAACCTTATACTGGGCTCAATGGCCAAGGCATCCATGCAAGTCTGGTCTGGGTAATGGGTAGGTGTCATGGGACGCTGATAAAGGACTAAATATCGCTGTCTCTGAGCGTCATCTCTGAAAGCGACGTGCATGCCATTGAAGGTCTGCATCCTGAAAAGTAAGATTAGAGGACAGGACCTGAAAACATAAGCATTATAAAAAGGTCAGTTAAAACAAACTAATAATTACGTAAAACATGAAAAGTAAATAACAAAAAAGGAAAAAAAAGAAAAGAATAAATAAATAAAATCGTGGGTTGCCTCCCATGCAGCGCTTGTTTAACATCATTAGCTTGACGAGTAGAACCTATGTAGCTGAAGTTGGTAGTGGTGGATCAATCAGAGTGTGGCTGGAGTAGTCGTTGGGAATGTCACCTCCTTCATAATGTTTCAACCTCTGCCTGTTTACAATGAATGGGCTACATAATGGTTCCTGATCTCAACTGCTCCGAGTTTTAGGACTTTAGAAATTGTAAACGGACCTGTCCACCTTGAACGAAGCTTGCCAGGAAAAAGTCGCAACCTGGAATTAAAGAGGAGAACATGATCTCCTATATTGAAATCTTTCTTTATAATTATTTTCTCGTGCCAGGCTTTGGTTCTTTCTTTATATGTTATGGCATTTTCATAGGTAGATTGGCAGAGTTCTTCCAGTTTATGAATGTCAAGGATGCGCTTTTCTCCAGCAGTCAAATAATCAAAGTTTAGGGTTTTAATGGCCCAATAGGTCTTGTGTTCTAACTCAAAGGGTAGATGACAGGACTTTCCATAGACCAATTGGTAAGGAGTTATTCCAATAGGGGTTTTAAAGGCAGTTTTGTAGGCCCATAGTGCGTCTTGTAGCTTCTAAGACCAATCTTTTCTTGATATTGAAACTGTATTCTCTAAGATTTGTTTAATCTCTCTATTAGATACCTCTACTTGGCCGCTGGTATGTGGATGGTAAGGTGTTGCTATCCTATGTTTAACTCCATATTTGCTTATCAAAAATCCTTGATACGAAGTGCGATCCACCATCGCTTATAACAAGACGGGGTACTCCGAATCTAGGGAATATATAATTCTTAAACAGTTTAATCACTACACGTGTGTCCTTTGTGGGTGAGGCTATAACTTCAATCTATTTAGACACTTAGTCTACAACTACTAAGATATATTTATTTCCTAATGAGGATGGAAATTGTCCCATAAAATTGATGCCCCAAACATCAAAAAGTTCTACTTCCTTAATGTTCCTCAAAATCATTTCGTCACGTTGGGAGATCCCAGTGTGATGACACCGGTCACATTTGACAATATAAGCATGCACATCACGCCACATTGTGGGCCAAAAAAGGTCAGCTCAAAGAATTTTAGCGTGTGTCTTAGAGGTGCTAGCATGTCCTCTGTAGGGTGCAGAGTGGTAGTATTCTATGATATTTCTTACCTCTTCTTCTGGGACGCAATGACGAAAAATACCTTTTGTACCTCTTTTGAAAAGAAGTGGCTCGTCCCAATAGAATTGTCTTACATTGTTAAAGAACTTCTTTGTTGATAGTTGAGGTCAGGGGGTATGATATCGGCGGCTAGGTAATTGAAAAAATCTGCGTACCAAGGTACGCCACTCACTGCCAGAGATCTTTCAGGGTTTTTATAAGGATCTAGGTTATTGTCTTCGATGGCTTCTATATTAGCTATTAACCTATCATAGGTAAAATCATCATTTATAGGCAGTAAATCTGGTTTCAGGTACTCAAGTCTAGAAAGGTGATCAACAACTACATTTTATGTGCCTTTCTTGTCTCGAATATCTAGATCAAACTCTTGTAATAAAAGGATCCATCGCAGTAACCTAGGTTTGGCATCTTTCTTATTTAATAAGTAACGAATGGCAGCGTGATCTGTATAAACTATAATTTTAGCTCCTACCAGATAGGATCGAAATTTGTCCATAGCAAAAACTACGGTAAGGAGTTCCTTTTCAGTGGTTGCATAGTTAAGCTGAGCAGCATCTAGGGTTCTACTAGCATAATAAATAACATGTAATTTCTTATCTTTTCTTTTTCCTAGAACAACTCCTACAACGTAACCGCTAGCGTCGCATATGATTTCAAAAGGTTCAGCCCAATCTGGAGGTTGAATAATGGGTGCTGAGATTAGCGCTTGTTTTAAAAGATCAAATGCTCCAAGGCATTTTTCATCAAAATTAAACTCGATATCTTTCATCAAGAGGCCAGTTAAAGGTTTGGTTATTTTAGAGAAGTCTTTGATAACGCGCCGATAGAAGCCAACATGTCCAAGAAAACTTCGGACTTCCCTAGCGGTTTTAGGGGGTTTTAGGTTTTCTATCACCTCTATCTTGGCTCTATCTACTTCGATACCCCTCTCAGAAACTACATGTCCTAAAACTATACCTTCGATGACCATAAAGTGACATTTCTCCCAGTTTAGCACCAGGTTTACATCAACACATCTTTTCAGTATTTTCTCAAGGTTAGCGAGATAGTTTTTGAAATCAAATCCGCATACCGAGAAATCATCTATGAATACTTCCATAATTCCATCAAGGTAGTCAGCGAAGATTGCCATCATGCAACGCTGGAAGGTAGCTGGTGCATTACAGAGGCCGAAAGACATTCGTCTATAGGCAAAGGTTCCATAATGGCATGTAAAGGTAGTTTTTTCTTAATCTTCTGGGTGGATAGGAATTTGGAAAAATCCTGAATATCCATCAAGATAACAAAAGTAGGAGTGTTTGGCTAAACATTCCAGCATTTGGTCTATAAATGGTAAAGGGAAATGGTCCTTCCTAGTAGCTTTGTTTAATTTTCTATAATATGTGCACATACGACATCCTCCTTCTATCCGTTTTGCTACATGTTCTCCTTTCTCGTTTTGCGCGACTCTGATGCCTCCCTTTTTAGGTACTACATGCACAAGGCTCACCTACTTACTATCTGAGATTTGATAAATTGTACCTGCTTCTAGTAACTTAAGAACTTCTCTTTTTACAATATCACTCATTATGGGGTTTATCATTCTCTGATGCTCTCTAGAGGGTTTTGAGTCTTCCTCAAGTAAAATTCGGTGCATACACACGGACAGACTTATACCTTTTAGATCAGAGATGTTATATCATAAGGTTGAGGGATATTTCCGCAAGACATATAAGAGCTGGTCTGTTTCTTCTTAGTTTAAGGTAGCACTGACTATAACTGGACGATTCATTTCCTCATCCAAGAACTCATAACTTAAATTCTTGGGTAGTTCTTTAATTTTTAAAGTTGGTTTCTTGGGGCATGGTATTGGATCGGGGGTAAGGGATAAACATTCGTGAAGATTATCATCAATGTAGGGTTCCACAAATCCATCATCTTACCTTATGAGGGTTGAAGGTAGTGTGATGGGTTCTTCTTGATCTAGTTCCCTAACGCATTCATCAATGATGTCTATGGGATAACATGTGTCTCCTAATACTGGTGCCATAAGAAATTTCGACAAAATAAATTCTATCTTTTCATCACCTACCTCAAAAGTCAAATTTCCTCTCTTGACATCTATTATGGCTCCTGCGGTTGATAAGAATGGCCTACCTAGGAGGATTGGGATGTTATCATCTTCTTTAATGTCCATGACAATGAAGGCAGTAGGGATGAATAACTGACCGATCATGACTGGGACATCTTCCAATATGCCAACCGGATACTTGACGAATCTATTGGCTAACGGAAGAGACATCTTAGTAGGTTGTAGGTCTCCTAGTTTTAACCTTTCAAAAACTGCCAGAGGCATTAGGCTCACACTAGCTTCTAAGTCTAGGAAAGCTTTATTGATGACATGACTCCCTAAAATACAAGGTATGGAGAAATTTCCAGGATCTTTCTCCTTTTTGGCAAGTTTGTTTTCGGAAATGGAATTGCATTACAAAGGTTTAGGATCGTCAAGTCTATGTTTATTGGTGAGGATGTGTTTGAGGAACTTTGCATAGGATGGTATCTAGGTGATGGCTTCTGTGAAAGGGATCTCCATATGAAGTTTCTCTATGATGTTAATGAATTTCTGATATTGGTTATTGATTTTGGTTTGTTTTAGTCTTTGTGGATAGGGTATATGAGGTTTGTATGGCGGGGGTGGTTCATTAGTTTTTATTTATAGTTTCTCCCTTATCTTGGTTTTTCTATTTTTCGGATTCTACTGGTTCCTCTACTTCGTTCGTGGGTACCATGCTTTCCTTAGAAGTTTTGGTTAAGCTCGTTGTCGGGTTAACCGGTTCATCGTAAGCGGTCCCACTTCATAGAGTAATTGCATTGGCTTGTCCTCGTGGGTTTTGTTGAGTTTGTCTAGGAAATTGTCCTCTGGGTGTGGTTTCGGGAGCCTGTTTAAGAGCTATCTGAGAGATCTGGGTTTTAAGCATCTTATTATGGGTGACTATTTGGTCTACCTTGGTTCCTAACTGGGTAATCATTTCATTTACACGAATGTTCTGATTTAGGAATTCTTTGTTTTGCTGGGTTTGAGCCGAAATGAAATTTTCCATGATCTTCTCAAGGTTCGGCTTGGGTTGCACAACTTACATAGGTGGGTTTTGTCTCTGGGCTTAAAAACCGAGTGGTCTTGGAGGCGCATGGTTTTGAATAGGGTTATTGTTTTTGTAGGAAAAGTTTGGGTGATTCCTCCATCTAAGGTTATAGGTGTTTGAAAATGGGTTCCTTTGGGTATAGTTGACCTGATCTGAATGAGTTTCATTCAAAATATTACACTCTGTTGATTGGTGTCCTTTGGTTCCACATAATTCTCATTCCGTTGAGACTGCTGTTGCAGCAACTGGGTTTGCGTACATATGTTCAAACTTAAGGGCCAAAGCGTCCATTTTTGCTTGCATCATGTCCATAGAACTGATCTCATGTATTCCTCCTTGGGCTTCTTTCCTTTCCATCATTGCTCGTTCTATCCCTCATTGGCAATGGTTTTGAGCCATATCCTCGATGAAAGCGCAAGCTTCAGGGTATGATTTATTCATCAGAGCGCCACCAGTGGCAGCGTCGATGGTCATCTTAGTGTTATAATGAAGTCCATGATAGAAAGTGTGAATGATTAGCCATGATTCCAGGCCACGGTGTGGACATATTCTCAATAGGTATTTATATCTCTTCCAAGCCTCAAAGAGTGATTCACCTTAGTTTTGAGTGAATATGGTTATCTGGTTTCGAAGAACAACTATTTTACTTGGGGGAAAATATCTAGCAAGGAAAACTCTCCTAAGGTCTTCCCAAGTTGTTATAGAATTGGATGGAAGGGAATCTAACCATGTAAGGGCTTTTTCTCCGAGGGAGAAAGGAAATAGTCTTAAATAAATCGCTCAGGAGTAGCACCATTGGTTTTAAAAGTGTTAGCTAATTGGATGAAGATTTTTAGATGTTGATTCGGGTTCTCAAAAAGGAGACCCGCAAATTGGTTTTGTTGTACTAATTGTAATAGGGAGGGTTTTAATTCGAAATTGTGAGCAGGAATATTGGGGTTCACAATACTAGAACTGGGTTCGTCATCTAATGGTTGAGCGAAATCCTTAAGGGGTCTTTAGTTACGGTCTTCGGCCATAGTTTCCTTAATTCTACGAAGCAAGAGACATGCGTGAGCGTAACGTTCAGGTTCCTCTAAAGGATCTATAAGACTACCGGTGTTGCAAGTTCTTCGCATTGACCAGTAGGTAAAACCTTAGTCTAGACGATGTAACAATAGGGTACGAAATTTTGACGTAATTGATCCTCGGCAACAGCGTCAAAAACTTGATGTTATATTTTCGCCAGTATACGAATCAAGTCAGATTAATATAAAAGATTATCGATCCCACATAGACCAAACGTCAATCTATCGATGTCTATTGTTACGATGTTTATCTAAGGCAAATCAATTGGGAGTTCTTGAGTGCAATGTAAAAGTAAAGTATGAAAATATAAAATTCAAATTTAAAACAACAGGCTTGAATGTAATTCACACATCCGAGTAGTATTCCAAATGCTTGTAAATAGAACTTCTAATGGGGTAATGTTTTCTACTTATGAAAAGAACTAATTTAACGGGAACTGTCGCTTTCGCGTATTCAGAACCAAGTTTATCCCTTAATCGAACCCTCTTATTGTCACTTATAAAAAGGCGCACATTGTGTTAAAGTAATAAACCTATTTTTAAGAAATATAGTTTCTTGACTCAGTTGAAAAGTATTTTGACTTGGAACTTTTTAACAAAAAGAGGTTCATGCGAACCAGACTTTAAACCCATAAACGCGTCTGAAAATAGTTTTAAAATAGTTTTTCTAAAGTATTAAAAACTCCTACTTAACTGGACTAAGCGCTTTCGCTTCCTTTGAACAGTTAAGACTAACCTAGTTTAACCAAAGGTTGAACGTCTTTCGATCTTACCCAACAGAAATGAAGTGCAGAAAACTAGTGTTAAAAATCATAATAACCCCAAAGTATTTCTATTGACAGCTTGTATGGAATACTACTTTAACTATGATCCTTACATTCTAACCTTTAAAATTTAGCCGGACACGGAAATGTAAATAAACATGGTAAGTAATGCGGAAAATAAATAGTGCAGGAAAGTAAATAATGCGGAAAAGTAAATACTGCGAGAAATAAATAATGCAGAAAAGTAAATAGAAACCTGCTCCAAACAGGAGGTTTTAAATCTGGTACAACTGAAAATAAATGACTGGAATGGCGGCAGGATTAACTTCTTCCAGAGTGCTCCAAACTCGATTACAGACTCGATTGGACAATGCGATAACTCCTCGATATGAGAAGTTTATCACTTTACAATATTGGAAACTATATGGCTTAAGCTCTATAACTAAGCTTGGATGATTAGAAATGAACAAGAACTCATCTATTTATAGCCTAGGAAAAGTACAAGGAAAGACTAAAGTGCCCCCCAACTTCTTTTGGGAGGGAAAACATACGACAAGGGTGGCGCCCGCCATACCCTCATGGCGCCCGCCATGTGAACCAAGGGAGAAAGAAGTTGATATCGTGGCAGTTGACAACAGTTGACTCTTATCCAAGTCATGGCCTACCCTATGGCGCCCGCCATGGTGGATATCATGTGTACAATTTCCTCAAAAACTGGTCTTTCTTGCTCGTTTTTCTTCATTTCTTCATGAGGAGCTCTGGGAATACAAAATCCTATAAACAAAACAAAACGAAAGCATAACACAAGAAAAAACAATAAAATCCTAAGAAACATGTGCAATTCGAGTCAAATCCATAGTATGATTTAGTGTTATCAATCATCAATAGTTTACCCTATGGCTTTTGGGTATTTTTTTAAAAATAGTAAGCAGTTTTAAAGTTTCAGACTCTCATAAACTCGCATTCACTATTATAAGTTAGTTTAAACCTTCATCAATAAATTAATATCAAAGGGCATCGGGTAATTGTTTCGATTCTACTTGTGGTTCTTGTTGCTCGATTTCGTTGCTTTGTGTCACAATAACTTCAAAGCTTTGGTAAAAGGAAATGAGACTTTTGTTTAGTACTTCCTCATAAAAATTTACTTCGGTGTTTTCTTTATCATTTTAAGAACCATAAAGCAAACATGCTTCCAACCCTTCGGTATGAAGGTTCTCGAATGCACTTTCTTTGACACAAACGTCAATATTTATACTTCATTAATGTATAATTATCACAACTTTCATTGATGTATAATTATTGCAACAATATTTAAGTTTTATTACATGCATTATATATTCATTCATCTCTGATTTTTTTAATATATAAATAACAATTTATGATAGAACGCACTTTACTATTTCTTTAAATTATGTGAAAATGTGTGTGTCAAACCAATACTAGTAATAATAAAAAATTAAGTCTTAAAAATATAAAAGACTCATAACTAATATGTGGTGTTGTGAATAGTATTGTCACAAGTATTTTAATAAAAGAAAATGTATTAGGTTGCATATTCTATAATTAGAGTTGTGTTATCTAATTCACACAAATTTACTCAAATTAACAAAAATTTACTCAAAGACTAGTAATCTATCTTTAGATTTTGTTTTTCCAACTCATTTAATCCAATTAAAAGTCATATCATTAAACAACTTTAAATCCTATAAATTGGCCTTGTTCTATCTCAAGTTTTTTATTAATTATTTTTTATTCTCATAAACAAAGTATAATTATTTAATAGAAATTCTCTCTTAAATTCATTCTTAATTATTTTATATTAAACATGGAGTATGATAATTCAACTTTCAATGGAAACGCTAATGCAGTTTTAAATGTAAACGATGATGCAACAAAAATATATGATGACTCGAGCATTGAAGATCATGTTCCTCTTTTGCAGAAGGTGATTCTATGATGTTTAAAATGTTCAATTATTATATATAATATACGATACATGATATATTAATTAAAATTATAACTATGCAAAATGGTTGTGTTTATTGTTGAATATAGTTAGTAGCAGAGGTGGTGGGAACATTCTTCTTAATATTGATTGGATGTGGTTGCGTAGTTACAAATCTTAACAATGATAATGTAGTGACACTTCCTGGAATTGCATTTGTCTGGGGATTTTGCGTAATGACATTGGTATACTCTCTTGGTCATATCTCTGGTGCTCATTTTAATCCTGCTGTCACAATTGCTCATGCGTCAACCAAAAGATTTCCATTGTCACAGGTGAATTAGCAAACAAAGTCTCATATAAGAGAGTACTTTTTTGTAAAAAAAATGATTATTAATTTTAATTTGATTTTGATGTGCAGGTACCACCATATATAATTGCTCAATTTATTGGATCACTACTTGCAAGTGGAGCTCTTAAACTTATATTTAGTGGCAAAGAAAATCAGTTTGTGGGAACACTTCCCGCCGGTTCTAACCTCCAAGCTTTTGTGATTGAATTTATAATTACTTTCTACCTTATGTTCATCATCTCTGGAGTTGCCACAGATGACAGAGCGGTAATATTTTTTTAAGAAAATATTGTTCGATAATAATAATTATGATATTAAAATTTAAAATGTTTAAATTAGTAGTTGGTCTATGAAAATCTATCATTTTTGGTTTAAATTTTGTAATTTTGTTTATTTTTGTAGATCGGTGAATTGGCTGGACTTGCAGTTGGATCTACAATTATTCTAAATGTGTTGTTTGCCGGGTATTAAGCTTAAGATCTTACTAAATGTTATAAATCATTAAGTGCAACAAATATAGAATATGTTTAAATAAGATTTATATCTTACATGTTTTTATGAGAAATGCTAAACTTTGTGATTCAAAATATATTTGACAGACCAATCACAGGAGCATCAATGAATCCAGTAAGAAGTTTAGGTCCAGCTATTGTGCACCACGAATATAGAGGAATATGGGCTTATGTGTTTGCACCAATTCTAGGAGCTTTGGCTGGTACATGGGCGTATACTTTTATCAGAATCACAAACAAACCAGTACGTGAACTCACAAAGAGTGGTTCATTCCTTAAAGATTCGAGATGCAAATGAACACATTGATTATAAAAAAAAATTACAATGTATCAATTAATTAATGACCTCATACAACTAAAGGGGAAATAAAATCCTCGCAAGTTTGGGTCTTCATGTAGACAACTTCACATGGTTGGAAGACATTCCTAGAGAAATTAGGGATCCTTTCTATAGAAACAAGCTAGACTTTTCTGAGTCTAGATTTGTTAATTTTTAAAAGCATGTTCCTTATTCTTGGTTTCTCTAGAGATGTTCCTTTGTAAAATTGTTTTCCTTTAATATATTTGTGGATGCATTTGCATCCTTTACTTTAAAAAAAAGTTTAATTTCTTCTTGTTTTTTCTTTAATAATGATATTTTTTCTCAAATATATATATATATATATATATATATATATATATATATATATATATATATATATATATATATATATATATATATATATATATATATATATATATATATATATATATATATATATATATATATATATATATATATATATATATATATATATACACTATCAAACTAAAGATAAGACATATGCAATGATAGATAAAGAGAATAAAGATTGTCGCACTATGCCACCTCTTAACATCCCAATAAACAAACACCATAAAAATAAAGAAACATCAAAGAAATCAAATAAGTATTACTTTATGGAAAATTAAGACACAATAATATACCAATACGCAATGAATATAAAATTTTCCAAGATTTGTAGTAACCTTGTTGATCAACAATAAATATAAGACGACAAATCGAACAAATAAAGGCATAAAAGAATACTGATATTTTTAACGTGGAAATCCCTCAATATGAGATTAAAAACCATGAGTCGTATAGACCAAAGAAATAACTCCACTATAATCAATTAAGGGTACAAGAAAGTTTTAAAGTGATTCACAAACTAGTGCTAACAACAACAAATTACAAAGCAAACTACCTTACAAATAAGAATAAAAAAGATACAAAATTTCCCAAATCTGTAGCTTCAATGTAAAGCAAATAACTCTCACCTCATATTTTGTTTTAAAATTCCGAACAAGAATGAGTTTCTCTCCTCTTTTCTCTCTTTTGAATCCTTATTTTCTCTCTATATCTCTCAACCCTAAATTGATCCTCTCCATTTAAATAAGTGAGATAAATGGGCTTATCATATTTGGATCTTTCTCCACGTAAAAAGGGAGCTAAAACCCAACAAATATCCCCCTCAACTATGTGGAGGAAATCCCCAAATCGACGATATCATAATAAGCTTCAAAATTTTCAATAGTTTACCCTATGGCCTTAGTGTATATCTTAAAAATAGTAAGCAGTTTTAAAGTTTCAGACTCTCATAAACTCGCATTCACTATTACAGGTTAGTTTAAACCTTCATATAGAAATTAATATCAAAGAGCTTGGGGTAATTGTTTCAATTATACATGTGGTTCTTGTTGCTCGATTTCGTCGCTTAGTGTCATAATAACTTCAAAGCTTTGGTAAAAGGAAATGATACTTTTACATATTGCTTTCAGGATTACCGACTGTCAGGCTGCTTCCACGTGTCTTGCGTTGAGCGGTCGTAGGGGCGGCTAACCAGGCTCTGATACCATTTGTAACGCCCCATATTACTTTTTAGGATTACCGACTGACCCCACAAACCAACACGGGTCTTTTCAGCATGCTTTGTCCTCAATCACACGCTTTCCGGGAAACTTCCCAGAAGGTCACCCATCCCAGAATTGCTCCAAGTCAAGCACGCTTAACTGTGGAGTTCTTATGAACGGGCTACCGAAAAGAAGATGCATCTTGTTGGTATAGGTAGTACCAATTAATCCTTATAAGCCTTCATTCAACCATGCAGTCCCATACCTGCATAGCCTCAGGATCCCTCTCATTCGGATGTGAATTCGGTTTTCCCCTAGAAGCTGCTAGGAGTGTCTCATTGTCATGCCTCATGACACCGACAACCACTCCCTCGCCCACGGGTGTTACATGTAACCACCGTCCTCTTTCACCTCAGGTGTTACATGCCCACCAACTTCCGCTTGGTTCGTCCCCGAACCACATCGTACTGGGAGAGGTATGGCTCTGATACCATTTGTAACGCCCCATATTACTTTTAGGATTACCGACTGACCCCACAAACCAACACGGGTCTTTTCAGCATGCTTTGTCCTCAATCACACGCTTTCCGGGAAACTTCCCAGAAGGTCACCCATCCCAGAATTGCTCCAAGTCAAGCACGCTTAACTGTGGAGTTCTTATGAACGGGCTACCGAAAATAAGATGCATCTTCTTTTCGGTAGCTCGTTCAAAAGAACTTCACAGTTAAGCGTGCTTGACATGGAGCAATTTTGGGATGGGTGACCTTCTGGGAAGTTTCCTGGAAAGCGTGTGATTGAGGACAAAGCATGCTGAAAAGACCCGTGTTAGTTTGTGGGGTCAGTCGGTAATCCTGAAAGCAATATGGGGCGTTACACTTCCAACCCTTCGGTTTTAAGGTTCTCATATGCACTTTCTTTGACACAAGCATCAATATTTATGTTTCATTAATGTATAATTTTAACAACTTTCATTGATGTATAATTATTGCAACAATATTTAAGTTTTATTACATGTATTATATATTCATTTATCTCTGATTTTTTTTAGTTTTCATGTATAAATGATAATTTATGATACACTTTACTATTTCTTTAAATTATGTGTAAATGTGTGTGCCAAACCAATATTCGTGCGTTCACACAGATATCTTACTAGTACTAATAAAAAATTAAGTCTTAAAAATATAAAAGACTCACAACTAATATGTGGTGTTGTGAATAGTATTGTCACAAGTATTTTAATAAAAGAAAATGTATTAGGTTGCATATTCTATAATTAGAGTTGTGGTATCTAATTCACACAAATTTACTCAAATTAACAAAAATTTACTCAAAGACTAGTAATCTATCTTTAGATTTTATTTTTCCAACTCATTTAATCAAATTAAAAGCTTATACGCTGTCAGCCATATCATTAAACAACTTTAAATCCTATAAATTGGTCTTGTTCTATCTCAAGTTTTTTATTCATCATTTTTTATTTTCATAAACAAAGTATAATTATTTAATATAAGTTCTCTCTTAAATTCATTCTTAATTAGTTTCTATTAAACATGGAGTATGATAATTCAACTTTCAATGGAAACGCTAATGCAGTTTTAAATGTAAACGATGATGCAACAAAAATATATGATGACTCAAGCATTGAAGATCATGTTCCTCTTTTGCAGAAGGTGATTCTATGATGTTTAAAATGTTCAATTGTTATATATAATATACGATACATGATATATTAATTAAAATTATAACTATGCAAAATGGTTGTGTTTATTGTTGAATATAGTTAGTAGCAGAGGTGGTGGGAACATTCTTCTTAATATTGATTGGATGTGGTTCCGTAGTTACAAATCTTAACAATGATAATGTAGTGACACTTCCTGGAATTGCATTTGTCTGGGGATTTTGCGTTATGACATTGGTATACTCTCTTGGTCATATCTCTGGTGCTCATTTTAATCCTGCTGTCACAATTGCTCACGCGTCAACCAAAAGATTTCCATTGTCACAGGTAAATTAGCAAACAAAGTCTCATATAAGAGAGTACTTTTTTGTAAAAAAAAAAAGTTATTAATTTTAATTTGATTTTGATGTGCAGGTACCACCATATATAATTGCTCAATTTATTGGATCACTACTTGCAAGTGGAGCTCTCAAACTTATATTTAGTGGCAAAGAAAATCAGTTTGTGGGAACACTTCCCGCCGGTTCTAACCTCCAAGCTTTTGTGATTGAATTTATAATTACTTTCTACCTTATGTTCATCATCTCTGGAGTTGCCACAGATGACAGAGCGGTAATATTTTTTTAAGAAAATATTGTTCAATAATAATAATTATGATATTAAAATTTAAAATGTTTAAATTAGCAGTTGGTCTATGAAAATCTATCATTTTTGGCTTAAATTTTGTAATTTTGTTTATTTTTGTAGATCGGTGAATTGGCTGGACTTGCAGTTGGATCTACAATTATTCTAAATGTGTTGTTTGCCGGGTATTAAGCTTAAGATCTTACTAAATGTTATAACTCATTAAGTGCAGCAAATATAGAATATGTTTAAATAAGATTTATATCTTACATGTTTTTATGAAAAATGCTAAACTTTGTGATTCAAAATATATTTGACAGACCAATCACAGGAGCATCAATGAATCCAGTAAGAAGTTTAGGTCCAGCTATTGTGCACCACGAATATAGAGGAATATGGGCTTATGTGTTTGCACCAATTCTAGGAGCTTTGGCTGGTACATGGGCGTATACTTTTATTAGAATCACAAACAAACCAGTACGTGAACTCACAAAGAGTGGTTCATTCCTTAAAGATTCGAGATGCAAATGAACACATTGATTATATAAAAAAAATTACAATGTATCAATTAATTAATGACCTCATACAACTAAAGGGGAAATGAAATCCTGGCAAATTTGGGTCTTCATGTAGACAACTTCACATGGTTGGAAGACATTCCTAGAGAAATACGGATTCTGTAGAAATAATCTAGACTTTTCTGAGTTTAGATTTGTTAATTTTTAGGATCAAGTTCCTTGTTCTTGGTTTCTCTAGAGATGTTCCTTTGTAAAATGGTTTTCCTTTAATATATCTTGGGATGCATTTGCATCCTTTACTTTAAAAAAAGTTTAATTTCTTCTTGTTTTTTCTTCAATAATGATATTTTTTTTCTCAAATATATATATATATATATATATATATATATATATATATATATATATATATATATATATATATATATATATATATATATATATATATATATATATATATATATATATATATATATATATATATATATATATATATATATATATATATATATATATATATATATATATATATATATATATATATATATATATATATATATATATATATATATATAAAAGTACTATCAAACTAAAGATAAGACATGCAATGATAGATAAAGAGAATAAATATTGTCACACTATGCCACCTCCTAACATCCCAACAAACAAACACCATAAAAATAAAGAAACATCAAAGAAATCAAATAAGTATTACTTTATGGGAAAGTAAGACACAATAATAGACCAATACGCAATGAATATAAAATTTTTCAGATTTGTAGGAACTTTGTTGATCAACAATAAATATAAGACGACAAATCAAACAAATAAAGACATAAAAGAATACTGATATTTTTAACGTGGAAATGCCTCAATATGAGAGTAAAAATCATGAGTCGTATAGACCAAAGAAATAACTCCACTATAATCAATTAAGGGTACAAGAAAGTTTTAAAGTGATTCACAAACTAGTGCTAACAACCGCAAATCACAAAGCAAACTAACTTACAAATAAGAATAAAAAAGCTAAAAGATTTCTCAACTCTGTAGCTTCAATGCAAAGCAAATAACTCTCACCTCAGATTTTGTTTTAAAATTCCGAACAAGAATGAGTTTCTCTCCTCTTTTCTCTCTTTTGAATCCTTATTTTCTCTCTATATCTCTCAACCCTAAATTGATCCTCTCCATTTAAATAAGTGAGATAAATGGGCTTATCATATATGGGTCTTTCTCCACATAGGAAGGAAGCTCAAACCCAACAAATCTCCCCCTCACAACTATGGGGAGGAAATCCCCAAATTGGCGATATCATAATAAACTTCATTTTTCAATAATTTACCCTATGGCCTTTGTGTATATTTTAAAAATAGTAAGTAGTTTTAAAGTTTCAGACTCTCATAAACTCGCATTCACTATTACAGGTTAGTTTAAACCTTTATATGGAAATTAATATCAAAGAGCTTGGGGTAATTGTTTCAATTATACATGTGGTTCTTGTTGCTCGATTTCATCGCTTAGTGTCATATTAACTTCAAAGCTTTGGTAAAAGGAAATGATACTTTTGTCCAATACTTCTTCATAAACTTTTAGTTCAGTGTTTTCTTTATCATTTTTAGAACCACATATCTAACATGCTTCCAACCCTTCGGTTTGAAGATTCTCATATGCATTTTCTTTGACACAAGCATCAATATTTATGTTTCATTAATGTATAATTATCACATCTTTCATTGATGTATAATTATTGCAACAATATTTAAGTTTTATTACATGTATTATATGGAAATTTTACCTCATACCCCTACAATTATACTCATACCTCTACACTAAAAAAAATTTGGACCAAAATACCCTCTTATAAAAAGTTATAATTTTTTCGTTTGTTTATCGGAAGACTTTAAGTATGTCTTCCGGTTCATATTTTTTTCTTTGTTCACCGGAAGTCTTTTTGCAATTATTCCGGTTTATATTTTTTTTGTTTGTTCACCAGAAGTCTTTTTGCAAGTCTTCCGGTTCACATTTTTTTTCGTTTGTTCACCGAAAGACTTGCAAAAAGTCTTCCGATTCATGTTTTTTTTTCGTTTGTTCACTGAAAGACTTGCAAAAAGTCTTCCGATTCATGTTTTTTTTTCGTTTGTTCACCGAAAGACTTGCATGTCTTTTTGCAAGTCTTTTTGCATGTCTTTTTGCAAGTCTTCCGGTGAACAAACAAAAAAAAATGTAAACCGGAAGACTTGCAAAAAGACTTCCGGTGAACAAAGAAAAAAAATATGAACCGGAAGACATACTTAAAGTCTTTCGTTAAACAAACGAAAAAATTATAACATTTTATACGAGGATATTTTGGTCCAAAAAATTTTAGTGTAGGGGTATGGGTATAATTGTAGGGGTATGAGGTAAAATTTCCGTATTATATATTCATTTATCTCTGTTTTTTTAGTTTTAATGTATAAATGATAATTCATGATACTAATAATGTGTAAATGATAATTTATGATACTAATAATTTATGATACTAATTTATGTGTAAATGTGTAAATGTGTGTGCCAAACCAATATTCATGCGTTCACACAGATATCTTACTAGTACTAATAAAAAATGGGTCATGCTAACCAGTGCCCTCAGGGCACTAGTTAAGAATTCCAAATAAGGAAAATATGTTATATTTAGTTCACTCAATACACACAATATTCTTTAAAAAGTCTGATTATTTCTCTTTTCAGGGTATTGAATACACATATATTTAGAAAAAAAAAGTATTTTTAATCTCTTAAATAATGCCCAACTTACCATTTTAATCTCTTAACCAATGCCCTGAGGACACTCGTTAGCATTTCCCATAAAAAATAAGTCTTAAAAATATAAAAGACTCACAACTAATATGTGGTGTTGTGAATAGTATTGTCACAAGTATTTTAATAAAAGAAAATGTATTAGGTTGCGTATTCTATAATTAGAGTTGTGTTATTTAATTCACACAAATTTACTCAAATTAACAAAAATTTACTCAAAGACTAGTAATCTATCTTTAGATTTTGTTTTGCCAACTCATTTAATCAAATTAAAAGCTTATATGCTGTCAACTATATCATTAAACAACTTTAAATCCTTTAAATTGGCCTTGTTCTATCTCAAGTTTTTTATTCATTTTTTTATTCTCATAAACAAAGTATAATTATTTAATAGAAGTTCTCTCTTAAATTCATTCTTAATTATTTTCTATTAAACATGGAGTATGATAATTCAACTTTCAATGGAAACGCTAATGCAGTTTTAAATGTAAATGATGATGCAACAAAAATGTATGATGACTCAAGCATTAAAGATCATGTTCCTCTTTTGCAGAAGGTGATTCTATGATGTTTAAAATGTTCAATTGTTATATATAATATATGATATATGAATTAAAATTATGACTATGCAAACTGGTAGCAAATGGGCTGAAGAAAACATAGTGGAAGTGGTCCAAGATGTTGCAACGGGAAGGCCCAAGAGAAAAGTCCACATGCCAAAGTATCTAGAAAATTTCATCACAGGAGAATCAACAAATTCAGTTAGGAGGAAATGAGCTGGCAGCTTATTAGTGGCTCACCTAAATTTTGCAGAAATATTCTCTAGATCTTCCTTATTTTGTATTCTGTTATTTCCATCATTAACTAGTCTATATAATGGCATGTATGCAATGAATGAAAGGAAGCATATTTATCCAAATTCTCTTTCTCTCTATTGTTTCTGGAGGCCCCTAGTTCCTCGAACTCTAGGACTTATCACTACCCCTAACAAATTTGGTGCTTTCATTGAACCCATCCATGGCGGACGACATTTGATCGAAAGCTATCGATGATGCTATCTCCCGTTTAACCACCAATCAAACCGCTCTGACCAAATCACAAACACTTCTTGCTTCCAAAATCGATGACATTCTCAGTAAACTCTCGTCCCTCGAATCACCATCTCACTCCCCTGGTACCGGATCTCCGTCCTACACTTCACCTCAAAACTCCAATAAACCTCACCGCATGAAGCTCGACGTACCTCGCTTCAATGGAACAAATGCCTTGGGTTGGATCTTCAAGATCAACCAATTTTTTTAGTATCACGATACGCCAGAATCAGAACAACTGACAGTTGCATCGTTCTACATGGAAGGACCAACTCTCGGCTGGTTTCAATGCATGTCTCGCAACGGCCAGCTTACTATTTGGGCGACATTGTTGCACGCACTCAAGGCTCTTTTTTCTCCGTCACAGTACGACGATCCAAGGGCGCACTGTTAAAACTCACTCAAAAAGGGTCGGTCAACGACTACTTAACGGAGTTTGAGACACTTGCAAACCGTATCGTGGGTCTCCCACCGTGTTTCCTCTTAAGCTGCTTCGTCTTAGGGCTTGCATCGGACGTCCTCCGAGAGGTTCAGGCGCTACAACCACTATCTCTCATCCAAGAGGCTTCTTTAGCTAGGTTGCAGGAAGAGAAACTCCATGAAGCTCGCAGATCTGCTCGCCACAAAGGTATACTTCCCACCCCTGTTGCGTCCCCTGGCCGTTTTCCAAACAACCCCAAACCATCCTTACCACATTTCAAACGTCTAATACCTACAGAGATGTCTCTTCGCCGTGAGAAGGGGTTTTGTTTTAACTGTGATGAGAAGTTTAGTCTAGGTCATAAATGTGCGTCAAATTTTTTTATTCTTATTATGGAAGAAGATGAGTCACATGAGGCAAATGCGATTCTGACTCCTTCTGAATTTGAGTCGTTACTTGAACCGAAACCCGACCCGACTCTTAACCAAGCCCAAATAAGTTTCCATGCCCTTTCGGGCCACTTGGCTCCTGAAACTCCGCGTCTGGTGGGCCGCATCTGCACCCACAATGCGGTTATCCTAGTTGATGGTGGCAGTACCCACAACTTTATTCAAGAAAGGCTGGTTAAATCCCTTGGGCTGAAGGCCCAATCCACTTGTTCTCTCAAGGTCATGGTAGGTAATGGTAATGAAATTGAGTGCCACCAAATTTGTCCTCAAGTCAAAATTCACATTCAGTCTCACACATTCACTGTTGACCTACACGTCCTTCCTATCAGTGGTGCTGATATTGTGTTAGGTGTTCAATGGATGAAATCTTTGGGTCCTATTCTTACTGACTATAATGATCTCCCTATGAAGTTTCTCAATAATGGTAAGATGATAGAGCTAAGGGGTGAGAGGGATGGTGTCCTTCACCTCATTACTGCCCAACAGGTACGACGCCTCATCCACACCAATGGGGCTAGTGCCTTCTTTCACATTAAAATTCTACAACCAGCACCCCCTTCAATCCAAATCAGTGATCCTAAACTCCAAACATTACTCCACAAATATGACTCCTTATTTCAGCTACCTTCAACCCTTCCACCTACTCGTGAAAATAACCATTCCATACACTTACTACCCCAGGGCCATCCTGTTAATGTTCGTCCCTATCGCTATCCTTATTTTTAGAAACATGAAATTGAGAAACAAGTGGACACTATGTTGGCTAATGGGGTGATACGACCAAGTACAAGTCCCTTTTCGTTGCCGGTTCTCCTTGTTAAGAAGAAAGACGATTCTTGGCGATTTTGTGTCGATTACCGGGCCTTGAATTCAATCACTATAACAGACCGTTTTCCAATCCCCACTGTTGATGAATTGTTAGACGAATTGGGCAGGGCTGCGTGGTTCACAAAATTGGATTTGTTACAGGGGTACCACCAGATCCTTATGCGGGAGGAAGATGTTTTTAAGACAGCCTTTCGCACACATCAGGGTCACTATGAGTTCCGGGTTATGCCCTTTGGACTGTGCAATGCTCCATCGACATTTAAAGCTACTATGAACACGATATTCAAGCCATTTTTGCGCAAGTTTATCATTGTGTTCTTTGATGACATTCTGATCTACAACACTAATTATGAGGATCACTTGAAGCATATGGATCAAGCATTTCAGGTTTTACAGGAAGGACAATTTTTTCTCAAGCAATCAAAATGCTTGTTCGCTCAACGTCAGATTGAATACCTTGGTCATATTGTTTCTGAACGTGGGGTTGAACCAGTTAAGGCAAAGGTTCTTGCGATTCAGCAGAGGCCAGTTCCGAGTACTCTCAAAGCTCTGCGTGGTTTCTTTGGCTTGACAGGTTTCTACCGACGATTCATCAAGGGATATGCGACAATTGCAGCTCCATTGACTCAACTCCTAAAAAAGGATCAATTTGGCTGGAATCCTGGTGCGCAGTTAGCTTTTGATACCCTCAAAACTGCAGTAAGAACCGCGCCAGTTTTGATTCTCCCTAATTTTACTTTACCATTCATGGTAGAAACGGATGCCTCCGATGTCGGCATGGGTGCCATGTTATCTCAACAGAACCAACCAATTGCTTTTTTTAGCAAACCATTTTGTCGTAAGTTGTTAAATACGTCGACCTACGTTAGAGAACTCTTCGCCATCACAGCAGCAATGAAGAAATGGCGACAATATTTATTGGGTTATTCCTTTGTGATTCTGACAGATCATCGCAGCTTAAAGGAGTTGATGTCACAAGTTGTACAAACACCAGAACAGCAGTTGTACCTGTCACGGCTAATTGGTTATGATTACACGATTCAGTATCGTTCCGGCAAAGCGAATGTGGTTGCAGATGCTCTTTCTCGCATACCATAAAATGAGTCCTCCGAGTTTTACATGTTGACAGTTTCCAGTTTCTCCTTCCTGAAAACATTAAAGCATGAACTCTCCCAACAACATGAATTTCTCTCCAAACTGCAAGACATTAACAATAACAGTGAGGGCGCACAAGATTTCAAAATTGTTTAGGGTCTTATCTATCACAAAGATAACATTTGGTTGTCGCGCACCACTTCCTTCATATCGGTTCTGTTGGAGGAATTCCACAAAATATGCACCGGAGGCCATATGGGTGTCACCAAGACTTTGGCACGCTTCAGCTCAAACTTCACATGGACCGGGATGCGTGATGATATCCATAAGTTTGTTCTCGCTTGTTTGGACTGCCAACACTCTAAATATGAAACGAAGAAAGCTGCTGGATTGCTTTTTCCATTGCCAATTCCTCATCCTCCGTGGGAAGACTTATCTCTTGACTTTATCGTGGCTTTACCTCCTTACCAGGGGAACACCACAATCCTAGTGGTCATTGATTGATTTTCCAAAGGGATTCATCTTGGTATGTTGCAACCTCAATATACTGCTTACAAGGTTGCTTTACTCTTTATGAACATTGTTGGCAAGATCCACGGCATGCCCCGCAACTTGGTTTCAGACCGTGATCCATTATTTGTGAGTCGTTTCTAGCAGGAGCTGTTCAAACTCAGCGACACTAAGTTACGTATGAGTTCATCCTACCACCCTCAGACTGATGGCCAAACAGAAGTGGCAAATAGGGTCATTGAGCAGTATCTCCGTGCGTTTGTGCACTCAAAACCAGCAACTTGGGGCAAGTTTCTCATGTGGGCTGAGTGGTCTTACAACACGTCTCAACACTCAGGCACAGGAAAATCTCCCTTTGAGATAACTTTTGGGAAAACACCACCCGCCATTCCTCAATATTTGATAGGCACCTCCAATATTGAAGTTGTTGATGAATTGTTGGCTAATTGTGAGACTATGCTTATCACTCTGCGTAGAAAATTGACCAAGGCACAACAAGCTATGAAGAAATTTGCTGATGCACATAGGCGAGATGTACAATACAACATCGGGGATTGGGTGCTGGTTATGTTACGACCACATCGACAGACTTCCGTCACTGCCACTCCTTATTCGAAACTCAGCAAACGTTTTTACGGTCCGTTTCAAATTCTGGAGAAGGTGGGAAATGTTGCTTACAAACTTCTCTTGCCACAAGGAGCCAAAATTCATCTGGTTTTCCACTGTTCCATGTTGAAACCTTTTCACAAAGAATCTTCTTCCCCAATTCCAGTAGCGACATTACCTCAGTCAGCACTGGATAATCAACCCATCATCACTCCATTATTGATACTCAACACCCATGGGACTCAAACTACTGAACCGCGTCTCGCAGTGCTAGTGCAATGGGAAGGACTGCATACTGATGATACTTCTTGGGAAGATTGGGACAATCTTAAAAAAACATACCATCTTGAGGACAAGGTGCTTCCAGATGGGATGGAGAATGATAGCAAATGGGCTGAAGAAAACATAATGGAAGTGATCCAAGATGTTGCAACGGGAAGGCCCAAGAGAAAAGTCCACATGCCAAAGTATCTAGAAGATTTCATCACAGGAGAATCTGTAACACCCCCTTCTATACCCTAAAATAATGCAATTAAACACTTAATCACATATACAAAAATTCATCAGAGTGTACTTATAACATGGTATAAAAGAGGCGCATCACATTACTCACGAAACGACAACATAAATAATAATGTTCATAAAGAGATAAAACAAAAGGGGTAAATCTCAACTAAAAGTAAAGCATAAATATTAGAGTCCACATATCAATGTTTTGATTAAAGCGGAAGACTAGAACATTGAATTACTTAAGACATGATATAATAGAAGTACGCATCATCAAGTTGTTCATAGTATCATTCATATTTTACAAAACATCATCAGTTGATACATATACAATGTATCACAAAAGAATACAAGCCTAGCTACCCGATGTTACATTATCAGAGCAACCGACTCAAAAGAATGAAGCTATACTTCACCAAAAGAAAACCTCCAGCAATCCTAATCTGCAATGCCTCATAGAGCATTATAAAACAGCAGAAGGGTGAGAAATATTATCATAATAATCAATGCATATAATTATACATACATACATAACATAAAACATACATACATTACATTCCTCACCACAATCCATTTTAACTCGTATACATAGTCCACATGCAATCATATTTCACATAATAATGACATTCATGCTATGTGACTCAATACGACTCAATGCAAACTTATGCCATGTGGTACTAACACTTGTTATCTTTTTTCGGTTTACATTAAATCGGGTCCACTCTTCTAGACCAATAACCACCAAAGCCCGTCCTCTAAGCTTTCAAACCCACTCTTCTAGGCTTGGAACAAGTCACTAGTCTCCAAGAAACTAGCAAGCATTGCCTCTTGACTAAATGATGCATATGCAATCAACAATTCAATGCACTTAAGACCGACATCTTAATCTCATGCATTCAAATAATTCATCTCTTCAAGAATTATCACAACGATTGCACACACAACATATTCATACATATAATCAATATATTAACAAACAATGCACACATATACACAATATGTTCTCATGCATTCGCAATACATTTTTAATCACATCAATCAATGTATAATATTTGTCAAAAGACCATAATTCGATTAATTCAACAATCTAGGATTCACGCCATAAGGCTACCCACATTATAATATATTCCGGCGTAATCGACGCCTCGAATATGGAAATAATCAAAGTTAAGTCGGAAATCCGACCTCGGATGGAAACATTAAAGAAAAACACATCATGTTACGTTCGCTACTCTGCTCGCTTAGCGAGCTCCTAGCGAGTATTCGCTACTTGTTCGCCTAGCGAACAAGCTCGCGAAGGCAAACAGAAGCCTCTGACTTCGTTCGCTACCTCGCTCGCTCAGCGAAGGCCTAGCGAACCTTCGTTACCCCCTTCGCTACCAGCGAACACCACAAAATGAATTCTGCCCAAGCCTGGGACCGTTCGCTACTAGCTCGCTTAGCGAACGTTCGCTACTAGCTCGCTCAGCAAACACGCTAGCGAATGTCTGCGAACAGAATTTCTTACTGTCCAATCTCCCACCAAACTCTCCAAAACCAACCGATTCTCACCGAATGAGTTCCGTAACCTTAGTCCAACATCCTCCCGACTAAATACTACCAATTATTCTCATTTTCCACCGTGAAAACTCAGATTCTACTAATTAATCCATTTATGCCCTAAAATGGAAATTGTAGAAAAACATCCAATACTCTAACCCAAGCATACACAGTCATATACATTGTTAAGATAATGATATTTTTCACCCTTACCTTGATCAATCAAAGCTTGAGAGTTGTTCTTGATGATTCCAAGTTCTTCCCTCTTCTTCTTCTCTTTTCTCCTCTTTCTCCTTCTTTCTCTATTCTTTCCTTTATGTTTCTATCTTTTCCTTTTCTTTCCACTCTCCTTCTTAATATGTCTTTATCTTCTAATTCTCTCCAACATCTATTAATTCATTTAATTAATTACCCATCAATTAAATAATTCTCATTTACCCATTTAATTAATGCAAATAATTAATTAATGAAAAATTGAGCTGTTACAACTCTCCCCCACTTTAGGAATTTTCGTCCTCGAAAATGTTACCTGATTTGAACAACTCTGGATAAGATTTCCTCATCTGGCTCTCCAGCTCCCACGTTACATTCCCACCAGTTGGTCCTCCCCGAGCGACCTTCACCAAAGCAATCTCTTTGCCTCGAAGTTGCTTTGACTTCTGATGCTTTATCCGCATAGGTTATGTCTCCATAGTCAGGTTATCCTTCACCTGTACATCATCTACTTGGACTACGTGAGACGAATCGGAATGTATTTCCTTAATTGAGATACATGGAACACATCATGAAGATTAGCTAGAGATGGCGGCAAAGCAACACGATAGGCTACCTCTCTTATCCTCTGCAAAATCTGAAAAGGACCATTGAAACGCGGCATCAACTTACGCGACTCCAATGCCCTACCAACACCAGTCATTGGAGTGACTCGAAGAAACACATGATCTCCCTCTTGAAATTCGATTGCTTTCCTCCTCTTGTCATGATAACTCTTCTGACGACTCTGGGAAATCCTCATTTTCTCTTGGATCATCTTAATCTTGTCGGTAGTATCTTGAACTAGCTCGGGTCCAACTACAGAACTCTCTCCCGACTCATACCAACATAATGGCGTCCTGCAACGTCTACCATACAAGGCCTCAAAAGGTGCCATATTGATGCTCGAATGAAAACTATTGTTGTAAGTAGACTCAATCAAAGGCAAATAGCTATCCCAAGCTCCTCCCTTCTCCAATACACAAGCTCAACAAATCTTCAAGTGATTGAATCTTTCTTTCCGTCTGACCATCTGTCTGAGGATGATAAGTTGAACTTAAACACAACTTTGTACCCAAAGCACTCTGCAGGCTCTCCCAAAATCTCGAAATGAACCTTGGATCTCGATCTGACACAATGCTAGATGGAATACCATGCAAACTGACAATCCTCTCAATGTACAACTTCGCCAATTTCTCTAATGGATAGTCCATGCGCATAGGGATAAAATGAGCAGATTTGGTCAATCTATCCACAATAACCCATATGGCTTCAAAATTACTCTGCGTCCTCGGTAAACCGGACACAAAATCCATAGAAATGCTATCCCATTTCCATTCAGGAATAAACAACGGTCGCATCAAACCTGACGGTTTCTGATGTTCAATCTTCGACTTCTGACAAGTCAAACAAGAATACACAAACTCTGCAATATCCTTCTTCATACAAGGCTACCAAAATATTTTCCTCAAATTTTGATACATCTTAGTAGCACCCGGATAAATACTCAATCCACTACGATGCCCTTCCTCAAGAATACTCTTCTTCAGCTCAACGATGTCAGGAATACAAACTCTATCACGATACCACATAACACCATTCCCATCAATCTGAAAATCACCACCTTGGCCTTGATTGATCAAAGTCAACCGATCAACTAAGCTCAAATCCGATTTATGTCCTTCTCGGATCTCGTCCAAAATACCACTAGTAAGTTTCAACATACCAAGCTTCACTCCATAAGGAGTCCTTTCACATGCCAAACTCAAATCACGAAACTGCTCAATTAATTCCAACTCTTTCACCATCATCATCGACATATGCAATGATTTCCTACTCAATGCATCTGCTACCACATTTGCTTTACCGGGATGGTAATTCAAACCAAAGTCATAGTCCTTTAGAAATTCTAACCATCTTCTCTGTCTTGCATTCAATTCCTTCTGATCAAAAAGGTACTTCAAACTCTTATGATCACTAAACACCTCAAATCTTGAACCAAATAAATAATGCCTCCAAAGATTCAACACAAATACAACGGCGGCCAACTCTAAGTCGTGTGTCGGATAATTCTTATCATGTACTTTGAGTTGCCTCGAAGCATAAGCTACAACTTGATTATTTTGCATCAACACACCTCCCAAACTCATCAAAGAAGCATCACAATACACAACAAACGGTTCTTCCGGATTTGGCAAAATCAAAATAGGAGCCGTCGTCAATCTCCTCTTAAGCTCCTGGAAACTTCCTTCACACTTGGCATCCCAAACGAAAGCTTGACCTTTATGAGTCAACTGTGTCAACGACGATGATAGCTTAGCAAATCCTTCAATGAACTTCCGATAATAACCGGCCAACCCAAGAAAACTTCTAATCTCAAAAACTGATTTTGGAGTCTCCCATTGCGATACCGCTTCAACTTTCGACGGATCAACCGTAATACCCCTACTTGAAATTACATGCCCAAGGAAACTCACTTCCTTCAACCAAAACTCACACATAGAAATTTTCGCATACAGCTGCTTTTCTTCCAACACAGATAACACGACCTTCAGATGCTCGACATGTTGTTCTTCATTCTTCGAATAGACTAGAATGTCGTCAATGAATACAACCACAAACTTGTCCAAATAGGGATGAAAAATTCTATTCATGTACTCCATAAACACACCCGGTGCATTAGTCACACCAAATGGCATCACAGAATACTCATAGTGTCCATACCTCGTCCTAAAAGCAGTTTTCAGAATATCATCAGCCTTCACGCGAATCTGATGGTATCCGGATCTCAAATCTATCTTACTAAACACACTTGCACCAACCAACTGATCCATCAAGCCATCAATCCTCGGGAGTGGATACTTATTCTTGATGGTTATCTTATTCAACTGTCTGTAGTCCACACAGAGTCTCATAGAACCTTATTTCTTCTTAACCAACATCACTAGTGCACCCCACAGTGACACACTTGGACGAATAAACCTCTTATCAAGTAAATCTTCAATTTGACTCTTCAACTCTTTCAATTTCGATGCGGACATACGGTATGGAGTCATCGATATCGGACTAGTTCCAGGAACCAAATCGATCGTAAACTCCACTTCCCGTTCCGACGGTAAATCTCTTATCTCATCAGGGAAAACTTCCGGAAAATCACGAACAATTGGTAAAATAGCAATTTCTTCACTCTCACCATTACTCAAAGTTGCCAACAACATAAATACCTTTGCACCATCTTGCACCGACTCCTTCACTTGCTTAGCCGTCATAAACAAATCCCCTTCTTTGTCAGATTCAGGGAAAATAACCGTCTTGTCAAAACAGTTAATATGAACACGGTTGAACCTCAACCAATTCATTCCAAGAATGACATCAATTCGATCTAAGTGAAGACACACTAAGTCAACTCCAAAATCTTTACCAAAAATACTCAACGGACAATTCAAGCACACATACTGGGTAGTTACCGAATCCATAGCAGGAGTGTCAATAACCATACCGCCACCCATAACAGACAGCTTAAGACTTAATCTCTTAACACAATCCAAAGAAATAAAAGAATGCGTAGCTCCGGTATCAATTATAGCGATCAAAGGTATATCATTAATGAAGCACGTACCTCAGATTAATCGATCATCACTAGCAGTTTCTGATCCAGATAGAGCAAAAACTTTTCCGCTCCCTTGCGTCTTCTTCGGCTTATCACATTTGGTACTAATGTGCCCTTTCTCACCACAATTGTAGCAAGTCACATTTGTACCGCTTCTGCACTCTATAGCTTTATGGCCTGGCTTGCCACACTTAAAACACTTCAACCCAACACCTTTGCATTCAGGAGCACGATGTCCCGCTTCACAATAATTATAACATCTCACCGGAGTAGAGGCTCCTCCCCCACTTGGCTTCTTACCATAATCGGCTCTTTGTTTCCCTTTATCTGTAGGAGCCACATAAGGTTTCCCTCGAAATTGGCCCTTTCCCTTCTTGTCACCCAAATTCTTGTAGTGGCTAGACCGAGCCCTACTATCCTCATCATAAATCCTACTCTTGTTTACCAACTCAGAAAATCGCCTGATCTCCTGATATCCAACAGCTTGTTTGATCTCCGAACTCAAACCATTTACAAATTTGAGACACTTAGATCTCTCAGCATTAACGGTGTTGTAATGGGGACAAAACTCAATCAACTCTTCAAATCTTGCCGCATACTCGGCCACAGTAGAGTTACCCTGTTTCAACTCAAGGAACTCGATTTCTTTCTTCCCACGCACATCTTCTGGAAAATACTTCTCCAGAAATGTCTCTTTAAAAAGATCCCAAGTAATCACCATCTCATTCTCCTCAAACCTTTGGCGAGTATTACCCCACCAATCCTCCGCTTCCTCCTCCAGCATATGGGTGCCAAACTGCACCTTCTGAGCATCCGAACAATTCATAACTCGGAAGATCTTTTCTATAGCCTTCAACCAAACCTGTGCTTTGTCAGGCTCATGGGTTCCTTTGAACACTGGCGGATTATTCCTTTGAAACCTTCCTAAAGCACGAAATTCATCATCTGCATGATTCCTAACATTCAAATTGGCTTGAGGGTTTTGCTCGATCGCTCCATCCAATCTAGTCAAAGCCTCCGCAATCGCCTCGTCGTTCCTACCAGCCACCATCGTCTTGTATCTCAACAACAGAACACACAAGGTCAAACAATATCGATAGTGTCGCACACAATCAGATATACAAGGGAATAAACGAGTTAACAACTTGGCCAACTGGCCGACCTGCTCTGATACCACTTAATGTAACACCCCCTTCTATACCCTAAAATAATGCAATTAAACACTTAATCACATATACAAAAATTCATCAGAGTGTACTTATAACATGGTATAAAAGAGGCGCATCACATTACTTACGAAACGACAACATAAATAATAATGTTCATAAAGAGATAAAACAAAAGGGGTAAATCTCAACTAAAAGTAAAGCATAACTCTTAGAGTCCATATATCAATGTTTTGATTAAAGCGGAAGACTAGAACATTGAATTACTTAAGACATGATATAATAGAAGTACGCATCGTCAAGTTGTTCATAGTATCATTCATATTTTACAAAACATCATCAGCTGATACATATACAATGTATCACAAAAGAATACTCTACAAGCCTAGCTACCCGATGTTACATTATCAGAGCAACCGACTCAAAAGAATGAAGCTATACTTCACCAAAAGAAAACCTCCAGCAATCCTAATCTGCAATGCCTCATAGAGCATTATAAAACAGCAGAAGGGTGAAAAATATTATCATAATAATCAATGCATATAATTATACATACATACATAACATAAAACATACATACATTACATTCCTCACCACAATCCATTTTAACTCGTATACATAGTCCACATGCAATCATATTTCACATAATAATTACATTCATGCTATGTGACTCAATACGACTCAATGCAAACTTATGCCATGTGGTACTAACACTTGTTATCTTTTTTCGGTTTACATTAAATTGGGTCCACTCTTCTAGACCAATAACCACCAAAGCCCGTCCTCTAAGCTTTCAAACCCACTCTTCTAGGCTTGGAACAAGTCACTAGTCTCCAAGAAACTAGCAAGCATTGCCTCTTGACTAAATGATGCATATGCAATCAACAATTCAATGCACTTAAGACCGACATCTTAATCTCATGCATTCAAATAATTCATCTCTTCAAGAATTATCACAACGATTGCACACACAACATATTCATACATATAATCAATATATTAACAAACAATGCACACATATACACAATATGTTCTCATGCATTCGCAATACATTTTTAATCACATCAAACAATGTATAATATTTGTCAAAAGACCATAATTCGATTAATTCAACAATCTAGGATTCACGCCATAAGGCTACCCACATTATAATATATTCCGGCGTAATCGACGCCTCGAACATGGAAATAATCAAAGTTAAGTCGGAAATCCGACCTCGGATGGAAACATTAAAGAAAAACACATCCTGTCATGTTCGCTACTCTGCTCGCTTAGCGAGCTCCTAGCGAGTATTCGCTACTTGTTCGCCTAGCGAACAAGCTCGCGAAGGCAAACAGAAGCCTCTGACTTCGTTCGCTACCTCGCTCGCTCAACGAAGGCCTAGCGAACCTTCGTTACCCCCTTCGCTACCAGCGAACACCACAAAATGCATTCTGCCCATGTCCGGGATCGTTCGCTACTGGCTCGCTACTAGTTCGCTTAGCGAACATTCGCTACCAGCTCGCTCAGCGAACACGCTAGCGAATGTCTGCGAACAGAATTTCTTACTGTCCAATCTCCCACCAAACTCTCCAAAACCAACCGATTCTCACCGAATGAGTTCCGTAACCTTAGTCCAACATCCTCCCGACTAAATACTACCGCTTATTCTCATTTTCCATCGTGAAAACTCAGATTCTACCGATTAATCCATTTATGCCCTAAAATAGAAATTATAGAAAAACATCCAATACTCTAACCCAAGCATACACAATCATATACATTGTTAAGATAATGATATTTTTCACCCTTACCTTGATTAATCTAAAGCTTGAGAGTTTTTCTTGATGATTCCAAGTTCTTCCCTCTTCTTCTTCTCTTTTCTCCTCTTTCTCCTTCTTTCTCTATTCTTTCCTTTATGTTTCTATCTTTTCCTTTTCTTTCCACTCTCCTTCTTAATATGTCTTTATCTTCTAATTCTCTCCAACATCTATTAATTCATTTAATTAATTACCCATCAATTAAATAATTCTCATTAACCCACTTAATTAATGCAAATAATTAATTAATGAAAAATTGAGCTGTTACAGAATCAACAAATTCAGTTAGGAGGAAATGAGCTGGCAGCTTATTAGTGGCTCAACTAAATTTTGCAGAAATATTCTCTAGATCTTCCTTATTTTGTATTCCGTTATTTCCATCATTAACTAGTCTACATAATGGTATGTATGCAATGAATGAAAGGAAACATATTTTATCCAAATTCTCTTTCTGTCTATTGTTTCTGGAGGCCCCTAGTTCCTCGAACTCTAGGATTTATCACTGCCCCTAACACAAAATGATTGTGTTTATTGTTGAATATAGTTAGTAGCAGAGGTGGTGGGAACATTCTTCTTAATATTAACTGGATGTGGTTGCGTAGTTACAAATCTTAACAATGCTAATATAGTGACACTTCCTGGAATTGTATTTGTCTGGGGAATTTGCGTTATGGCATTGATATACTCTCTTGGTCATATCTCTGGTGCTCATTTTAATCCTGCTGTCACAATTGCTCATGCGTCAACCAAAAGATTTCCATTGTTACAGGTGAATTAGCAAACAAAGTCTCATATAAGAGAGTACTTTTTTGTAAAAAAAAAATAGTTATTAATTTTAATTTGATTTTGATGTGCAGGTACGACCATATATAATTGCTCAATTTATTGGATCACTACTTGCAAGTGGAGCTCTCAAACTTATATTTAGTGGAAAAGAAAATCAGTTTGTGGGAACACTTCCTGCCGGTTCTAACCTCCAAGCTTTTGTGATTGAATTTATAATTACTTTCTACCTTATGTTCATCATCTCTGGAGTTGCCACGGATGACAGAGCGGTAATATTTTTTTTAATAAAAGATTGTTCGATAAGAATAATTATGATATTAAAATTTAAAATGTTTAAATTAGTAGTTGGTCTATGAAAATCTATCATTTTTTGTTTAAATTTTATAATTTTGTTTATTTTTGTAGATCAGTGAATTGGCTAGACTTGCAGTTGGATCTACAATTATTCTAAATGTGTTGTTTACTGGGTATTAAGCTTAAGATCTTACTAAATGTTATAAATCATTAAGTGCAACAAATATAGAATATGTTTAAATAAGATTTAGATCTTACACGTTTTTATGAGAAATGCTAAACTTTGTGATTCAAAATATATTTGACAGACCAATCACAGGAGCATCAATGAATCCAGTAAGAAGTTTAGGTCCAGCTATTGTGCACCACGAATATAGAGGAATATGGGTTTATGTGTTTGCACCAATTCTAGGAGCTTTGGCTGGTACATAGACGTATACTTTTATCAGAATCACAAACAAACCAGTATGTGAACTCACAAAGAGTGGTTCATTCCTTAAAGATTTGAGAAGCAAATGAACACTTTGATTATAAAAAAATTACAATGTATTAATTAATTAATGACCTCATAAAACTAAAGGGGAAATGAAATCCTCGCAAGTTTGAGTCTTCATGTAGACAACTTCACTTAGTTTGAAGACATTTTTAGAGAAATTAGGGATCCTTTCTTTGGAAACAAGCTAGGATTTCGTGAGTTTAGATTTGTTAATTTTTAGGATCATGTTCCTTGTTCTTGGTTTCTTTAGAGATGTTCCTTTGTAAAAATGGTTTTCCTTTAATATACCTATGGATGCATATGTATACTTTACTTTAATAAGAAGGGAGCTCAAACCCAACAAATCTCCCCTTTAAAATTATGTGGAGGAAATCCCTAAATCGGTGATATCATAATAAGTTTTGAATTTACCTCTTTGTAAGGCTTTAGTTATCATATCAGAACCATTTTCATATGTATGAACTTTAGCTAACTCCAACAACTTAGCATCCAAAACATCACTTATCCAATGGTATCTTACATCAATGTGTTTGAACCTATTATGACAAGACGGATTCTTACTAAGATGAATAGCATTTTGATTATCAACAAATAACACAAATTTGTCTTGAACAAAACCAACCTCTTATAAAATTTTCTTCAACCATAATAACTCTTTGCATGCTTCAGTAATTGCAATGAACTCAACCTCTGTAGTAGACAACGCTACACACTTTTGCAATCTGGACTGCCAAACTGATCGCTCCGCAAGTGCACGGAAATATCGAAGTAATATAAAAGATTGTCGAACCCACAGAGACCAATGTCAATCTACCGTTATCTATTATTACGGCGTAAAGCTAAGGATATTGGAATTAGGAAAATTGAATGCGAATGAAATTAAATGCAAAAGAAATAAAGAAAACTGGTTTAAAGAAATGCGGTAAAGGATATCGGTATGCAAAGACTTAGTTATCTGGGATTCGACAGGTCACCGATGCTTCTTACTCTTTGCAAACATTGTTCAGAAGAAAATAGTGATCTGAAGACTTTCGTCTCACGATGGTTATTGACGCTAGTCATAATTCTAAGGGCCGAATGTACGCTTTCGCTGTCCCATTCGGGGTTAAAACTACTTTTTGGAAATCTCTAGGTTCTAATCCATTTTAAAGTGCTTTCGCTGTTATTAAAACAAATGCCTAGTGTTTACTATCTGGTCTTGCCACAGCTTTCGCTTGTTGGTTCGTACCTTAATTAATTTCCCACTTTCGTGGCAAAACTACTTTTAAATAAGTTCTCGCTTTCGCGACGAAGTTTATTCAGTAAATAAATTTAAACACTACGGCCAGAAAGGTTGTTTGTAAAAAGGGAAGATTCCGGTTACTATCGAATCCTATCCTACTAATTCGGTTACATACCGATAAAACTAACTTAGCTAGACATGATAATTAATGCGAACGGAAATAGACATAAACAACGGAATAATAAAGTGTGCATCATAACAGAAATAAAGTAGTAATTCAATTAATAAAAACCTGTAAATTGTACTGATCTCAAATCCTTGGGTAGTCCCCCACAATGTCGGCAGGATTCTACTTTGGCGAGAAATAAAAGGTACAGGAAGAAAATACAATATTCTGAACTGAAGGAAAATGGAAAGGAAAATAAAAGTAACGATAAATAACTTTGATGGAACTTTGGCATAACTTCGGGATGAAGAATCCACCCCTTTCTCTGTGAGTCTCTTGTCTATTTATAGGAGATGTTTCTTATCTCAACTTCCTGAGATCATGCGTGAGATATGGAGAAAGTGGTAGTAACTTCCAGTAGTGGGCAGTGAGTGGAGAAAGTGTAGTAACTTCCAGTAGTGGGCAGTGAGTGGAGAAAGTGTAGGAAGGATTTAAGTTGAGATTGATCGTGAATTCTGATTCTGCGTTTTTTGTCTACGTGACGGTTGTCATGAAATGTGACGGTCGTCACACGCATGACGGTCGTCATGGACCTGTGACGGTCGTCACAGCAGCAGAATCCGTATCTGCTGTTTTTCATCTATTTTTCATCCGTTTTTCATCTGTTTCTTCTCCTTTTCTTTCTTTAGTCCAAATTCTCCCCAATCTGCAAAACGAAGTAAATTAATCATATAATAGAACATAAATCAAGATAAATTAATAAAAGTCACAAATAAATGCATGTAAATCAAGCCAAATAAACGATATGATTTCGCATTATCAAACATCCCCACACTTAAACCATTGCTTGTCCTCAAGCAATCGACCAACACAGTAAAAAGAAATAAGCATAGTTCGAAACAAAGTCACGACGAAACTCTAATCATACGTGGCTGCTAGGCTAATGTTAGATCGATAGGTACTAAATATTAATACCAAGGATATCATAACGACACAATTTCAAAAACTCCCTACTTATGCAAACCAATCGGAATCATGCTCTCTTTCACCCCATTTCATTATAGTGCAATCACATTAAGCCCGTTATCCATACACATTCATGGCAAGTAGACCTGTTAGTGACTACGATCTCATTATTATTTCATTTTTTTCTGCAAATATGCTTAAGCATCAATTGAACTTAAAGAGTTTGTACCGTTAGGCTAAGTGCTCGGGTGAGGAGCACCTAACTTAGAAGGAACATGTCTTTTTCTTCATAATTTATTTTCTTTTCTTTCTTAGTTTTCTCATTTTAACCTAGAGATCATACACTTATTTGCATCGGTTTCTTACTTAGTGTGTTTAGGATGGTGTTGACTGCTTAAATAAACTACTTAGGGATTACTACAAGAACCTGGAGTTTTAAGGTCTCGGCATAATGGGTACTCAAATTTATTTTGCATATTTAGGGGGTTAAGGTTGTCAGGACGATATCAATTTTATCAAAACTTTCCCAAGTTTTTCTAACATAGCCTAAACAGCCTATATACTTTCAGAGTACCATGTCATGAATCAAAAAGTTTTTGTTGGAGGTTAAAATTTTGAAATTTTGAAATTTTGGGGAAGTTTGAATAACAGGCGAAAACCACTCATAAAGACTTGACAGCACATGCAAAGATTTTGACATAGCATTAAAAATAGATAAAAACAATAAATCAAACTAAAAGGCAATAAAATGAAAGCGATAGAGTTCCTCCCCCACACTTAAACCAAACATTGTCCTCAATGTTTCAGTAAAAGGTGGAAAAGGAAAGATAGAACCTGTATGAATGCTACTGCTCTTGCTATCCTTGTCTTTGTTGATCACTTCTACTTCGGTGGCAGGCATTTTGAGATACTTTGTTTGTGTAATTATCGAACCAGCTCATCATGTTGCTCGCGTCAAGAGGAAGTACTCATCATCAGTGTTCCCACCAGCAGCGACACTCGTAGGAATGTCCGTGGGCATAGCTCATCTTCTCAGATCGTCATCTAGAGAGTTTTCGCCTAGATATAGCTAAAGCGTAACAAGCGATACATTTCTTTATTTTTTGCCGATTTAAACAAACAAATTAAAATAAAGACCTTGTGGGTTGCCTCCCACACAGCGCTTTGTTTAGCGTCGATAGCTCGACGGCTAAGGAGTGCAAGTGCTCATGGTGGTTCTTTCGAGACTGGTTCCTCGATCGAACTTTGAATAGTCTTCGGTTTCCATGGCCACTTATCAAGCCATCTCTCATATCCCTCACCTTTTCGTTTCTTTCTTCTGTAGGGTGGTTTCTTGTTTTGAACGCGTGGTGGTGGTTCTGGATCTATTCTACGTATCAGCTTTTTAAATTTGGGCTTTGTTATTTCATCCACCACCTCAAAAGTTAATCGTACCCTTTTAACAGTAATAATGACCCTAATTTCACGGTCCTCGAATTTTCTTTTTCTATGAAGGGCCTTAGACAAAGGTGCATTGGTGTGTATATTTTTCAATACCTCCACATATGTTTTGGATTGGGAGTCTACCTTAACTTCTGCAAACCTTTGTGGGAAAGAAATAGGTGGGGTATAGGGAGGAGGAGCAACGATACGTGCTTCCTTCTCTACCTCTTCGACAACCTCCCTTTCGGTTGGTGTCGGTGGATTTTTCTCAATATGTATGCTTTTCTCACCAAAACTCTCCTCAGGCTCATCATCAATCTCCCTAGGATCTTCTATTTGTTCTTCATTAACGGTTGTTACAACATTCACATGTCCTTCTGGGAAGGGTCCTAGAGGTGTTTGTCTAAGCAGGGAGGTTTGAGTCTCCAAAGTCTCGCTGTGAGTTGCGAGGGAATCGACAATAACGTTCATCTGCCTAAGGTCTTCATTAATTTGGAGATGTTGTTTTCTAAAATCTTCGTTTTGGAGAGTTTGTGTTTCCACAAAGCGCTCCATCATAGATTCTATCCTAGAGTGAGTAGACGTCTCATTGAATTCTTCTAATAGTAGTTCGAGGTTGGATGTATCAAAATCTTGTGTTTCCTCAAAACATTGGGAGTCGTCATCATAGAGGGAATTTGGGTGAGAGTGCGTAGTATTGAAATCTTCTAATAATATTTCGAGGTCGGATTTAAGCGGAATTTGTGGTTCCTCGAAATATTGGGGGTGGTAGTTATAATATGGAGGGTGGTAGTTATAAGGGAAATATGGGTTATACATAATGATTTAGATAAGAGTGCCTTAGTCTATACTATGCAACAACGGAATCACAATATTGACTGTTGGTCCCCAGCAACGGCGCCAAAAACTTGATCGCTCCGCAAGTGCACGGAAATATCGAAGTAATATAAAAGATTGTCGAACCCACAGAGACCAATGTCAATCTACCGTTATCTATTATTACGGCGTAAAGCTAAGGCTATTGGAATTAGGAAAATTGAATGCGAATGAAATTAAATGCAAAAGAAATAAAGAAAATTAGTTTAAAGAAATGCGGTAAAGGATATCGGTATGGAAAGACTTAGTTATCTGGGATTCGACAGGTCACCGATGCTTCTTACTCTTTGCAAACATTGTTCAGAAGAAAATAGTGATCTGAAGACTTTCGTCTCACGATGGTTGTTGACGCTAGTCATAATTCTAAGGGTCGAATGTACGCTTTCGCTGTCCCATTCGGGGTTAAAACTACTTTTTGGAAATCTCTAGGTTCTAATCCATTTTAAAGTGCTTTCGCTGTTATTAAAACAAATGCCTAGTGTTTACTATCTGGTCTTGCCGCAGCTTTCGCTTATTGGTTCGTACCTTAATTAATTTCCCACTTTCGTGGCAAAACTACTTTTAAATAAGTTCTCGCTTTCGCGACGAAGTTTATTCAATAAATAAATTTAAACACTACGGCCAGAAAGGTTGTTTGTAAAAAGGGAAGATGTCGGTTACTATCGAATCCTATCCTACTAATTTGGTTACATACCGATAAAACTAACTTAGCTAGACATGATAATTAATGCGAACGGAAATAGACATAAACAACAGAATAATAAAGCGTGCATCATAACAGAAATAAAGTAGTAATTCAATTAATAAAAACCTGTAAATTGTACTGATCTCAAATCCTTGGGTAGTCCCCCACAATGTCGGCAGGATTCTACTTTGGCGAGAAATAAAAGGTACAGGAAGAAAATACAATATTCTGAACTGAAGGAAAATGGAAAGGAAAATAAAAGTAACGATAAATAACTTTGATGGAACTTTGGCAGAACTTCGGGATGAAGAATCCACCCCTTTCTCTATGAGTCTCTTGTCTATTTATAGGAGATGTTTCTTATCTCAACTTCCTGAGATCATGCGTGAGATATGGAGAAAGTGGTAGTAACTTCCAGTAGTGGGCAGTGAGTGGAGAAAGTGTAGTAACTTCCAGTAGTGGGCAGTGAGTGGAGAAAGTGTAGGAAGGATTTAAGTTGAGATTGATCGTGAATTCTGATTCTGCGTTTTTTGTCTGCGTGACGGTCGTCATGAAATGTGACGGTCGTCACACGCATGACGGTCGTCATGGACATGTGACGGTCGTCACAGCAGCAGAATCCGTATCTGCTGTTTTTCATCTATTTTTCATCCGTTTTTCATCTGTTTCTTCTCCTTTTCTTTCTTTAGTCCAAATTCTCCCCAATCTGCAAAACGAAGTAAATTAATCATATAATAGAACATAAATCAAGATAAATTAATAAAAGTCACAAATAAATGCATGTAAATCAAGCCAAATAAACAATATGATTTCGCGTTATCACAAACCACAACTCCCCCAATAAATTTAATCTTCTAGCCCAAAGTGGACTTTCTAGAGTCAATGTTTCCAACCATATCAGAGTCAGAATTCCCCACTAGAGTAGGCTTATCTCCTCCAAAACAAAGCCTCGCAAAAGTAGTACGCGAAGATATCTTAAAATCAATTTTAAAACATTCCAATGCTTTTTACCTGGATTTGACAAAAATCTACTGATTGTACCAACAACATGTGTTATATCTGGTCTTGTACACATCATTGCATACATAAAACTACCTACAACAGACGCATAAGAAACATGTTTCATATCAAATGCTTCATCTTAACTTGAAGGACTTTGATTAAAACTTAACTTGAAATGAGTAGCGAGAGAAGTGCTTACCGCCTTAGAACTTTCCATTTTGAATCTTTGCAACACTCTTTCAATATAATATTCTTGTGACATCCAAAGTTTCTTCTCTTTTGTGTCACATATGATTCTAATGCAAAAAATATATTTAGCTGCTCTCATGTCTTTCATGGAAAATGACTCTCTCAACTGCTTCTTCAACTAGTTAATGTTAGAAATATTTTTCCCTATAATAAACATATCATCAACATGATAATGAAGTCATCATTAGAAAATTTTCTAACAAAGGCACAATGATCTGAAGTAGTCTTTTGGTATCCTTGACCATACATAACAGACTCAAACTTCTTGTACCACTGCCTTAGAGCTTGGTTCAACCCATATAAGCTATTTCTCAATCTAGTCACATGATCTATTCCTCCTAATCACCATTAAGGAAATTCGTTTTCATATCAATTTGCTCAACCTCTAAATCAAGAGTAGCACCTAAACTAAACACAATTCTAATTGATGACATATTTATAAAAGGTGAGATACTATTATTAAAATTAACACCGTTTATTTGACGGAAACTTTTCACCACTAATCTGACTTTATATCTTAGGGACTTAGAGTTGCTCTCATGTCTAACTCTATAAATCCATCTATTCCTAAAGCCCTTTTGTCTTTAGGCACCTTCATTAAATCATAAGTGTGATTATCATGCAATGATTTCATCTCATCATCTATTGCATCCATCCACTTTTGATTTTCATCACTTTCCATGGCCTCTTGAAAACACTCGGGTTCACCCTCATCAGTCAAGGTCACATACTCATCAAAATTATACCTTGTAGAAGGTTTTCTCTATCTGTTACACCTCCTAAGTTGAACTTAAGATGATTATGGAGCTTCACCAAGATTCTTATCCTGTGACATATCGCTCTCCTCTTCACCATAATTAGTTTGAATATTTACCTTATCTCTAAGTTGTTGATTATCAAGATAATAATATGGCTTACCATTATGATTATCACCACCAATAACATCCAAGTTATGAATAGGTAACCGAACTGGATCAACATTAGACAAAGTGATGTCTTTCTTGAGTGTAGCCTTCTCTACCTTAACAATGTTTTCAATAGTTTGTTCTTCCATAAACACCATATCACGAGTTCGAATAAGCTTCTTCCCTAAAGGATCATAGAACTTGTAACCAAACTCATCTTACCCATAGCGAATGAAGATACATCATTTTGACTTTGTATCCAACTTGGATTTTTCAACCTTTGGAATATGCACAAAAGTCTTACAACCAAAGACTCTCAAATGATCATACTTGACATTTTTTCTAAACCAAATTTTGTTTAGAACTTCATTATTGAAAGAAATAGTAGTAGTGAGATTAAGAACACGTACTGCTGTGTAAAGTGCCTCGCCCCAATAATGACTAAGCAAATTAGCTTCAGAGAGCATACATTTTACTCTCTCAATTAGTGTTCGATTCATCCTCTCTGTTAAACCATTGAATTAAGAAGTTTTAGTAGGAGTCTTTTCATGTGAAATACCATGCTGCTTGCAATAGGAATCAAATGGTCCATAATACTTTCCACCATTGTCTGAATGAACATATTTCAGCTTCTCGTGTGTCTGCCTCTCAACCAAAGCATGGAATTATTTGAAATTTTTCAACATTTGGTCTTTTGTCTCCAAGGAATAAACCCATAATTTCCTGAAGCAATCATCAACAAATGTAGCAAAATAAAGTGCACCACCAAAGGACTTTACCTTTAATAGACCACAAACATCATAATGTACCAATTGAAGCAACTTTGACTTCCTTGAGGGTGGATGTCTCTTGAAAGATACTCTAGTCTATTTACCAGTCATGCAATGATAATACTTATCCAAATATACATTCTTTAACCCGGGAAGAACATCCTTTTTGGCCAAAACATTCAGCCCCTTTTCACTAATATGACTAAGTCTTCGGTGCCACAAAGATGCTTCCATATCAATAGCGTTCACATTGTCCCTAGCAACCAAAGCTTTTGTCCAATACAGTTTATAAAGCTTTTCCCCTCTAGCCACAACTAAGTTACCTTTGTTGAGTTTCCACTTTCCAGAACCAAAGTGATTATCATAACCACAATCATCTAGCATATGTGCATAAATCAAATTAAAGCGGATATTTGGAGCATGTTTGACACCTCTAAGCAACAATTTCATTCCCATGTTGGTTTGTAAGCAAACATCACTAACACCAATTACTTTAGATACACCATCATTACCCATCTTCAACACTCTAAAATCACCAGAATTATAAGATGTGAAGAAATCCTTCCTTGGTGTAACATGCAGTGTAGCACCACTGTCAACTACCCACATGCTTTCGTCTGATACAAGATTAACAAATGCATTATCACGAAGAATAACAAGATCATCACTAGTAGTAGTAGTAGTAATGCGATCATCATTGGGATCTTCATGGTCTCTTTGTTTAGACTTACCCTTCTTGCCTTTTGTCATACCCCAATTTTGACCTGGCTTTTTAAACTTTCATTCATCATACTTTATTCTTGATTTACATCATCTGCATAACATAACATAACATGCCTTCCATATCATAAAATTTTCATTATCTATGCATCATATCCATTATTTATGTCATCTTACCATCGTGCATACAAATAAATGTCTTTGTGCTTGTGGTCTAAGCTCAGGTCTTGCAAGTTCGAATCAAGACTTAGAAAAATTATTAGATCAAATGTGTGTGTGTGGTATGGTTGAAATCCAGTTGGGTTTGACTTAATCTTGGTCAAACAAGAGTTTGCTTCATCATCAGGCTGTGTTAAAGTCGAGTTGCTTCATGGTTCATATCATTCTCCTGTCAGGGTTTTGTGCAATGCAGTTCATGTCTCAATTTATAATCTCTCTGATTTCAAAGCATGATTATTTCACAATGAAGTCTCTTGGTTCGTCATGATCAAAGTGCCATTAACTTAACTGTTCAAGCTGTGGATTCAAGGGATAGATTCAAGCGAATTCAAAATGATCTTAGACTTATTGCATGTTTAGCAAGGATTTGGTTGAAAAGAATTTTGATTCATTTTTGGTGCATTCCTCAAGGTTCTATTCAAGGCATTTGGTAAGTATTTCAAGTCATTTGCAAGTATTAATTATATGGTTCATGTTATCAATTCAAGGAGAAGTCAAGCAGGTCATTTGTTCAAGATGATTTCTAGTTTTATTCAATTTCATTCATGTCTCAAGAATTTGTTCAAGAACGGTTAATATTCAGGAATTGATTCACTTCAAATTCAAGATTCATTTTAAAAAAATCAATGGCCAAATTAAAGGACGGGTTCGTTAGTGGTTTTGCTGTTTCAAGGTTGTAATTTATCCAAAGATCCATATTGATTTCTGATTCAATTTTATTTTTTGGGACTTAATTCAAAATCTTAGTGGTTTTCGATTTGATTCATGAGATCTTTTCGGGGTGTAATAGGAAATTCAAGCTTTGAGTGTCATCGAGGATTATAAGAAATTCAAAGTTCTCATGATTAAATGGTTAGGCATAAGTCGAGAGTCAAATGTGGTGTCGCATACAAAGTTATTCAAAGCCCAAATCTATATTCTACAAAAATCCAAAAAAAAAAGCTCTACAAGAATGATACATGTTTTATCACACTTTTTTTCTAAGCCCATTATCACAAAATGTCCATAAATCTATTACAAATAAAAGCCCATAACATTGATTACAATTACAAAAAAATAAGAAAAATGAGTCAAAAAATAAACATGATACTACACCACGGCGCACTCCCCTTGAATCTTCATATTATTCACTTCATGAAACAAGCACGCACCAAATATAACACCTTCTACATCTTGCTATTACGCATTAGACAAAGTCCACACCATGCCAAAACTGTTGCAAATTCTGCACTGCAACATCCTGCATCAATTGTACAACAATAACATCATGCCTATACACTGCTCCAAAACCATACGAACTACCACCAAGTGACAAAGCTCTTGCACAACCATCCTGCAATAACCAACAACTAACAAAAACTCTGCATCTTCTCAACTGAACTGTACCACCTGCATCACTACCCTCCACAGACCTGTAATGAAAATAACCACACAATAGGACAAAAATAGAAAACTAAAAATGGATTTAAAATGAAAAAACCATAATAAGTACAAGGGGAGGATTTGCAAGAAAAGAGAGAGAAGAGACTTTAAAAATTGGCTAACTGCAAAAAAAACTTGCAGTGACCTTGTTTAATCATCTCGTGCAACACCTTCATTCTGAAAAACCATCTGCCAACCTCCTTTCAAACCTCTTCATCTCAGACTCCATTTGAACATAATAACATGTGATTTCATCAATTTCAAAATGCCATAACTTACTGCGCTTTTACAATCATCACTATAATCCGTTCAAACCTTCATCATAACCACATTACCACTATCTCCCTCATCACTCGTCGAACAAACCCATCTCATCCTCTCCGCCTTCTCTTTCCACTCACAAACTCACATACCTCTTCTTCACCAACGAAAAACCCTTCACGTGACAGCATAATCGAACTTCATTTCTAAGTCACCACAACAACGGCTTAACACACACAAACTTCACAAAAAATCACGAGCTCTAACCCAAACAACAACTCACTGCGGTTAACGAAAACGGGAGAGAATGAGATCGAGGGTGAAGGAGTTGTTTTCCGGTGGAGAGAGATGAGAGCATGGCAGAATACCTGTTTTTGCTTTGCGTGCATTTTTTGAAAGAGAAAGCGGCGCGATAGAGAGAAATCCGTGGGTGAGCCAAACCGAGCAAAGATGAAAGAAAATTTACGTTTTCTTATTCATGTTTTTGTGCTTGAATGCAGAAGATTTTACCATATATCCCTACACTTATATTCGTACCTCTACAATTTTTAAAAAAATACTAATTTTATCCTTTTATATATATATATATATATATATATATATATATATATATATATTTTACTTTTTACCGTATCACACACGATCTATCGAAATACTTTCAAAATGACTTCCGGTATGTTTTTTTTCTCAAACCAAAAGACTTTGACAAAGAGTTCTGGTTCACACAAATTATGTACCTGAAGATTTTATGAAAGACTTCCAGTTTGAGAATTTTCGTGGATGTTCACCGGAAGACCGATAAAAAGAGTTCTGGTACTTGTAAAAAGTGTACCGGAACACTTTTTACAAGAATTCCGGTTTGTGTTTTTTGTCTACCGGAACTCTTTCTTTGAGTCTTCCGGTTTACATTGTCCAATTTTTTTTTTATTTTAAAAATAAAATAATAATCTATATTAAATAAAAAAATTCTTTTTATTTAAATAAAATAATAATTTATATTATTAAAAACATATTTAAAAAGTATTAAATAAATAATTATTTATGACTATTAATATACCACTTATATATTTTAAAGATCATTAACTAAATAATTATTTATGACTATTAATATTTCAAAATCATTATGTCATATTTAATGCATTGGTATTATTTCCAAAACCAGATTGTAACGATTTGATAATACTCTCTGTTTATTTTACTATTTTGGTACTATTATATTCTTTTTTTGGTGTGTATTAATATTATTATTTGTGCTTTACTTTTATCATTGCATTTTGGTTTTTTTTCAAAATAAAATAGACACAGTTAATCATGCTTCTAACCATATTATGTGGTTCAAACAACAATTTATTAGGTGCATTTTCCATATACATTTTAAAATGGATTGCATAAACGATAAGAAATAATGACATTCAAACTATGCTTTAGTTTAAAAAAACTAAATAATTATTTATAAAAGTTCAAAAATCAAATTAAATTGAAAATTTAAAAATTAAAAAAATATTGTTTTATAATAAGTTGAAAATAAATGAATTATTAAAATATATTTATTGCACATTTAAAAACATTTAAAGATAATATTTCATATAATTGATTCAAGGAAAAGAAAATATATAAGTAAATGCTGCGAATTAAAATTTATACAATTAAAATAATAATTGTATAACTAAATACATAAAAATATTATTTTATTTAAATATTTTTTTTTATAAAAGTTTAAGTTGCATGTTATTTATATGATGTTATTAATAAAACATTGAAATATTATTAACTGAATTATTTAAATAATAAATATTTAAAAAACTTATCTATAATTTTAAATATGTATTTAAATAATAAACGTGTTGCTTACTATGTATTTAATTACATTTTATTTATATATATTTTTATTGTAAATGCTTATTATTTATTTAAAATATGTTCAATGAATTTAATTTTATTTGATAAAAATTTAACCGTGGACAATCATGTCAAAACTCATAATGTTTAAACTTAAATTTTTTTGATTCAATAAATTTTTTTTTTGTATTTAATTATACAATTATTATTTTAATTGTATAAATTTTAATTCGCAGCATTTACTTATATATTTTCTTTTCCTTGAATCAATTATATGAAATATTGTTTTTAAATGTATTTAAATATGCAATTAATATATTTTAATAATTCATTTATTTTCAACTTATTATAAAACAATATTTTTTTAATTTTTAAAACTTCAATTTAATTTGATTTTTGAACTTTTATAAATAATTATTTAGTTTTTTTTAAACTAAAGCATAGTTTGAATATCATTATTTCTTATCATTTATGCAATCCATTTTAAAATGTATATGGAAAATGTACCCAATAAATTGTTGTTTGAACCACATAATATGATTAGAAGCATGATTAGCTGTGTTTATTTTATTTTGAAAAAAACCAAAATGCAATGATAAAATTAAAGCACAAATAATAATATTAATACACACCAAAAAAGAATATAATAGTACTAAAATAGTAAGGTGAATGTTATAGAGTATTATCAAATCGTTACAGTCCGGTTTTGAAAATAATACCAATGCATTAAATGTGACATAATGATTTTGAAATAATAATAGTCATAAATAATTATTTAGTTAATGATCTTTAAAATATATAAGTGGTATATTAATAGTCATAAATAATTATTTATTTAATGCTTTTTAAATATGTTTTTAATAATATAGATTATTATTTTATTTAAATAAAAAGAAATTTTTTATTTAATATAAATTATTATTTTATTTTAAAAATAAAAAAAAATTGGACAATATAAATCGGAAGACTCAAAGAAAGAGTTTCGGTAGCCAAAAAAAACACAGACCGGAAGACTTGTAAAAAGTGTTCCGGTACACTTTTTACAAGTACCAGAACTCTTTTTTACCGGTCAGTGAGCACCCACGAAAATTCTCAAACCGGAAGTTTTTCATAAAGTCTTCCGGTACATAATTTGTGTGAATCAGAACTCTTTGTCAAAGTCTTCCGGTTTGAGAAAAAAAACGTATCGGAAGTCATTTTGAAAGTGTTTCGGTAGGTCGTGTGTGATACGGTAAAATATATATATATATATATATATATATATATATATATATATATATATATATATATATATATATATATATATATATATATATATATATATATATATATATATATATATATATATATATATATATATATATATATATATATATATATATATATATAAAAGGATAAAATGGGTATTTTTTTAAAATTGCAGGGGTATGGATATAAGTGTAGGGGTACAGAGTACAATCTTCTTAAATGTAATAAACGATGGCAAGAACATTGTCTCCCTTTGTTCTTCTCATGCATATAGTAGTTACGGGTGAATAGGGTTTCATCATAACCCTTTTGACTTTTTTTATAAAAAAAAAAAAACGAATCGGGTTTAGGTGTTAACCCAACCTATCTTGAAGTGCCCATGGACCTGTTCTTGGGCCTCATGTACCATTCTCTTCAACGCAGCTTGTTCTTTTGAGTTTTTTTTTTTAATTTTAATATATATATATTTTTTGTTAAACTTGACTTTTAGTTGTTATAATAATATAAAAAAAACAATTTAAATTTCATAAATAAATTTTACAACATTTTTCTTAAAATATATTTTAAATAATTTATTTCATCTTGTTTTATCTTTTTATTATTCTTTTATTTCAAAAGTTTTATTTAGATTTTATATGTTAATTAGTTAATTAGTATTAGTATTATTTTTCTAATTATTGTTTCATTTAAATTTTGTTTTTCCTAGATTAGTTATTTCATTTGTTTTTAATTAAATTAAAAAAAAATCTCAAACTATTTTCTTATTTAATTATGTGAATTAATTTTTTCATTTTTTATTTATTTTTAGAATTCAATTGTTTAGAATTACTTAGATTTTTGCTAATTAATTTCTATAAATTTCTTTGACTTCTAACCTTGTGACTTGATTCTTTTGTTAGGTTATTAGGTTTTATTTGTGTGATCTTATGATTGTGCCATTGCTCACATCTTGTGTTCATTATCCATCTTCTGTTGTGTCATATTATTTTTATGCCTCATTCTATTTTGTGTTTGGTACTTTCACGACTTGATCCAACTTTCTCTTGTTGACTCATATTAATGCTTGTGTGTGTATATATATATATATATATATATATATATATATATATATATATATATATATATATATATATATATATATATATATATATATATATATATATATATATATATATATATATATATATATATATATATATATATATATATATATATATATATATATATATATATATATATATATATATATATATATATATATATATATATATATATATATATATATATATATATATATATATATATATATATATATATATCTTGATAATTTGCTAGCTTTACTTTCACATGTTCCCTTAGAATCTCCTAGTTCAACTTAATTTTCGATTAAGTTCGAAGTAGGATAGACATTAGACTCCCAATCCAAGCATGACAATATTAGGATATCAGTTTCTCTTCATCCTCAACCTTAGGACCATTATTGCATGATAACATTAGGATTCAGTCTCCCATAGTTTTTCCCTTTTGCATCGTTTTATTTTCTTAATAAAAAATCTAAAAACACTTAATAAACACGATGTGTGTAGTACGTGGTGGAGAAGAAGTGAGAATGAAGCTTCTCCTACACTCACTTTGAGTATTTTGAGCGCAAGACACTCAGCTTGGTCGTTCGAAATATTCACCTCTACCCATAGACTTCAGTATAATACGCATCTCAAACCATTTTCAAAACCCTAACAAAAACACCTCAACAAATCCAAATTTTTTCATCCTTTGGGAATTCCTTTGAAACCTTTTCAAAAAGGACATGTTATTCCCGTTCTACTGGAAACAAGTAACACGTAAGACTCCAGACAATGAGTTGCAAAATACCTAACTGCTAGTACGCGAACGTTAACATCGTCCATAAAAACACCAACAAACCGTAGGCCGAACTACAAATGCTTTGATTTCTCACACCTGTTGAGAATATGTAGGCATATGATTGCGAGATCCTAGCAAGCAACTTCCCTTTTTTCATCGTAGTCCGAACTACGGTACCTGTTGAGAATACGTAGGCATATGATTGCGAGATCCTAGTGAGCAACCTTCCCATTTTTTTCACCGTAGTCCTCCGAACTATAAAGCTCTGATTCTTCACTTCTTTCAAGTAAGGATACATAGGCACAAGGGTTTCAATCCTTGGCAAGCACCCTAATAAAAGAACCAACCCTCTTTCCCTTTAGCAAGTAGACATTAAGAATATAACATCCATTCGAGCTTTGCCAACTTAGAAGGTTCCCATTGAGTACGATGGATGTGAGAGGGTGCTAATACCTTCCCCTCACATAATCGACTTTCGAACCCATATTTGGTTGCGACACCATTTTTCACCTTTAGGGGTTTTATCGCTATTTTCCCTCTCCTCTTGGAATAAATAAAATTCGATGGCGACTCTGTGTCATTTTTTGCGTAGCGACAGTTGGCGGCTCTGCTGGAGACTTTTTTAGTCGCATTTTTATCAGCTGAGACTTTTAACCGATCCCAATTAATTTCAAAATCTGACAAAATGATGCATTTTTCAGAGTCTTTTATTTCGCACTGATAATTTTGGTGCAATCTTTTTTATTTATCGAGAATTTTGATACTCGACTTTTTATTCGTTTTTAGTCATTTTATTTTAACTTTTTATTTAAAAAATATTTTAAGTTTTGATTTAATTAGATAATTATTTTTATTTAGACTTTATCCAAACTTTATTTTTTTAAATATATAGTAGAAATATATTTGTCCTTTTTCATTAGTTTTTTTCTTTTTAGTTTGAGCATTCTTGCTCATTAAGTTTTCAGAAGAACATTTGTGAAAATTTTGAAAATATTAAAACCCTACTATCCCTACTATATAAATTACATTGCATGAGACAAGGGGGATCCATTGAAAAATAACACAGCGGCACCTAACTATCTTCTTTCTCTGAGTTTCAAAATTGAATAACTTTTTTGAAAGAAGTCTCTCTTCCACGCATCTCCATTTCACCCTTAACCTTCACTTTCTCTTGCGCCATCACTTATTACATTCAAGGGCAAAAACATCACATTTCTTTAACCATAAAACCAATCCACAAGCATATCCGCACCATTTTCTTCCACCCACAACAACCTTTAAAACACTTTCCTCACCATTGCGCATTCATCTTCAATGAAGAAACCAACCTTCAATCACCATTGATCAACCTTCCTCAACCATGAAAGTTTCCAGAACCTTCACAACAAATAGACGACCACGGCGTAAGTTTCTCCAATCACCATAACAAATCCCATCAAAATCCACTCCAAATAACACTTCATCCCTCCGCCGTAGACACTTTTTCTCTCTTCCAATATACAACCACAACCCATCAAACCCATCGATGCAACATAACTTCACAATTCCTTCATAATTTCATGTTTCACCCTTAAGAAGCTTTTAAACAGGCTTGTATTATTCTTATTATTACTTTTGATACACGTTTTGTTGAGTAGAAGCACCCACTGAATCATATAAACCATAGTGTTGCGGTGAGAATAGGATATCAAATTATTAATTAATTTGAATCGCAAATATTTAATTCACAACCGATCTTTGATTTATCCGAAGGAAAAGGTCAAAGAAGGAAAAACCTAATTTTTGCATCGTGAACAATGCGAGGAGAGATCTAGGTAAAGGGTTGGTTAAGCCTACGGAAGGTATTAACACCCTAAACTTATGTAGTACTCTACAGGAACCTTTTGTTTAATGTTTTCTATTTTGCTTTATTATTTGCTTTAGGGTATATACTGCTAAAGGTTAGAAAGTGACAGAAAGTCCTAAGGGTTAGTCCTAAGTTTACTCGGCAAGATTCGCATCTTGTGCCTACGTATCCTGGGTAGGAGATGGAATAAGAGTAATCGTAGTTCCCCTCAAAAGGGAGGTTAGAAACTTCTTGACTGTGGTCAATGTTCCAATGGGGAATAAGCGTTCTTAAGGAAGCGCTTACGTGGAGTGCGGCGACTCCTATTTCTACATTGAAAATAGATTGAAAAGGTTTAAAATAGGTATTCCACGGCGGGAAGCCTAATACGGAGTGCGACGACTCCTTAACCTAATGCTAGGGTAAATGGTGATTTAGTCCATGGCGGGACGCCTAGGCAATTAGGGTTTTGACAAGTTAAAAGGGACGGACTATTGACACGACGGTCAAACAGTTAGACCTATTCCTTCGAAGGGAGAAATTAGTGGTAAATGATGCAAATGACAAATTAATCACGTGGCAGAATGAAAATATGGGAGAGTGTGAAAACAGTAAAGAACATGCACATCGACGATATACTCGCATAAATTACAAACCAAAATGAGAATAAAATGCGAAAAGTAAAGGAATGGCACCGCGACGATATACTCGCGTAAATTACAACCCAAAAATGCAAGGATAAAAACGGAATATAAGTGACGATGGCCTCGCGTAATTACAACCGAAAGAATGAAATACAAAAAAAATCACTGGTTAGTAAACAGAGACAAATAAATTAAATGACGGTCAGACGAAAATTAAACCGGAAGGTTAGAAATTCTTTATTTTTGAATTTATATTTAAAAAAGAACAATTAATGTTAATTTTTGAAAAGAAGGGTTAATTAAATTAAAAAAAAAACAATTATTAGTAATTACAATATAAGAGAAATGGATTTAATTTTCATCAAAAAAAAGGTTTTTTTTTTAATTATAAGTTATGAAAATTTTTGTTACTATAAGTTATAAAAAAACTACTAATTCTAAATTATAAAAACATTACTAATTATAAGTTATTAAAAACATTAATTATAAGTTAAAATGTTAACAATTATAAATAAAACTAACTATAAGTTTAAAAACAATAATAAAATGAAAAGAAACTGAACAATACAATGGGAGGGGGGTTCTTTCACGGTGCATTGGATTTATTAGGGTTTTTTAACCCTCTTTCTTCTTCTTCTTCACCTGCCGGCGGCGCCTCTGCCATGGTTGCATGTTCTGAATTTTTTCCTCTTCTTCCTTGCATGCTCGCCTTTCCTTCTTCTTTCCCTGTAAAAAAAAATAATAAACTCCAATACGGGAGAAAATCTTACCAAATGGTTGATGTTTCTGAGATTGGCTGATGAAAAGTTGTGCGGTAATGACGGTAACGACGACGATTTCGTTCTGGCGATGATGATGACAAACTTTTTCGTCTCTGAGCCTCGGTGGCTTTTTGATGGTTTGGACGACTATTGTGTCTTTTCGTCGGATGGTTGGTGGTCCGGCCGATGATGAATGACTTTGAAGCTGTGGTGGGCGATTGGATGACGGTGGTAGTGATCCCTCTGAGGGATTTACGGTCGTCGGATTCTGATCTTGATGTTTCTGGGTTTTCGAATCCTTTTCCTCTGATGCTCGCCCCCCCCCCCTTTTCTTTGATGAACTTGCATTCTATTTTATATTATTCTTGTGGGCTTGGATCCATGGTTTTTTTGCCGCTGATTTTGTTGTTGGATACGAATTTGTTGCTATTTTTCTGCTAAATTGATTGCTTCATTTCAGGATCTGCTTGCTGTCCTTCAGGAGACTTTGTTGGGTTTTTTTAGAGCTAGGTTTGTGTTTTCCATGGATGAGAGTTGGGCTTGATTCATTAGGGCTCTGAATTTTTGAGAAATGTTGTTAAGGACCTGTTTGGCAAAACCATTTTTTAGAAATAAGTGCTTTTTCCAAAAGCACTTATTTTGAGAATCACTTTTAAAAAATCACTTTTTCTCTCTCTTTCTCTCTCTCTCTCTCTCTCTCTCTCTCTCTCTCTCTCTCTCTCTCTCTCTCTCTCTCTCTCTCTCTCTCTCTCTCTCTCTCTCTCGGAAAAACTCTTGAACAGATATTGTCGGTCTTGTGCCGAGGTCGAGAATAAGTCGAGAGTTGGCGACGGAATATTTTGTTACCCTCCTAACATACCCGATGATGAAATCAAACTGAGGGTATCGGGACCGAAAAAACCAAAATTTCTAACCATTAAAATTGTTGCTCTGTTGTTGATCTTCCTTGCAGGTTCGGAGAACAAATCGAAAGTCAGAAAATGAAAATCGGACTCGAAGGACAATTTAGGACTTTTAGAAATTTTTTGTAATTACCATTTTGTACTCTGAAATTAGTCTTGGAAATATTGTAATAATAAAAATTATAGAATAAATAAAATTCTATTTCCTCATCAACTTGAAATTACTTTCTCGATTAAATTCTCCAAAATAACTCATCCGATTAAATTTGTCTAATTGCAACCATACCAATAAATTCATCTGATTCCAACTTGTCCAATTATATTCAAATGAAAACTAACTTCCTCCAATTAATTTTATCCAACTAAATAAAACTGATTAAATCCCTCAAATGAGATTTATTCGATTAAGCTGTGACGTTCTCACTCCGAATTCAACAATTAATCTTATTGCACGATTCACATCTGGCGTAACTGAGCTCAAACAAACAATCTTGCAAATTAATTCGTAGCCGATAATAAAGTTAGTGAATATGGCCTTGAACAGATAAGCAAAGAATCCATTTTCCTGCAAAAACCAACAGACTGAACAAACCGGTTAGCGGTTAGCTAAAATGCCATGTAGAATGAGATGACGCGCGAAATGAAACTAATAATCTCGGGGAAAATTTTTGGGATATTACAGTAGCCTCTATTTAAATAGCTTCACTGGATGATTTGAGGAGCAGAGACTCGAGAAATCACGATGAAAGGGATTTAAATACAGATAACCGAAAATTTTGCCCTCAGATGCAGTGCTATGCAATGCCATGGGCAAAATGAAACAAGCTATAATGCTAACAATGCTATGAATCTAATATGATGCATATGCTAGAATGATAAGTGCAGGGCACAACTTCAAACACGGGACCGACGCGACCACCAAACTACACTGGGGAACACGACGCACTGGGGAAACAACACGACACTAAGGAATATCCAAGAGTAACTGTGCAACGGATTCAGGCACGACTGGATGACACTCTAGGACGACAAGGTAACACCGGGTCCACATGGCGGTAGGATCAGGTAAACGACAAGTGCTAGAGTTTTCGGGACATTCCTTTAAACGAAAAGATCGAGCGGGATCTTCAGGAGTCATCAGAAAATATACAGGGAGAAACAAACATCAGAAACATCCGGAAGAACATCGAATGAACTCTGAAACACACCAGAGATACTTAGAAAAACATCGAATAAACTCTGGGACAACGAAACAAATTTCAGGGACATCCGAATGAACTCTGAAACACACCAGAGATACTCGGAAAAACATCGAATAAACTCTGGGACAAAGAAACAAAATGAGAACATCTATAAAAGCATGAGAGGACGACAAGGTCTCTGAAGGTATATCCGAAACATTTAGGAAAGTATTAAATGTACGGGAAGAGTTTGAAGACATATCTGGAAGAACATCAGATAAGCAACAAAAGAGTTCTGGAAGAACCTCAAAACCAAACACTCAGTCCAGAAAAACATCAGAAAGAAAACAAGTCTGGAAAAACATCGGGTAAATTCTGGGAAAACAACGGGATCAACAGGAATATCTGGAAAACCATCAGATAAGTTCTAGAAGAACATCAGAACAAAGACTCAGTCTGGAAAAACATCAGAGAGAGAAAGAGATCCGGAAAAACATCGGATAAGATTCTGGAAAACCATCAGAATCGAAGGAAAATATCTGGAAAACCAATCAGATAAGTTCTAGAAGAACATCAAAATAAAGACTCGATCTGGAAAACCATTAGAAAGAGAAACAAGGGCGACATCCAAGAATGACATTGGATAAAAGGATACTAGACATCCAATAGTGGCTTTGAATGAAAGGTATAAACACAATATTTGATAATAGTATGGGATGTAAGATAAGGACAGACGTATCCGAAAATACAATCGGATAAGAAAAACGTCATATCTGGAAGAATGTCAGATGGACACGACAAAACCGTTGGTAGGTGCCAAATAAGTTGGACTTTGCCCACAAGGTAAGACATGGATAAAACATAACCTCGGGAGAAATGAAAATGAGGATGAAACACTCATGATATGTATGTGTATGAACTATGCTATGATATATGATCAAATGCAAATGCAGATGTCGATGACAAGGCTCGACTCTTTTGGTGAGATGACAAGACTGGAAGACTGATTCCTCAACACGGAGATCATTTCATTCTGCTTGGGGACTAAAGATGTTACTGCTGGCCACATCTCTGCCACACTGGTAAACTGTATCAAGTTGATGGTCCTTGTAGGAAGGATGAAGAGCTGCTTGGGGATCCTTCGAGTAAACTGCCCTAGATTAGTTGTCTGTTGTAGATGAGCTGATAATGCTTCAGCTTGTCTGATTCGTGAAAATGACTGTTTTACTATGCCCTCGGAAGGCTTGCCCCAGTCTGAGTCTTGAAAAATCTTTTGGATAAACTAAATCTGAGAAGACCTTGCCTTGAACAAATATTGAACTGATTCTTAGATAGGATGTAAAAGGAACTTGCCCTTGATACGATCACCTGACCAAGTTTCTCAACTGTTTGAAAATTCCTTAGAGGAAAGCCAGTTTGCAAACAAAATATTCATACAAACATGGTAATGCAGAGTTCATGCAACTTTTGAAACCAAAATCATTTTTGAAAGATGAAAAATAAATGAGTCGTTGGTGAGAACACGGTGGTTCAAGACGCTAAAACTTTAAAACTAAGGTATACTGCCAAAATAAATGATTCGCAAAAATCTTTTGGAGTCAGCTTACGCAACCTTGCTGTAGTATGCTTTCAAAATAACCTTGCTTCTATTAGGTCTTTTAAGGGTTGTAACGTGGTCTGGTTCATGGTTTAAGAAACAAAGGATAAAGGCTCAAAATTTATTTGTACCCACCCAATCTACGTGATGATCTTCAGCCCTACACTCAGTTAACTCATTATGCATTTAGGTTCCTATAGGTTATGAATTGCACTGATGGTAGCAATGATGGTTCAGAAGTCAAGGGACCTATGAAAAGGCAGGCAGTACTTCCTGTAATACCCCAAATTTTACCCTTATATTTAGTCAGTCATTTCGCATAGCATCTCATCTGTGCATCTGCTAACCACTATCAAGTCATGGAGGTATTTGTTTTGCAGGATTGGTTCCAGGGGTATTTTGGTCATTTTACGTGGATTTCGCTAATTCCTTGAAGACAGGCTGTTACTGAGCTTTGAGACACTCGAGACACTATTTCTGAGGCATTTATTTATCACCTGGTTTGATTATATCAAGGCGCCAATTCGATGTGTTCGGTATTGAAATTTGTCGAGCACAACTGGATTTAAGACCTATTTCATCGCTCATGGTTTATTTCCAGAGCACTTCCGTTTCTGTTAATAAGGCACAGTTTAATTGGGTATTATTGGATTGTTGCTCATAGCATTTGGTCAGTGGAATTCAATTACGGGCAATGTTATCGTTGATACTAAATCTGTTGTGATTACGGCGCACAACCGTGTTTGGTTATAAAATTGCTGGCTAACATTTAAGTTGGAATGCAAGAGAATTTAATCAGGTGATGAGATTAGGACTACGGGCGAGACAAGTACATAGACAAGAATATCATTCGTGAATATTTATGGTTTATGACTAGGTTAATGAATTTAAATATTTGTGGATTTATTCACAAACGTTTATAGTTTATAACTAGAAATAAATATAAATAAATTCAAAGTTGAACGGTCGTGGATATATAAATGAAGTTCTGGAATTTTTATTTCATAAAGAACATCATTTTACAAAAGGGAGTAAATCGTTTCACATTTGAATTGCTGTAAAATTACATTTGCAGATGTTACTTCTATCCTAAAAATCCTAAGTCCTAAAGATCCATTGGTGTCTTCATGATGTTCATCCACTGGACATTACTTCATGCTTCTCCGATTAACCTGCACAATCAAAGAGAAACAAAACAGAACAGAGTAGAAAGATGTTAGAAAGATGAATTCGACACTCTCAGAACATCGTCATCATCGAGTGCCGGGAGTGGCACAACCGAAGCTGCGTCCTACCCCCGTTACCGATCCGCGCCATTAGCGTCGGATCAGGTAACATCTGTTCTTATCTAAGGGGCAGCCGAGAGATAAAAGAGATAAAAGAAGCGGGACTGATTCGCTTTTGCCGCAATTGGATTCATTTCAAAATCATGTAAATCCCAATTTACTTTCCAAACTGATACAAGGGTAAAGCAGCACAATCAATTTGTTCATAAACCCGGATGCCGACGGGTATGAGCCACTTTGTGTTCAAAGTTTGTCAACACCTGAAATTCACCACAACAGCATCAGTACCAAGTTCAGAACAGAACTCAAAACCAAAGCAATTCATAAACTGCACCAAATTTGAACAAACATCATAAATGCAAAACTGGCCCAAATTCAGAAAGGAAAGGAGGGACTAATGAGTTGTGAGTATCAAACTCAATTCATGCGCAAGAACAAGAAAAAACCAATGTCAAACAAATCTGCCACAAAAGGCTCAGAATACAAACCAAACTGCATCAGATAAAGCACAGAAACGGCACAAAATCATAGCGCAAATCATACCAGAAAGAGCAAGATGAGCTCACATAATCACATCAGCTCAGGGCAAGCCTCAATCAAAGGTGCAAGTCACAATGAAAAGCCAACAAAGCAGTTCATATCAGTGAAATCCCACGGCCAAACTACCACAAGTCGTTATGAGCATGAGGGCTCAGTTCAGAACATCATTGCCCCAAGCTATAATGGAATCAATTGAGACAAACCATCTGCAAACAGAGGAAATACCAGAAAACTGAGTCCAATGGCGAATTAGACACCATAACTCATGGAACATCAGCACACAAAGGCTCCAACACAGGTTCAGATAAGTATCATCACTACCATATGACCTCCCTCGGCAACATTCGATCCGACCGGGACTTTAGCACCTGTTCTGAGAGAGAAAAGGAAAATTAATGAGAACCGAGGCCAAACCATATCAGAACCATATCAGTTCATAAGCCCAGAAACCGTGACTCTGAACCAAATTCAAACAAGCAAAGAACACAGCAGAGAATATCAAAAGCAACTGTCAAAGGCAACCGCGACATCATCGAATAGCATCCCTCAAAGGTTCAGACCCTAAAGTCATCATCACCGCATACCCTCCTCGGCAACTCTGACTCGACCAAAGCCTCAGCATTAGTTCACTGAAAAGAGAAGAGGAAAAGTTAGTTCGAAGTGAAAAAGCCAAAAGCCATGAAGATCAAACCAGATATCAAAGATGTGAATCCGGAACCATATCCATGGATATCCAAATCTACGTCAAAACCAAATCATAATCCACAATAGGATCCAGATTTTAAGACAACAACCAATCCAAATACACATCTGATAAACCACAAAACAAAATCTGTATCAGAAAAGAAATAAGATCAAATATGAATCTACAAAGCCACAATTCCAATAATATCAGCAGCAAATCGTATCAGAAACAAATCACAAGTTAGCCGATCTAAACCCGTATCCAATCTGCAATCAGACAATATCAGAATCATATCAGAAAATCCCAATCAAATAATATCAGAAATCAATCTCAGTAAAAGAATAACGCCAAATCAAATATGGTCCAAGCCCAAAAGAGAAAATCAGAGAGATATAAAAAGGCGTGAGATCACCTCGTTGAAACCCTAGACAAAAACGTCGGAGAACACAAAAAGCGGCGAAGCGAACAAAATCACGAAACCCTAGCGGTCGCGAGAGAGAAAGAGGAGAAGGATCTCGTCAAAAGTAATCATCAGAGTGCAAACCGAGAGGTTGAGGAAGGTTCACCAACGCCGCCTCCATCCACGACGGGCAAACCTTCCTCGGAGGCTCAGTTCACCATCATCGCCTCCGTTCATCACCGATTGCGAACGAGAATGTAAGCCAGGATCACATAATAGTGTCACGTTTAATGATTGTTTGGTTTAATTTCAGAATCGCAACATGATCGGAGAGAATCGCAGCAAAACGAAGAGAGAATCGAGAGAGAAGAAGAAGAATTGAAGAAACGGCGCCGCGAGAATGTTAGGGTTTTGGAACCCTAAATGTTCTTTGGGTTATGATTTACACCATCCGGGTTGGGTCCGGAAGTGATTACCGGCCCAACCCCTTTTATTTTTCTTTTTTTCATTTTTTAATTAGTAGTTTGAATTTTAATAAATTTTTTTATCAAATATTAAAATTGTTTTTTTTAAAAAAATAAATAAAAGAAAACCTTTTTTCATATAATAAAAATAAAAAAACCTTTTTTTTCAATAAATAACTTAAAATCTTTTTTTTAAAAAACTTTTTCTCAATATAAGTGGAAACTTTTTTAAATATTTTTTAAAATTAACATTACTCTTTCTTTTATAAATTTAATTAACACCTTTTCTTTAAAAACAACAAAAACCTTCAACATTGCACTCTTGTCTCATGACTCGTCCAATTACCGTCTAACTTTGCCCATTAACGCGTGTGTTCATTTTGCAGCTTACTACATTGTGTTTTATTTAAGTTTCATCACTATTGTAATTGCTTCTCGGTTGTAACCTCGCGAATCAATAATCGCGTTTACGTTTTTGCTTTTAAAATTCTGCTGCTTGCATGATTCAAGTCTCACACATTCATCAATTGTTCTGTCACACTACACATATCCGAAGGTTAGGTCTAGCTTTTGGTCGCCGCGCCAATAGTCCTCAACTTCAACCCTTACAACTCTTACAAAACCCTAATTTTCACAAATGCCTCGCCGCAGGCTAAATTACAAGTTTACCCCTAGCATTAGGTCAAAGAGCCGCCGCGCTCATTTTAGGGTTTCCCGCCGTGGAATCCCTAACCTAATTTAACCCTAATTACAACTTAACAATTCAACGTAGAGATTCAGAGTTTCTACACTCCGCGTAAGCGTGCCCTTAAGACGCGTTTATTCCCCTTGAGACCTTGACCACAGTCAAGAAGTCTCTAACCTCCCTTTTAAGGGGAACTACGATTACTCTGATTCCTCTCCCGTAAGGATACGTAGGCACAAGATGCGATGTCTTGCCGAGTAAACTTAGAATCAACCCCTTAGGTTTCTTTTCTCACTTGTAATCCCTTTGTACATATACCTTAAGCAAATAAATAAAGCAAAATAGTAAACATTTGAACAAAAGGTTCCTGTAGAGTACTACAGAAGTTTAGGGTGCTAGTACCTTCCCTAAATTTAACCAACCCCCGAACCCTAGAACTTTCCCCGCATTGTGTTTACGATGTAAAAATAGGTTTTCCCTTTTTGACCTTTTCCTTAGGATAAATCAAAGAGCGGTTGTGAATTGAATTGCGATTCAAACTAATTAATAGTTTGATATCCTATTTCCACCGCAACAGAAAATGGCGACTTCACTGGGGATTCCCTTCACTTTTGAGGGTTACCCCTAATTTGTTCATATTTATTACTACTTGTTTTACTATTCATTTGCATGTATATATTGTACTCTGATTTTGGGATGGTTCCTTGTGTTGTGAGATAAGTCCTACGCCCGGACTAGTGACATTATTATAGGATGGGGATATATTCGATGAGGCTTGTAGGGGGTGAATCCCGACCAAGTTGATTCGAGAATCACCGCTCAGTTGAGACCTTTTCGAAAATGGTTCGGTTGAACGAGTAATCGTGAAAACTTTTTCCATGGTCGATCGGAGTCTGTGATATTGGGAACCGTAGTACCTTAACACCACCTTGGCCTTATTTAGGACGTAGTGCGGGAACTATGTGGGAGTAGTCCTACAACGGTTGCTACGCGATACTACACTCAAAAGAGGTTCTCTTGAGAATATTATTAACCCCCGAGTCAATCGGAAAGTTGATAATATCCGAAAGATGGGCTGATGACTTTGGGCACCTTTTAGAACCTTGTTTTGTAGGTACAACTAACCTATAGTACACTCCTTTTGGGGACGGGTAGACCTTAACTCCATGCACGTTCCTTTAACCTAGGACTTTGTGTGTTTTCATGCATTGCATCCATAAAGCATCATATTACATTAAGACTTCATGGAATTCAAACTCTATTTATGAACATTGCAGGATACCATGGATCACTCTAGGAAGCATACTTTGAAATTTACTTTTAAGGGTTTTAATTTGGAAGTCCTAGAGAAGCTAAGATATTTGGTTCAAGATCAAGAAAAGTTCCAAAACAGATATGGAAGGCTATTGTCTTTGTTGATGGTTCAAGTAAACGAAGGACTTTTTGCGACTTTGCTACAGTTTTATGATCCAGATTATCACTGCTTCACCTTTCCAGATTATCAGCTTTTACCTACCTTAGAAGAGTACTCTCAGTTGGTGGGATTACCTATCTTGGATAAGTCTCCATTCCCTTTCTTGGAAGAAGACCCTAAAGAATGAGATATTGCTAAAGCCATTTGTCTAAGGATATCCGATGTCAAAAACAACATGATCACCAAAGGGGGGATCTCCGGTTTTCCCAGGGACTTCCTAATTAAGAAAGCCCAATTTTATGCTGATCATAAAGACATGTTTGCCTTTGAGACAATATTTGCTTTGCTTATTTATGGGTTGCTGCTTTTTCCTAGTTTTGAGGGGTTTGTGGACCTTAATGCAATCAAGACCTTCATGAGGAGAAATCCAGTTCCAACACTATTGGGTAATACTTATCATTCAGTACATCTCCGAAACTTTCATGGTGGAGGAATGATTACATGTTGTGTGCCATTACTATACAAGTGGTTTATTTCTCACTTACCCAAGTCCGGTCCGTTCTGGAGATCTGATCAAGAACGTTGGTCTCAAAAAGTCATGGCTTTAACTCACTCTGATATTGATTGGTATAATCGCGTGTACGATGGGATATCGATCATTGATAGCTGTGGAAACTTCAACAATGTGCCTTTGCTCAGTTTCAATGGAGGAATTAGCTACAATCCAGTCTTAGCTCGCCGACAGTTGGGATATCCCTTGAAGGAACCGCCTAAAGGTATTTATGTGGAGAAAATCTTTTTCAAAGACGACAAAAAGCTTCAGGATCAGATTCTATCTTCTTGGAATCATCTGCATAGGAAAGACAAAGAAAGTTTGGGAAGACCTAATTGTGTGTCCATGGAACCATACCTTCAATGGGTCCGAGGAAGAGCTATTGAGTTGAAGATGCCCTACTCTCGCCAAGATCCTTTACCTCAAAGAGAAGAACCTGTCCAATATTTCATGACTGAAGTTGAGACTTTGAAGATCACTTTGAAGAGATCACAACGCGAAACAGAATCATGGAAGAACAAATACCACGTGATGGTCAGCGAGTACGAAGAACTTCAAAAGCAGATTCAGTCAAAGAATGATGAGATACAATCCTACAAGAAGAGAAGGCTCTACGAATATTTATTTTCCTCCGGATCCCCGTCTGCTCACTGAAGTTGTGGAAAATGCTTCTCTAGGATTTTCTAGGCTTTTATTTAGCTATTTTGGTTGCAAGAATATTATTTGTAATTTGTCTTCAATAAATTAACAAAAGTTTCCTGGGTATTCCACAATATTCGTAAATATTTGAATTCCATGAAATCTTCATTTGCATTCGCATTTTAGCATCATACTTTTGCATTGCATGTGTCTCCCGATTTCTCATATTCGGTTCTCTCACCTTCCAGTTTTGTCACCCTAAGTTCTCTGCATCAATATGACCCTTCAAAAGGATGGAAGATCAAAATCAAGAGATCAACCGTGTCAGCCATGAACTCGAAGATCTTCGAGGAAGTGTAGGGCAGATTTTGGAGATGTTACGAGCTCTTAGTGTGAAGATTGATGCTCAGTCTACTGTTGTTTCTGAGACTACTAATACCGTTATGGAATCTCAACCAGCTATTACTGTCAAGAATGTACCTCATCATGGTCTTCGATCCAGTTTGGTGCCTCCTAGTGCTCAACCAGTTCGACGAGCTACTCCTCCAAAATGCAAAACTCCTAACTCCGACCATGGTAAAGGGCCTGCACGTTCGAGGAACCGCAAAATGGCTACTCCTCAACCTTGGCAACATCAGCAGAGTTATGTTCAAGGTTATCCGTTTCCATATGTCCAACAACCCTATGTAGCTGCTGTTGCACCTCCTTTCGATCAGCGGTTTCCTACATACCAGCCTGTGCAGTCAGCTCCGGTATATCAAGCATCGGTTCATAAACAACCTTCCGGTTATCCGCCCATGCAAGTTCCTGTCAACAGTCAACGAGTGCCCAACGCTCCTGTTCACCAACAATCACAGGGTCAGGTTCCTTATCTCCGTAAGAGTCAGTATAAGCCTTGTCCTCCAATTCCGATGACTTTCACTGAGTTATATTCCCATTTGGTACAACAAGGTCTGATTACCACCCGTGCTTTGGGTCCTCCGCCTAATCCGTTACCTGCAGGTTACAACGCTGCCGCTCATTGTTTATTTCATGAGGGTGCGCCCGACCATGATCTAGAGAATTGCTATGCTCTTAAGAAAGTTGTCAGAAATTTGCTAGAAACGAAGAAGTTGTCTTTTAGCGATGCTCAGCCGAAGATCGAGACTTCTCTCGGGACCCCTCACTTGTCGGGTTCGAATTCCGCAAAGCATGCTACTCCTGTGGCAAATCAGCCGAATCCAGTAATTATTCAAAGGCCTAGCTCGCTTCATTTCAGTAACCCTCAAGATGATATGACCAGGATCAACAAAGAATCTGGGAAATTTATTTTGAAGCAACGACTGAAAACTGTTGAAGATGTGACCAGCGTAACTGGGGCAAGCCATGACGACTCACAGTGATCGTAAACCCGACGTCCTTTCCATTGAGGCTCTGCCGAAGGAAAATGTTGCTTTTGAATTTCATAAACCATTTAGAAGGATTTTTCCGACAGTTCATTTGTTTACTTATATGTATTTCTCTTTGATTAAACATATTTAGCATGTACGAACTTGTTTATCTTTGATTAATGCAACACATATGTTTGTCTTGAATAAGTCCATTCGTTTCACTCATTCAAAATATATTTTTCATAAATTATAATGCCAACTTTACCCGATCTCTTGCTCTGATGGAGAATTGGGAGGAGGATGACGAACCCAAAACGTCAGATTTCTTGTCGTATGCTTTCAATTAAAACCTGCTGATGATGTAAGGCACTGTTTCAAATCCCAAACACTGGAGATATAAGGATGTTAATCCCTCGCTAACCTCTTTGAGCCTTGAAGTAGGAGTTTTTCTTTTCTTAAGAACCCTCATCCTAACCTGGGGCAGGGTAGGTTTCAGTTAAGCCAATTGAGCGCTTAGATCCTCAAAAAAGGGAAGAGCAAACCCTCGAGAATTTATCCTTAGCATCTTAAGAAGTCCAATACAATGACTATCCCTCGGTTACCTAAGGAGTGGGGCAGTCACGAGCCGTTCAAAAAGTTTCCACGACTTGTGCATAAAAGAATATTCAAAAAAATAAGAGCCCGCTAAGTCAAAACCTATGAAGGAGACTTATGCAAAACTGGGGCATCCCACTGGACTCCAAAGTCAGATCAAAAGACGTTGTCCAGGCAAAAGTTAGGGAATAAAAGCAAAACAAGAGGGTACTATAAATAATCCCTAGTCGTGTGACCAATTGCCATTAGAAATAGGTGAGTGACTGCCATGTCCAAAGCCTTGATAAGTTCTCGACCATAGCAAATCCGCTTGAGATATGAGTGTTCGTATCCGATTAACTGAATTAGGATTGGAGAACATCACGAAGATGGGTGGGTACAAATATAACTTTGAGCCTATATCCTTTGTTTCTTAAACCGTGAGCCGAGCCACGATACAACCTTTAAAAGACCTAATTGAAGTAGGACTTCGGTTGAAAGCATACTCGACAAGATCACGTTTCCTGACTCCTACGAGCTATGCTCAGAAAAATTCATGTTGATATTATAATTAAAACTTATATCCGAACTAGTGATTTCGGTCACAAGTTATCGCGATATCTTTTTCAAAACAAAAATTCAAGACAAATATATGTGTACATTGACAAGCTCAGGATAGGCATTTCAGGCATGACGACTTTGCTTGATATCTTAGAGATTTACATATGAACATAACCCGTGGAACTTGAAGATCCTGCTAAACAGGGGCAGGCAGTTTCCCAGTCCGCTTACCAACGCGAGGTTGACGTTCTTAAGGAGCTATTTCTCAAAGATTTCGTCGTAACACGATTAATTTGTGCCAGTTACGTCGAGACCTGACTAATCTCTCAAAGAGTTTGAAAACAGTGGGGCAACCAGACTCCGTGTTCTCTATAAAATCCTCTTGAGATGACCATACCTCACAAACACAAGTATCCTGGGGCACCGTGTTTTTTTAAAAGGAAACAAATGGCGACTACTATAAGGTCCTTCAAGATCAAAACCATGGGGTTTCACAACTTTTCTTCATGCACCCGATGGATTTTACTCACGGCGGCCTTCATTCCCCAGTAAACCTAAGTGTTGCAACAGGCTCCTAAACTATTGCCTCATCACAGTCCCCAGAGAGACCATAAGCTGACAACTTTCTCTTGGGTAACTCGAAAGTGTCCCTCAGGTTTTCTTCTCCCCATGCGAAGACATGATACTGTGCACCCAAGCAGATTACCTTCTCCCCATAGAATTCAGAACGTTAAAACTAGATTTGGTTCTGCCATTGATCCTTCTTACCCATGATTGACGTATTGGTTGCAGAGAACGCAGGGTACCTCCGTCGAGGTGTTTATTTCATCTCTCGTCCCGTCTCTAGTCAGTTTCGTCAGCATACGCAGGGGCATAAGCATCACATGCCTATTTCATGTATTCATCTCACATACTCATTACATACTCATTTCATAACATCTTGCATATTTAACTACATAAGACATTAACATACATTCATTAACATATATTCACATCAACACATGCGTTAGCATGCACAGGTTCATTGTGTCTCACCATCATTGGTTGTTACCGCCGAGTAACTGGGTTGGTCCATTCGCTCCAGATAGATTGTCAGCCTTAAGCATAAAATACATATGTGTTTCCAGTTTCCCCACGGAGCTCGATCCTCGTGGATGACGGTTACTTCAGCTATCTTTCCTCGCCAGGATAAGATATTTACCCTTCGAGTTCATTCCCTCGATGGAGTCTTGATTACCGGTCTTCTTTCTAGCTCGATCCTAGATTGAATCTCAGTCTCGTTGGTTGTCGAGCCCAACCGGACGTGCATTTATTTTGCACCATCTAAAGATTTTCACCATACCATGGCAGATACGCGACTGTCTCGCCTGAGAAGCTTATCACTGTACCTGGATGTGCATTTATTTTGCACTATTTTTCAAGAAAGCCAAGCCTTTACAGATACACGCCAGTTCACACCTGGAAAATATATCAGTACATCTTACGACATCGGTATGCGACATTTCTCGCCTGAGAAGCTTATCGATATAACAACCTTACACAATCAGATACGCACCAGTTCTCACCTGAGAAGCTTATCATCGATCAGCACCTGTTCTCACCTGAGAAGCTTACCATCGGTCAGCACCTGTTCTCACCTGAGAAGCTCATCATCATCTGTTATCACCTCTACAAGCAGTTCTTACATGAGAAGCTTATTATTGCCACTCTTGCAACATAAGCGACATTTCTCGCCTGAGAAGCTGACCCTATCTTCGTTATGACTCGCAGCAAATGGCCATCTCCATTGAGAAGTTGGGCTTCCATTTTCCTAGTCGTCTTGAAGTATGGGGAGGTTTGAACCAAATCGTATTTAGGAGAGCACGATCTTGAAGTACGGGGAGGTTTGAGCGGAATCATATTCAGGAGAGCACGATCTTGAAGTATGAAGAAGTTCATTTACCCTTTAGTAAAAGAAGGAGCCGAATCATATTCAGGAGAGCACGATCTTGAAGTATGAAGAAGTTCATTTATCCTTTAGTAAAAGAAGGAGCGGAATCATATTCAGGAGAGCACGATCTTGAAGTATGAAGAAGTTCATTTACCCTTTAGTAAAAGAAGGAGCCGAATCATATTCAGGAGAGCACGATCTTGAAGTATGAAGAAGTTCATTTACCCTTTAGTAAAAGAAGGAGCGGAATCATATTCAGGAGAGCACGATCTTGAAGTATGAAGAAGTTCAATTTATCCTTTAGTAAAAGAAGAATCAGAATCGTATTCCAGGCGCCGACCTTAAATATGAGAAGATTTATATATCAGATAAGTAGCAACCTCTTTATTTGAGTGCTTATCCGTTTTGGCATGTAAGTCCCTTCCAACGATAAGTGACAGTTCTCCCTCGAGAAGCTTATCAGGGCATTTCCTATCAAAGTCCATTCATTTTGGCATACAGCCGGTCTTTACCCTGTATATTTGATACGGATTTCCGAAAAGTCCGTCCGATCCCATCACGAAGGATAGTTTATAGAAGCTTGGATGTTATTCTTTGCTCAATGCTCCAGCATTCTGTAATCGATCTTGCAGTCGTGTAGATCCCGTTTTATTATTAGACATTCCCAAGTGGAGGTCATCTCATAGGTGCAATCTCCATTTAAGGATCTTATTCTTTAAGTCCATTATTTTGGCATACAGCCGGTTTTTTTTTTACCCTGTATATTTGCTACGGAGTTCCGAAAGGCCCGTTTGATCCTGTCACGAGAGATAGTTTACAGAAGCTTGGATGTTATTCTTTGCTCAATGCTCCAGCATTCTGTGATCGATCTTGCAATCGTGCGTGATCCAGTTTTCTTTTAGATTCCCTAGTGGAGGCCGTCTCACAGGTGCCATCTCCATTTGAGAATCTCGTTCCCAAAATGACAATTGCTCGTGTTCGCACCAGTTGACCATCATTTTAGAATTCCCCAGGGTTGTACTGTGTCCCAGCGCGTCGTTTTCCCCAGTGTGTTTCTTCTTGTAGCGTCTGTCCCTGTGTCGTCGCATTCGTCAGCATTTTCGCATTCATCATTCCAGCATACGCATCATATCATATTCACGGCATCATCTGCATTAATCTGTTCTCGCTTTGTCCATAGCATTGCATATCACCGCATATAAGGGCAAAATTTTCGGTTATCTATATTTAAATCCCTCCACCATGATTCCTCGAGTCTCCGTCACTCAAATCATCTGGTGTAGCTATTTAAATAGGGGCAACTGTAATACCCCAAATTTTACCCTTATATTTAGTCAGTCATTTCGCATAGCATCTCATCTGTGCATCTGCTAACCACTATCAAGTCATGGAGGTATTTGTTTTGCAGGATTGGTTCGAGGGGTATTTTGGTCATTTTACGTGGATTCCGCTAATTCCTTGAAGACGGGCTGTTATTGAGCTTTGAGACACTCGAGACACTATTTCTGAGGCATTTATTTATCACCTGGTTTGATTATATCAAGGCGCCAATTCGATGTGTTCGGTATTGAAATTTGTCGAGCACAACTGGATTTAAGACCTATTTCATCGCTCATGGTTTATTTCCAGAGCACTTCCGTTTCTGTTAATAAGGCACAGTTTAATTGGGTATTATTGGATTGTTGCTCATAGCATTTGGTCAGTGGAATTCAATTACGGGCAATGTTATCGTTGATACTGAATCTGTTGTGATTACGGCGCACATCCGTGTTTGGTTATAAAATTGCTGGCTAACATTTAAGTTGGAATGCAAGAGAATTTAATCAGGTGATGAGATTAGGACTACGGGCGAGACAAGTACATAGACAAGAATATCATTCGTGAATATTTATGGTTTATGACTAGGTTAATGAATTTAAATATTTGTGGATTTATTCACAAACGTTTATAGTTTATAACTAGAAATAAATATAAATAAATTCAAAGCTGAACGGTCGTGGATATATAAATGAAGTTCTGGAATTTTTATTTCATAAAGAACATCATTTTACAAAAGGGAGTAAATCGTTTCACATTTGAATTGCTGTAAAATTACATTTGCAGATGTTACTTCTATCCTAAAAATCCTAAGTCCTAAAGATCCATTGGTGTCTTCATGATGTTCATCCACTGGACATTACTTCATGCTTCTCCGATTAACCTGCACAATCAAACAGAAACGAAACAGAACAGAGTAGAAAGATGTTAGAAAGATGAATTCGACACTCTCAGAACATCGTCATCATCGAGTGCCGGGAGTGGCACAACCGAAGCTGCGTCCTACCCCCGTTACCGATCCGCGCCATTAGCGTCGGATCAGGTAACATCTGTTCTTATCTAAGGGGCAGCCGAGAGATAAAAGAGATAAAAGAAGCGGGACTGATTCGCTTTTGCCGCAATTGGATTCATTTCAAAATCATGTAAATCCCAATTTACTTTCCAAACTGATACAAGGGTAAAGCAGCACAATCAATTTGTTCATAAACCCGAATGCCGACGGGTATGAGCCACTTTGTGTTCAAAGTTTGTCAACACCTGAAATTCACCACAACAACATCAGTACCAAGTTCAGAACAGAACTCAAAACCAAAGCAATTCATAAACTGCACCAAATTTGAACAAACATCATAAATGCAAAACTGGCCCAAATTCAGAAAGGAAAGGAGGGACTAATGAGTTGTGAGTATCAAACTCAATTCATGCGCAAGAACAAGAAAAAACCAATGTCAAACAAATCTGCCACAAAAGGCTCAGAATACAAACCAAACTGCATCAGATAAAGCACAGAAACGACACAAAATCATAGCGCAAATCATACCAGAAAGAGCAAGATGAGCTCACATAATCACATCAGCTCAGGGCAAGCCTCAATCAAAGGTGCAAGTCACAATGAAAATCCAACAAAGCAGTTCATATCAGTGAAATCCCACGGCCAAACTACCACAAGTCGTTATGAGCATGAGGGCTCAGTTCAGAACATCATTGCCCCAAGCTATAATGGAATCAATTGAGACAAACCATCTGCAAACAGAGGAAATACCAGAAAACTGAGTCCAATGGAGAATTAGACACCATAACTCATGGAACATCAGTACACAAAGGCTCCAACGCAGGTTCAGATAAGTATCATCACTACCATATGACCTCCCTCGGCAACATTCGATCCGACCGGGACTTTAGCACCTGTTCTGAGAGAGAAAAGGAAAATTAATGAGAACCGAGGCCAAACCATATCAGAACCATATCAGTTCATAAGCCCAGAAACCGTGACTCTGAACCAAATTCAAACAAGCAAAGAACACAGCAGAGAATATCAAAAGCAACTGTCAAAGGCAACCGCGACATCATCGAATAGCATCCCTCAAAGGTTCAGACCCTAAAGTCATCATCACCGCATACCCTCCTCGGCAACTCTGACTCGACCAAAGCCTCAGCATTAGTTCACTGAAAAGAGAAGAGGAAAAGTTAGTTCGAAGTGAAAAAGCCAAAAGCCGTGAAGATCAAACCAGATATCAAAGATGTGAATCCGGAACCATATCCATGGATATCCAAATCTACGTCAAAACCAAATCATAATCCACAATAGGATCCAGATTTTAAGACAACAACCAATCCAAATACACATCTGATAAACCACAAAACAAAATCTGTATCAGAAAAGAAATAAGATAAAATATGAATCTACAAAGCCACAATTCCAATAATATCAGCAGCAAATCGTATCAGAAACAAATCACAAGTTAGCCGATCCAAACCCGTATCCAATCTGCAATCAGACAATATCAGAATCATATCAGAAAATCCCAATCAAATAATATCAGAAATCAATCTCAGTAAAAGAATAACGCCAAATCAAATATGGTCCAAGCCCAAAAGAGAAAATCAGAGAGATATAAAAAGGGGTGAGATCACCTCGTTGAAACCCTAGACAAAAACGTCGGAGAACACAAAAGGCGGCGAAGCGAACAAAATCGCGAAACCCTAGCGGTCGCGAGAGAGAAAGAGGAGAAGGATCTCGTCAAAAGTAATCATCAGAGTGCAAACCGAGAGGTTGAGGAAGGTTCACCAACGCCGCCTCCATCCACGACGGGCAAACCTTCCTCGGAGGCTCAGTTCACCATCATCGCCTCCGTTCATCACCGATTGCGAACGAGAATGTAAGCCAGGATCACATAATAGTGTCACGTTTAATGATTGTTTGGTTTAATTTCAGAATCGCAACATGATCGGAGAGAATCGCAGCAAAACGAAGAGAGAATCGAGAGAGAAGAAGAAGAATTGAAGAAACGGCGCCGCGAGAATGTTAGGGTTTTGGAACCCTAAATGTTCTTTGGGTTATGATTTACACCATCCGGGTTGGGTCCGGAAGTGATTACCGGCCCAACCCCTTTTATTTTTCTTTTTTTCATTTTTTAATTAGTAGTTTGAATTTTAATAAAATTTTTTATCAAATATTAAAATTGTTTTTTTTTAAAAAATAAATAAAAGAAAACCTTTTTTCATATAATAAAAATAAAAAAACCTTTTTTTTCAATAAATAACTTAAAATCTTTTTTTTTAAAAACTTTTTCTCAATATAAGTGGAAACTTTTTTTAATATTTTTTAAAATTAACATTACTCTTTCTTTTATAAATTTAATTAACACCTTTTCTTTAAAAACAACAAAAACCTTCAACATTGCACTCTTGTCTCATGACTCGTCCAATTACCGTCTAACTTTGCCCATTAACGCGTGTGTTCATTTTGCAGCTTACTACATTGTGTTTTATTTAAGTTTCATCACTATTGTAATTGCTTCTCGGTTGTAACCTCGCGAATCAATAATCGCGTTTACGTTTTTGCTTTTAAAATTCTGCTGCTTGCATGATTCAAGTCTCACACATTCATCAATTGTTCTGTCACACTACACATATCCGAAGGTTAGGTCTAGCTTTTGGTCGCCGCGCCAATAGTCCTCAACTTCAACCCTTACAACTCTTACAAAACCCTAATTTTCACAAATGCCTCGCCGCAGGCTAAATTACAAGTTTACCCCTAGCATTAGGTCAAAGAGCCGCCACGCTCATTTTAGGGTTTCCCGCCGTGGAATCCCTAACCTAATTTAACCCTAATTACAACTTAACAATTCAACGTAGAGATTCAGAGTTTCTACACTCCGCGTAAGCGTGCCCTTAAGACGCGTTTATTCCCCTTGAGACCTTGACCACAGTCAAGAAGTCTCTAACCTCTCTTTTAAGGGGAACTACGATTACTCTGATTCCACTCCCGTAAGGATACGTAGGCACAAGATGCGATGTCTTGCCGAGTAAACTTAGAATTAACCCCTTAGGTTTCTTTTCTCACTTGTAATCCCTTTGTACATATACCTTAAGCAAATAAATAAAGCAAAATAGTAAACATTTGAACAAAAGGTTCCTGTAGAGCACTACAAAAGTTTAGGGTGCTAGTACCTTCCCTAAATTTAACCAACCCCCGAACCCTAGATCTTTCCCCGCATTGTGTTTACGATGCAAAAATAGGTTTTCCCTTTTTGACCTTTTCCTTCGGATAAATCAAAGAGCGGTTGTGAATTGAATTGCGATTCAAACTAATTAATAGTTTGATATCCTATTTCCACCGCAACACTTCCCTATAACATTTGGTTGTTTTGACATTGAGGATTTTCAGGGTAAGGATTTAAAGACCTCCTTTTTTTATTATCCCTGACTTTTGCCTGAACTGTTTCTTTTAAAGCACACAGTCAGTGGGATGCCCCAGTTTTGCCTAAGTCTCCTTCATAGGTTCTGACTTAGCGGACTTTTTCTTTTGATTTTTTTGAAAGAAAGTGACTGCCTAGCTTAATGATCACGGTGAACCATCATCGGCTTTTGGATTGGAGAACATCTTCGACACTTACTTGTTGTGTGCGAAGGAAAACTGCGAGTGCGACCTTTATATGAAAGGTGTATTGCAGGAACACACAACTAAGTTAACTGAGAACTACCCATCCCAAGGTTAAGATTGTGGGTTTTTTGTAAAGAAAGAAACTCCAACTTCTAGGCTCGAAGGGGGTGACAAGGGAATAACTTCCTTATTTCTCCAGTGTTTGGGGATTAAAACAATGCCTTACATCGTCAACAAAGTTTGATTGAAAGCATACTAACAACGGTTGTGAAATCAAGAATCTTGTTACAAAAATGATTATAAATGTTTGCATATCAAATGTGATGTGTTTGTGCTTTTGTTAGTTTATTGGTTTCGATTGTGAATGGTGAGTTAATGATTGAAGTTGTTGTTGTCGTTTTCAAATGTATCATTTATATTTTAGCTCAGTTTCAATCTTGGTTGATGTTTTGGTTTAACTAAGATGTTGATGATCATATGGTTGCTGCTCAGATCTGGTTTCAGTTTGGAACTTGATAACATTGTCTACTTGTGATACCATGTTCTTTATGATTGCTACATTTTGATTATATTGCAACTATGATTATTTCCCTTGTGTTGTGACAAACTTGTTGCTACATTCTGCTAAATTTGTTTTCAGGAAAATTGTTACTTTGCAAATTCGTTTTGAATGCTGACTGTATTGCGTATTTCGACTATACCTGTATTGATATCGTGATTCAAATCAGCCTGCTACCTCTTTATGTGATTATTCATGACACTTGGTTTGAGTTCTCTTAATGTAGTTTGTCTAATATTGCGAGATTCGTATTGAGATCATTTCGATTTTATGATGCTGAGTGTGTATCTTTGATTGTTGATTGTGAATGTTGGGGCGGTTTTGATTGTATCTTTAGCTTTCGATTTCTATGCTATTTTTTTTCTAGTTGATGTTAGAAACATTGGATTGTTTGACTTTGATTATTGACTGTATATTTGATTGTGTATCATTTCAATTACGATGTTGTGAACTTGAAAATATTGTTGGTTAATTGTCGTTTCAGCTGCTGCCTGCAAATTTAGTGTTTGAGCTTGATAAATGACTTGGTTTGAATTCTCTAATTTATATGTGTGATTTTGATTTGATTTCGCATTGTCATGCTTTGGTTGGCTTGGATATTATTGTACTGATACTAATGGCGAGCTTGACTAAAATTGTGGGATAGAGATGTTGCATTTGGATTTTACTTATCAGGATGCATACTGATAATAGTGAGGTTGTGTTTGGATTTTTATAACGTATACTAATTGTGTGAAGTTTGTATATACTGGGCTGGGCTGGTTAAATTAAATTGAAATTCATTATCAACTTCTATGATGTTTGTTACCTCGAAATAGGTACATTGTTTGAAATAGGCAATCTCACCTAGTAAGAGTACTCCTCCAAAGTTGGCACAAGCAGATAATTGGGAAAATAGAAACAATGGTACAGAGGATCATAGAATTGAACCAAGGTATTAATAATCTCTTCTTCTACATCAGTGTTCGGAATATTCAAGAGCTTCTCAAAACGGTCTTTGAAATCCATAGGACTAAACACCAAAGATCCTAGCTTTCTTAATTCTCGTAAATCAAGACTCCTAAAATTGTACTTCTTAGTATTCCTTCTTCAGATCCATAATCACAAAATCTGCGATGTTTGCAAAAAGAATCTCTAAGTTCCTTGAAAACTTGAAAAATGCCCATGAATGCATGAGTGCACGCAATGCAACAACCACAAATAAGATTACACAAAGCACACAGGGCCAAGGGTCAAGAGTCACGAGCATAGAGCCAAGGGTAAGAACCAACCCACAAAGGTATGTACTAAGGGTATATCAACACTTGTAGAATAAGGTTCTAAAAAGTTCCCAGAGTCATAATTCCATCTTTTGGATATTACCGGCTTAAAAGACTACTCGCCAACCAATAATATTCTCAAGAGAAACTTGTCTGAGTGTAGTATCACGTAACAACTGATTTAAGTCTACACCTGAATAGTCACCACACTACGTCCTAAAAGGCCAAGATGGGTTAAAGGGTTCTAAGGTACCTAGCTTCTCAGGCTCCTAGGTCGAAAAAAGTAATGTCAATATACGATTACTCGTTATGACAATCAGTAATTCCAAAGGGGCCTCCACTAAGGGGTGGATCTCAATTTGACATGCTAAGGATTACTCCAAGCATATCTTCTTGATTATACCAACCATCTTATCATAAGTGCACTCAAGTCCAAGTATAAAACGTATCTCACCACACAAAGAATCACCAAGCACCCATACAGAACAACCAATAACAAACAAACCAAACAAAAAAATTAATAAATAAATCAAAGCAGGTTAAACCCACTAAGGACTACTCCTCAGCAGAGTCACCACTTTTCTGTAGCGGTAAAAATTGTGAGTATATGCTATTGATTAACTTAACTCATAAAGCAAGAGTAACCATCGCACTTCTATTATTTCCAAAGGAAAGGGAAAACGAACGAACAAAACCCTAAGAAGTTCAAAAACAAGAACAAATAAACAAAGAGAGAGTAAGGAGATTGGTTATGCAAATGGATGATATTAGAACCCAAAACGTCTATAGTACTCTATACGAACCTCTTTGAAATATCTACACTTTTTCCTTTAAAAATGGTTTGCTTGTAAAATATTGGGGAGGTGAGAAAAGAAATATATATATATTTTTATAATTTTATGTTCGACAAGACTTCCTGAGTCTCGTGCCTAGTACCCACAAAGTGCAATGGAGTATCAAGACCTCGTAGTTTGTGGTAAAAATAACAAAAATGGTGTGTTTTGATTCATTTTAAATGAAAAGACAAGTTCTCATTTTAAGGAGAATACTACAACTAATCACCCACAAATAATGAGAACTTTGCATCACATGGAGAAGGGCTCTAACTTGGATAAAGATCAACAAGTATGCCACTAACTGTCACAAGTGGAAAAGAATTACCATCAATATTACGGGGATATGAGAATTACATCTCAACTATGGAAATGAATCATGTCTAAACTTTATGACAAGTTTTAAACAAAAAAATGCACAAAGACACAAAATGATTGAATGAGTTTATGTATTTTTTTTATGTCTTTTGAAATTGTTTAATATGCTTAAGATGTCTTAGAATTTATTAAAGAAAAAGGTTTTAAAAATGCACTTGACAAAGTCAAGGTTTATTATGAAGTGATTCTAGTTTGAAATAAGAAGATTTTTGAAAAAGGGAGAAGATTTTGAAAATTTAAGAATGGGAAAGAAATGAAGAGACTATCCTAAAGCATAAAATAAAAGTTAGGGACAAAGAAAGATCTAACCAAGAGAAGATAGCAAATCCCATGACATAAGCCAATCAAGAATTCACTCCTTTGGATTTAGCCTCAAGCAAGCCAAATAAGACATAACAATCCAAGCATCAGATGAGACCAATAATAACCAGGATGAATCTTCAAGATAATTCTTAAGATGTACTTACAAGCCAAGGTCATGGTCTTAATTCTAAGTCCATAACTCCTTAATAATGAATAAGGTAGTAACATCAATTCCATGAAAGTAACCGAATTTTTAAAGAGTTTTGATATCTATTAGTGTTTTAAGAGAAATCTCAAATGGACAAAATAAAAATAACATAAGCATAAACACAAGTCCAATTGGACAAAGAAAAAATAATATGATAATATGCTCTGAAATGCTAAAATAAAAGAATAAAGTAAATTGCAATAAGTAAAGAGTATAATATAAATTACTTTAAAGTAAAGATCAACTAGATATCAATTTGTTATCTTTTGGAGAACACTCAACTAGATATCCACAAGCATGAAAACACGGTCTCATACATTACCAAGAGAAGAGCTCCAACTTAGATAAAATCAACAAGTATGCCACTAGCACTCTTAGGTAACAAAATATCCAATCTATTTCACACAATACCATGGAGAATAGGAGGCTGACAATCTTACTTACAAAAATGACTTAGTTTTCGATTCAGGACAAATTTAGTGTTATGTTAAACACTCGTAGCACAACCTATAAAGAAGATCATACTATAGGAGGTCAGTCAATAATAATATTTGTGCTAATACAAGCTAGATAAATTACATGTAAGTTATTCTCCTAAATCTTGCCACACAAAAAGAAAAGAAGAGTGGTCACATCTTAATCAAGAACTTCCATCAATGATCAAAGACAATCTATCACTACTCTAAAGTGAAATGAGTGATTCAAATGATCACTTCAACGACATGTTCGAAATAATGAAGTTTCAAACATCTTTGATCAACAACAATCCATGATGTTAAATATTTTCATCAACCAAAAGAAAAAAAAGAAAGGAGATGAAGAAGAGGTAGCAAGGAAACCAAAACAACAAATTGAATCCAAGGATTGATCAAGCTATCATCAAGATCAATCATCCATTTTGGTGGATTATGGTTTTCACCCTATTAACACCCAAGACTCATTGAGCTTGATGAAACTTGACCAAATCAACCAAGATTCAATGAAATAGAAGTCAACAAAGATCAACAAACACAAAAATGCAATAATATGTATCCAAATTATTTTTAAAATGATTTTTAAAATGAAAATAAACATGAAAATGCAAATGATGCATCAAACAAGATTACAAATGATCAAGACAAATCTAGAAAGTCAGAAACAACTTAAGAATGCTATGGAAAGGTTTTGAGAAACTTTTAATGCATAAAAGTATTTTAAACTATTTAAAATGCAAGGATAAAGATGGAATTGCTCTGGTTTGAGAAATTCAATTTCTCTCTCACTTGGTGTTTTGAAATTTGAGACAAAGATGATTTTTCAGAAAACAAGGACTGAAGCTGTTTTGGTGTGTTTTAAATGCTCAGAAGTGAGATCTATTTATAGGTGAATGAGTTTGTCTTGGCCGAATAATGATAGCTTGAAGGATAAAAGCCCATTCAATATTTTTGGCAAGATACCATTACTTCCATGGCAAGGTACATTGTCTCTTATAAGTAGCATAACTAACTTTTGACCAATTCCACATTTCTCAGATGTTTTTATTGTTGTTTAAGCATGTATCTTGACTAAGGAGTGTACCTTTGTTGAATGTGCACTATTCCACATAAATGTCATTTTGAATTCAAGGCATATATGACAAAATCCATTAATCCACAATGTGATTTTTCTTGACTCATCACTTGATCTTGCAGGTTTGTGGTGACTCATTTTGATCCCTGTTGAATTGGTATGATCATGATCATTGCATTTGACTCCAAAATTGTGTAGTGCAAGAAATGACCAAAACTGATTTTGTAAAATAATTTGCAGCAAGGTGTATTGATCCATCCATAACTCTTTGATCAAGTGGAGTTTGATGATGTTCTTGTACTCTTTGGAACGCTCATATTATGTACTTAAACTTTAATGTTCACAATTGGACTTGATTCATAATGAAAAATGTCCTTGAAAATTGATGTTTCATGCTGAAAACTTGGCAGAATTTTCACTATGTGTTAAAGTTCAAAACATCATGAAACTGTAACTTCATGGCCATGTAACTCCAAATCTATACATTTTTTGTGGATGTTTCAGCCCAAAAATATTTTTGTATGTGATGAGATATATCATTTGAGCTTTGAAGTGCAAAAACTGGTTACTTGGATCACAAGTTATGGCCTTGTAAAGTTAGGTAAAAAATCATGTTTTTTTCATAACTTAGTGAAATTTTCAATTTCTTCAACTTTTCCCCTTTTGCAAGTAACCTTGACTTCTTGATAAATTCTTATTAAAATGCAACAATGGACCATGTTTTCTTGTATAGTGGCTTATGATGAACATTTTTGCTTAAAAAGTCAAACTTTGACTTTGTGTATCAGATGAATTTTTTGCAGGGAAACTCTAATTCCTGATTTTTGATGAATGAATACCCCAAGGTGATTTTAAACTTATGGATGGACTTCAAGGGTATATTTGAGTATCTTCAATCATATTCCAAAGTTTGAGATCATGTCTTGATCAAAAGTCAAAGTTATGGTTAACTTTTTATCAAAACCCTAGTTTGTGGTTCAGATGGATTTAAGTTCTTGCATTGTTTATGAATCAAGTTCTTTGGATTAATACAATCATGTGAATCGACTAATATGATGTATTTGAGGTCCTTGAAACATATCTTGAGGTATTGGATCATACCTTGATCCATAAGTTATCTTAGGGGTTGAATTAGGTCATGACCCTGATTTGGTGGCATAGATGATCTTGAGGCTTGACCAACTTGAAATGATGTCATCTTGTCCTTGATTCTTGGTGAGTGGGATCTCTTTATCTCCATGGATAACTGAGGAACTTGATAAGTTGAAAATCATGCTAATTCTTAGTCGATCCTTTGCCTGAATCCTCTGTAGAGCTTAAAAACCCTAATTGGAGATCATAATGAAGCAAACAACGATCTTGAGTTTCTAAAAATGGGTTAGTGATGCATAATATTGTATGTATGAGATGCAAATGATGTGGTTATCTTAAGGTAAAAAATTTGGGTATGACAATATGCACATGCAATAAGATGATCCATATCAGGGAAAGTCATCCATTTCGACACCGGTGTTGGACCACTCAAGCAAGGAACAAGAGATTCATAAACCGCATCGAATTTTTATTTCTTTCCATACATCTGTGTGTATTATTCTTTATGCGTCTTCAACTCTTGGATTAATTGATGATAGACAAATGCATGATTATCCTCTACTCTACCAAGCAAAGCCAAAACGGCTCGGTAACCGCAATTACCATCCCCTTCAACATTGACGATGCGGTCGATGTATTTGTGCATAAATATCGACATCTCATCGATGAATGGAATTTTGGTGGAGTCGGGGTCGGAGGCAGTTTTCTTATGCGGACTCCTTTCATGACACTATTTTGAGATTTAGGAGTCGGTGAGTCAGGATAAATTTTGTCAACATGCTCACAATAAGAAGGATACCGTGTAGTCGAGTTGTCATTCGATGTAGGCTTCACTTTCTTCGGAGCACCTTTTGTCTTTACTGGTTGAGAATGCGCTTTCATGTCAGTTGTTTCGGGATAGGAAATCTTCCTCAATTGTTCTTTGATGTAGAGTTTCATGTTGTCATCAGCCTTTGAGAATCTCTCTTGTATCGCTTCCCATTCAATCAAAATAGAGATATTCGGTTTACCTCCTTCCATGCAACCATCATCATCAAAATTAAGTCTTTTCCAATGAGGGAAAACTTTATCCATTCTTATGGGCTCACCTAGTTTCAACTTTGTAGCAATAACATAAGCACACGGAAGACCATAGGTTTTCACAATAGTGCAACCACACTTTGCGCTATCGGAACGTACAGTTTCAGCTCGTTTGGCCTCGTGAAAAATATAGTTCAACCCCGACCGAGACATATTGCAGATCAATTGAGAATAAAGAATGTTGTCTTTAAATCGATGTTCCGATATAATTATACTCAACCAAATGTTGTTTGTATCTCATTATGTTGTTTTTTAATCATGAGGTTTACACAGTCCCAATCTCGACACAAATGTCCCTTGCTATTACCCAACCAATTTTTCAAACTAGCATGGGCCGAATCAACTTTGTTGGTGGTTGTATTTCCAAGGTGTCGGACATTATCAGTCCACACATATACTATCTTCTCCTTCACCTGATCAAGAATGGTGTTTTCAATGTATTTCAATAAAGTATGATACTTTTCACACACTTTCCAAAATTGAATGGCGAAATCGGCATATAATTCTTTTGTGGAAGAATTTAGTATACGATTCCATGCATCCATTATTTTTTCAACAATCACACCAGCCTTCACCAATTTTCCACCCTCGGACTCTACTTGTTTTGCCTCTACGACGGGTTTAACCTGACTTCTCACATTTTTTGTTATGTGATATCGACAAATGCGTTAGAAGAAGGAAATAACTTTGCAACCGCATTCATCAATGCGGTATCATGGTCGGTAATAGTCGCTTTAGGCATCTCAACTTGGTCCTTCAAAAGTTCCTGACACACCTCTCATGCCCATGTAAAATTGTCCTTTTTTTCACACTCCAGAAAAGCAAAACCAACAGCATATGTCTTCTCGGTAGACGTAACACCAACCATCTCAAATAAAGGAAGTCTATACTTGTTGGTCTTGTAGGTAGAATCAAGAATGAGCACTGTCGAGAACCTATTTAACAACTTTATCGAATCCGGATGAGTCCAAAAAATATCTCGGACCGTAACTCCATCGTCGCAAGTTCTGTACCGGGACACGTAACTGTTATCATCCAACAATTTCAACAGTTGTTGCATCTCACTTCTATCTCTCCTAATCGCCTTGTTGGTGCGGTACCGAATGTTATACACTTGCCTTATATTTGATATATTGTCGGGTTCCTTCCGTTTCAATGTGGCAAGTATATTTTTCGGTTGGACAAGATTCAAGGTCATGTCACTAATACATGTCTTATCTTCCGACTTGAGCCGACATACACTAGGATGACCTTGTAACTTTAAGCACAATTCATGGTTATGCAAACCACAAATAACACTAAATTTCCACTTTTTCGTACTCAACATGTAATCACGAATCTTAAAAGGATATTCATATTTTCTACTACCGATGTCGCCTCTCTTAAACTTCCGTAGAGGAGTCTAATATTTTCTGCTTCTTTCGCACAACAAAGTTACAAAAGTGTTTCTTCTTTCCAAACCATTATCAGATCTTCCTATAACCACACCAAAACCAAGTCTAGTTGCATTCCTACGAATCCATGTAAGCATGCTATCACGATCATCAAACTCTTGCTTGTTATTAAAGTCAACATCGACATCTACCGACTTTATGACAATCCCTTGAACGTTCGGAAAAACATTATTTGTGGAAACTAATTCTTTGGAGATATTAGCGGGGTGCACCATATCTATTTGTAAACAATAATTACAAAACTGCTGTAAAAAAACAGAGCAGACACGTTCCGGAGGTGTAAATCCGAAAGTGTTCATCTACAACACGTTTCAGAGATGCAACTCTGGAAGCAACGTTACTTTTTTTCTCCAAAACTTTGATGATTAATGTGAGCAATGTAGTGGAGAAAGGGAAATATTTATCTGAAATTCTATCTTCTCTTTCTCCCTTTGATTTGTTGCACGAAAAAGTTGGAATTTTGTAGTGAAAATGATATTGTGAATGTAGGGTTTTTTAGTTTGGTTAAGGTGAGTGTGGAAGAAGAAAAGATAACAATGGAGGAGTGATCACGCAGGTTTAAAATATATCAGTAACTTCCGAAGCTTTATCTACGGAACATTCTGACGCTTAGACGTTCCGAATGTGCATCTCCGGAAGTTCCTCTGAACTGATTTATTTTCAAGTTTTTCGCAATGTATTCCAGTAGAAAGTTATTCCATAGCTGTGTAGTTCCGAAAACATCCAAATTTTTAAAAAAATGTGCGTCCGGATGTGTATCTCCGAAAGTAGAGGGCATAAAAGGAAATTCACTATGTGCCTAAGAGTATCAAGGGGTGGATTAAGAAACTTTTTTTTTTTCCGTGTCAGATTGGTCTCTAAACTCTTTAGCAACCGGTTTTTAATTTTTTCCGTCAATAATTAGACAAAACGGACTAACATAGTACATTCTAAAGAATAAAAAGACCAATCTGACACAAAAAAAATTAAAAAATCAATTTGAACTCAATGATATAATAAAAGTATGAAAAAAAAGGTATTTTGCCTTTTTTTAATTCATAACAATAGTACATAAATTTTACTTTTTTTTAGAATTTTTAATAAATAAAATCAATTTTTGTATGTTAAATTACTGTATTATTTCTAAAACAAATACACTAAACTTCGTAACATTTGTATATATTTCATTTTTTAAAATGCTTATTCTTTAAAAGAAATATTAAATTTTTTTATGTTCAATTATTGTATCATTTCTAAAAATAATACACAAATACATTACTAAAAAATAATAGTTAAAAGTATAAATTTTATATATTGATGAAGTATGTGGAAATTAATTATCACTTCCATTTTCTTTAAATATGTATTTTTTTTTCTTTTTGGATTTTCAACGCCTGAATCCAGCCATTAGATCAAATAATCTAGTTCGAAGAGGTAAAATGTGACTTCAAGTGATTTTAACTTCCTTTCAACCACAATTATTATTTTTTAAAATCAAAACAAATAACCATTTAATATCATAGCTAACATCAAAACACTAAAATAAAATTTATTGAATTAGTCTAACACTAATGAAAGCTATAAAAATTACAAAATATAAGGTACTATGTGATTTATAATTCACTGCTTCATTTTATTTATTGATTTCCTTTTTTGATTTTGATCAATGATGTAGTTACATCCATCATATTAATTCGCGCCTCAGGTGAATCTTCACAACATCTCAATGCTAAGACTAAAACTTCATGAATTTCTTTCTCATGTTGTGAGACTAAATTGAAATCCACAACTTCCATGACTGATTTGGCCATTGATTCACTGATCCAAGTTTTCAAGCTCAACTCTCCTGCAAACATTTCATTTGTTGGCTTCTTTGCTGTGAAGATTTCCATTAGCATTATTCCATAGCTATACACATCTCCCTTAACAGAAATAACTCCCTTAGAACCATACTCTACATGTCACAACCAATAACTAGTTATCAAATAAAATATGCAATAAAAATTTATTTAATTTTACTAGTGAAGAACTTACCTGGTGCAACATAACCAAGAGTAGCTAAAGTCTCAGTATGAGTTTTAGAATGTTCTTCATCCAAGAGCTTGGAAATGCCAAAATCACTCACATGTGCAACCATATCTTCATCCAGTAACACATTACTAGGCTTCAAATCACAATGAACCACTGGTATTGAAGAACCATGGTGGAGATACTCCAATGCAGATGCAACATCTATCATTATATTCAACCTTTGCAAGAAATCCAAAAAATAGTTTTCTGAGTATAACCATTTTTCCAAACTTCCATTTGTCATAAACTCCATCACTATAGATTTGAAATCAAGATTTGAACAACTAGTGATAACTTGAACAAGATTTCGATGTCGAAGGTTGCGCATGGCATTGCATTCTGCATCAAAGCTTCTTGATGTTGCTTCCAAGTTCAAGTCAAGTACTTTAATTGCTACCATCTTTCCACTAGTAAGCATTCCTTGATACACAGATCCAAAACCACCTTTTCCAAGTAAATTACTCTCATTGAATCCATTAGTTGCTTGCACAAGTTCGTAATAGGAAATCCTTCTTGGAGCCCCTAAAGTTGATAAATCCTTTTCAATTGGATTTCCAATCTTTTTCCTTTTATGCATTCGAAGTATCACGCACGCAACAACCAAAATGCCTAACACAACAATTATGGATGACATGCATATGATTAACAACTTCTTTGTCATTGACATTTTCCTTATATGGTTTTCACATGGAGATACTTTTAAGCGAGGACTGCCACAAAGTGCTTCGTTATGAATGAATGATTGAGCTGTGAAGTTTTTGAAAGGCCCTCCATTTGGAATCTCTCCTTGCAATCTGTTGTATGACAGATTAAGGTGTTTAAGAAGAGAAAGCGACTCTAAAGATTTCGGGATCACACCGGTTATAAGATTTTGAGACAAGTCCAAGAAACCCAAATTTACCATTTCACCAAGTGATGTTGGGATAGGCCCTTTCAATTTGTTATTTGCTAAGGAGAGAGTTTCTAAAGTATTCAACAAACCTATGGTTGGTGGAATATTGCTTGAGATTTGGTTTTTCGATACATCTAATAGTACAAGAGCTCTCAAATTGCTAATCTCAAATGGAAGATTTCCAATTAAAGCATTAGAGGATAGGTTTACCTCTAAAATATCTTTGAGATTCCAAAAGGAGGTAGGTATTGTAGAGGTTAACCTGTTAGATCCAATGTGAAACTTTCTAAGAGAAGTCATGTTTCCCAAGCATGTTGGCAACACACCATAAAACTTATTGCTTGTTAAATACAACTCACTCAAACTCCTAAATTCACAAAGCTCATGAAGTAAAGATCCTCGAAGTCCATTGTCGCCGAGATCTAAATATTGAAGTTCATGTAACCCTTTAATTGTTATAGGGATTGGTCCATTTAAATCATTACTACTTAGAGATAATCGAATCAAATTGCTAATGTTTCCGATTTCTAGAGGAATATTTCCCCTAATTCCACAAGAAGTTGCCGAAAAGTTTTCTACAGATAAGTTTCCAATGGACTTGGGAAGTTTTGATAGTAAACTATTCTGTGATATGTCAAGGTATTTCAAATATCTACAACTTGCTAGTGAAGTAAGGAAGTTGAATTCATGAGAATCATCTATTAACGTCAAATTATTCCCACCTAAGAAGAGTGACTTAAGGAATGTTAAATCTCCCAAAGAACTAGGTACAACTCCACTAAATTCATTTTCACTCAAGTCAAGTTCATACATGCTTGAAGCATTGGAAATACTACTTGGAATTTTTCCAACAAACTTGTTTCCATACAAGTGTAGTTGTAGTAGGTTTGAAAGGCCAAATCCCATATTTGATGGAAGATTTCCGGAGAGAGAATTTAGATGAAGAAGAAAACTAACCATTGTTGAAATGTTGAGGATATTCAAAGGAATAGATCCACTCAAGTTGTTGCTTCCAAATTGTAGATACTCAAGTTGATTGAGATGACCAATCTCCATCGGTATTGAACCTGTGAAAAAGTTATCTTGTAAAGTTAATCTTGTTAATGTTGTACAATTGCCGATTGATCGAGGAATGAATCCTTCCAAATAGTTAACATGTAAAGTTATTATTTCAAGATGAGGAAGTTGATGACACATATCCTGCGGGAGAGTTCCATTTAAATGGTTTATATCAAAGTTGATCTGAATTAAAGAAGAAATGTTGAAGAGAGATAATGGAATTGCACCTGTATGTAACACAAGATATGAAAGTATGAGTCTCATATTAAAGTTGTAATTAAGTATAACATTGTCAAAGTTCATGGGTTGTACAATTAAGTACGAGTCTCATCTTATAAGTTAAAGGCTTGTACTTGGAAATTATAGTGTCTTGGTGTGTAAGGCCATTTTGACCAAATCGCAATAATTAGGAATAGTATAGTAGTTATTGCATTCAATTTGTAAATTCTTTTTCAAAAAGTATAAGTTTAGATAAAGAGAACTTATAGGACCACACTCACATAAAAACAAATTGATGGGAGAAAATAAATAATTGAAGTTTATTTAATTGTACAGTCTTGCAATACACTATTGTTAATTAGATAAACACGATATACTATTAAATATGGTGTATTTAAATGCAATATAGAACACCGTAAGATACGATATACTTAAGTGAAATAAAAAATACTATAAAGTATGATGTATTTATGTAAAATACGGAACACCATTAGATACATTTCACTAAATGAAGATCAAGCATTATAATGTCTCTTCATACTCCAAGTGTGACAATCAATACGATGTATCCTAAAGAGAGACTTAGTATGTTGTTAAAAGCTTGCAGGTTAGATCCTTCATATAGTGTTAACTTTTCTCTCGTTAGCCTGAGTTTATCAAAAAGTTATGCATCCATGATGTCAAACTAGTTCCCCCTGTTTATAAGGAATCAAAATTACATTTAAGTTGTCCATAACCACATTTATTACGAGGGGAAATATCTTATTTGGGATCCTGTCCACCTTTTCGCTATTACGAAACTAGAGGATTGACCTCTATGGTTTCCATTTAGAAGTTAGATATTCTTCATTGTTGATCTCCTTTAGATTGTTGATTCTTCACTTAATGGTGCCTTTGGATGAGTTCCTTGGCCTGGGAAGGCCTCTAATAATGAATATGATGTAATAGCATTTCTATTTTCGGTCTTGTTCTTCTTCGTTGCTACTATCCTTCTTCCCTTTACCCCTTCCCAAGACCTATATATTTTTCTTATGAGATCCTTTTTCCATGCGAGGGGTTCTTTTTGGCTTTCTTTCTTTCTGGGTCATCTTTTTGACCGCCTTCATGGGTGTAGCAGGTGAGTCTCCCATTATTTATCAACCCTTCGATCAAATCCTTCATTAGGCACATTCATTGGTGTTGTGGTCGTGGATCTTAGGGAAATGACAATATCTTTTCATGTCAGTCCTGGAGGATTCCATGATCGGATAAAGGTTTCTTATCCAGGCTTACTTGAAGTCTATATTAGCATAATCTTTTAGGATTTTCTCCAATGAATTATTCATGGGAGTATAGGAAGTGAACCTAGCTCGAGGTGCCCTGTCCATCGCACCAACAATGATGGTTGTCTCTTTTCGACCCTTACCCATTTCCTGGATGTCCTGCTTCCCAGACTATTTCTACCTCTTTCTCCAGGAATTTTTCCTTATAATTGATGTAACGCTAGGCCCTAGTTAAAAGATTATTTAATTTGCTTGCCCATTCTAGCTCTAACTTCTCGCGTAACATATAGTCTGGTCTCAGTCCCTTTTTAAATATCCAACATTTTAATCTATCATTCACTCCCCCAACTTCCAATGCTACTTTGGTGAATCAACCAATGTACTCATGTAACTTCTTCTTTTGTTGAATTCCACTGAGTACATTTATCTTAGTGGGTTATTGTTTTCAAGTAGTGAACAAGACGCCAAATGAGTAGTAAAGTTCTTTCTAGGAGTTTATGCTTTTGTCTGGGAGGGCTTTGAAACATGTCATCGTGGCTCCTTAAAGGGTTATCATGAATAATTTTCATTTCATGGCCCCAAGATGTGGTGGTGATTGAGTCTCGTATCCACATGCTCAATATTCTCGTCTTGATCTCCCAAGCCGTCATAACTGTCTAACTTGAGAGATTTCACGAGGGACTTTGAGATCCCTCTATCAAGGATGTACTTCAAGAATGGATTCCTCTTCTTTTGGAAAACCAGTGTTTCGAATATGCGCCTCTCGTCTCTTCGGGAGTAGCAGGAAAGTGAAGGGTGGGGGCGACAAATCTCTAAGGGGTGTGGATTCCTCCTCTTCCCCAAGACTCGCATGGTGTTCTCGACACTTGGTGCAATATGGGGATCTAGGTAACGAATTGCATTGAGAGATAGCGCCAACAAAGATTGATTTTGATTCAATTCCTTGATCTATGTGCGAGGGTGCCTTGCATAATGAATATTCCCGCGGAATAGCACATTGGAAATTTTCTTTGATTTAGAGTACTCCTTCATCCAAAGAGTGTGAGTTTTGCTGTTACACCAGGTTATAGACGTTGTTGAGTAGATCATTAACACCTCTCATACCTAGACAGGCATGCAACTGTTGAATACTTTGATGCATCTTCCAGAATCGTTAGTTGCGGCGGAGGTGGCTCGAAGTTTAGCCTTGAAGTGGTTACTGAAGTGGATGGAAAATTAAGAGGACTGGGAATGTCCATTGGCTGGTTGTCGTAGGGGCTGAATCTTGCAATTGAGGAGCAGGAAGTGAAGTCACTAGGATAAGATCGTCTTCGACCCTTGGAGGAGGCGAGTCTCCTCTGTAAGATCTGGAACATTATGTTGCGGTGAAGAGATTGTGGTTTCTCGTGGAATTTTGTGGGAATCAGATGTCAATTTTCACAGACAATGTTATTGTTTCGTTCCTAAACGAAAAATAGTTGATGAAAAAGTCTGATGGGGTTCAGGTGCGGTGGATCATGCTTTTGGTACGGAGGAGCAGAGGTAGATTTACAAAGTTAGCACTTCAATGTTCAATTAAGTGAATGAATGAGTAAAATATTTGAATAGGCTTTATATAGAGAGGACGGTTAGAATTGTTTCCGCTTGATTTGAAGTCTCATCCATATCATCTTTCGATTAAATTTGATGCTGGAAAATTGACAAGAAGTCGAGATTGTGTGCTCCAAGCAAGACTGAGGTCGTACCTATTCCATTATATTTTTCTTCATATCGTTTGTTTTTGGGTTTTGACATATCACAATGGTCATTTGCTGAAACCTAGTTATCTTGATATCACTTTCACTCTAAAAGCATAAAGTGATGCTCAAGCTAATGACATTAGGACAAACACTTTTCTTTAGGCTTTTGTATTTTCTTCCGTATAAATCTTGTTTTTTAGAGCTCCAAAAATCAATCCTAATAGGTCCATTATTGATGTTGAATATCACAATATTGCTCACACTATAAGTTTATAACTGAATTACTCAGTATTAGTCCTTTATAACTTAACTCAATTTATTTTTAACTTATTACTTCGCTATTATGTGATGTTTTGAGTGTCTTTACTTTAACTCACAATCCCATCTTTCATGCATGTATCAAACATATATTTATATAAACTCTTTAAAGAAACATTAAATAATCAGATAATTTGTTGGTGAAAAATATCTTACCCTCCAAGTTGTTATTAGAAAGATATAAAAATTGAAGCTTGGTCAAGTTTCCAATGTCAGCTGACAAAGGTCCTTTGTCAAAATTATTATAAGATAGCTCTAAATCTTCCAATTCTTTGCAATAACTCCAAACCTTTGGTATCTTTCCAGAAAGATCATTAGCATACAGATAGAGTATTTTAAGGTTTGGAATCCCTTGACAAACATTTGATGGAAGATTGCCAGACAGATTATTAAAACCAAGATTCAAATTTTGCAACGATGATGAGTTGTCGAACATAAATAGTATGTTGCCTGTGAGGATATTATTTTCAAGGTTCACAACTCTCAATTGCATAAGATCGCTGATTCCTTTCGGAATTTCTCCTGTAAATCAATACATATAAACATAGGAAAGACATTAAACTCAATATCATGTCATGCATGCTATGTTGTACTAGTGTGAGTGTGAGCATATCTATCATATTTATACCTGTTAAAGAGTTATTTGATAGATGGAGTTCTTGAAGTGAAGACATATTTGAAATTGTTTTTGGTATGATCCCAGACAGCTTCACGTTATCTCGAATATCCAAAATCCTTAATCGACGAAGTTGTCCGATAACATGTGGAATGGTTCCTGCAATGGAATATGATGAAGTTGACAAATTGGATAGATTAATTTGAAATAACTCTTGCGGTGGTAACTCACCGTGGAAACTATTGGCTTGTAGATCAAGAACAAGAAGGAAAGAGAGATTGCCCAATTGAGGTGAAATGGTGCCTTGAAGACCCATGTGACTAAGATTCAATGCATTTACTCTTCCATGATGTTCATCACAAGTAACACCAATCCATTTGCATGAAGAGAAAGAAGAAGAATTAGATGATATTGACCAATTCCTAAGCATATGAAAAGGGTCTAAGGTGATAGAGGATTTGAATGCAAGAAGTGCAAATTCATCGGTGGTGATGCTTTTTTTAGTACTCATAGCTAAGCAGGTGAAGAAGAAATAATAGAGTGAGGCAGAGAGAATACAGAGCCACATCGAGTATGGTTTAGACATTTTCAATTTGATAAATGCATGAGTCTAAGAACCAACCAACATATTTATATAGAAAATACTAATTCAATAAATATTACTTAATTTTCCATTAATTTTTTTATTTGAGAAATATGTCACCGTTGAAATAACACAAGATAGTATATTTTTATATCCAAATTATTATTTAAATTTGTTTCAATTATAATAAGCAGACATTTATGCAATAAACAGGTTTATAGCAAAACGTATCATCCTCCACAAATAGCAAGCTAGTCTATATATACAATTAAATGGAATTTGGCAGGATTGCTACGTTGACACCCTTTTTTACATTTAATATCTAATTTATTGTTCACAAATATTTGAACAAATTTCTCAAAACATGGTTAATAGTGTGTATTTTATTGGTTAATGAAATAGTGAAAGTGGTTAATAAATTATAAGTAAAATGATTAGCTAATGATGTAGATTTTTGTGGTTAATGTAACTGTGAAGTTGATTAATGCACAATCATACATTTGTGTTATAAAATAAATTTTAAAAATAAATATTTTTTTAAAAAAACATTAATATTTTAAAAATATATATTATTTTAATAAGAAAAACACTATTTACCGTATAAATACGGTAAACAGTGCATACAATATAAATATTGGTTGTAGAAAAGAGTGTAAAAATAACATTTTTCTTTGGCAAAACTTCTTATCCATTTCTTTGCTCATCATGGAAGATTTAAAAAGTTTGTGGGACCCAAGTGTTATATTTCTCTCTTATTTCTTTGCATATCAATCAGTAGAACTTGGTTATTTCTCTATTAATTCTATCTTCTCAATCTCTCTCTTCTTTATTTCTATCATACCAAATGAGTGGCTAAGATGGTGGCTGAATAATAGTAGAAAATAAAACACTGCAGAGGATCTAAATTTGAATCTCATTACATTGAGAGCCAAATCTCTTAGGCTTTTCTAGTTTTCGACTTGGTGAAACTTTATTGTGAGGAGTATGGGTCGTTAAAAAGATATGGGCTAATCTTGAGGTTTTTGTTGGTGGATATGACTTTTGGTCTCAAAGTTTGAAATTTTCAGTATTCTTGCCTAACAAATTTAGGCTATAAATTTCTCTATAAAAAGATGATTCTTAATGGTGGTATCGTGGCGAGGATGGTGTGCTCTTGGTCACAACAATTTATCATATTTTATTAACTCTCACTCTTCAATTAAATGACCTATTTAAAGTAGGGGTGTGCAAAAAAACTGGATCACGAGAATCAAATTTAAAAATCTAATGCACCGATTTCAAAAGTTCATATTATTTGATTTAAAAACTAGTCCAAATTCATTTTACTAAAACCATTAAAAATCGGTAACCACTTTTTAAAACCATGGTTAATCCACTTTTGAAACTCTTTGTCTTATTTTTGTTCCATGGTTATAAATGACAATTAAAGTAATGTACATGTAATAAAACTTATATATATATATATATATATATATATATATATATATATATATATATATATATATATATATATATATATATATATATATATATATATATATATATATATATATATATATATATATATATATATATATATATATATATATATATAAATATAAATATATATATATATATATATATATATATATATATATATATATATATATATATATATATATATATGATCCGTGCATCTTTATGCACATTCTCCTATATTTTTACTTAGACATTACTTTACTTTATTTTGATTATTCTTATGTTTTATTATATTTTTATATTTTATTTTATTTTTGGTTTAATTTAATTTTCGTACTTAATTTTCAGCTTTAGCAGCTTTTACGGAAACGATCATAACTGGAGTTTCGGGAGTCGGATCGACGCGTTCTACCAGTCGACGGAAAGCTAAAACAGAGAGCTACAACTTTCGTGTTGGAGTCAAAATTAGATTCAGAGCACATATTCCCAGAATATTCTCTGAAGTTACAGCATTAGGAATTTATTCTAGTTTTGGACAATAGGATCATACATCTTGCAAATCTTATCGCACTTGTCATTGTGTTTGTATCCAGATAGGAATAAACGCTTAGGATATTAAAATTATAACAATCGATGATAGTAGGAACCGAATCGGTAGATTGACTTATTTCATAATCACTTATTTCACAACATCTTATTTCAATAATCACTTTTGTTTATTACTTTTTCTCAATCGAACACGACAAAATTCCCTTTTTTATTCGATTAGTAACAATCAAGAATCCTTGAGAACGATATTTCAAGTTACTGTCGATGTACTACATTTTTACAAAAACACTCGTTTTGATCCGCGCGCGACAATGGATCAATATATCATAAATGAATCATAGTATTATAACCATATTTCTTGACTTGAATATAAAAAATATTAAAAAAGTCGTATAAAAATAATAAAGAAGAATTTATGATATAAAATGTCCGGTTTATAAGTGAAAATTACATTATGACATTGGGTGGGCCCCGCATACTACATAGATATTACTCGATTTATATATTTAATTAATAAAATGAAATGTTCTAGCTTCTAGAACGATTATATTAGAGTCTCTTTATCTTTATCTTTTATTTTTATTTTTAATTATTAAAATCCAAATATACACGTGATTAACTGAGAAAACTAAATTTATGAAACTGCTCTATGGTTATAAAAACTATTTATGTGCTATGTTGCAAATTTTAATCTACAATTTTTACTATTTAGTGATAATTTTGTCGTTAAATTCTTTAGAATGATAAAGTTATTCTTAGGCGGATGCATTTTATTTAGATTGAGGTTAAATTCTTTAGTGATAATACTACTTTGATATGAAATCCTCTCTAAATTGATTTTTTTAAAAAAAATTGGTTTTAAAGCTGGTTTTTTTTTTTTATAAAATTAGTTTTAAAACTGATTTCTTTAAAGAAAATAAAAAACTGGTTTTGAGAGAAACCGGTTTAAAACTGGTTTTTAAAAAAACTATTTAAAAAAAATCGGTTTGAAACCGAACCAATCCACTTATAAACCGGTTTTAAAAAAGTAAACCGATTTTATATAAATGGTTTTAAGATCCAAACCAAACCATATATATGTTTGGTTTGGTTTGGTTTATAATCCATGCACACCCCTAATCTAAGGGAGTAAGGCAGATCAAGAATAGTTTTGCTCTTTCTAAGTTTATTGTCTTCTCTTAGCACTTACTTTAGGAAAGGACTCCAACAAAGAATAACTTAGGATTTAAGGTTTAAGATTTACATGTTTTTCCAGGTTATTATGGAGTTTAGTTGTCATTTCTTTATAACTTATAATGTGTGTTTTGTCTTTGATCTACTATTTTTAGATTGTTATGGTGAGTTTGCATACTACCCAGGGAGTTAGACTCTTTGTTTGAGATTTCTTGGGCTCTTGGACTAGAGCATGCTTGATCTTTGTTTGGCACTCCGACATTTGGAACATATGAAAAGCCAGAAATTATTTATTTTGTTAGGTACGAAGGTGGCAACGGAGGAACCGGTGGATATGACCATTTGCTTTCATTATCAAAAAATAAGTTTTTCATTTCGGTTAAAAAAAGGCTTTTACCTCGGTTTGATGGACAAGATAACGAAGGGTGTACTAAAAAGTCCATTACTTTTCTCCTCAGTTCAGTTTTCCGCTGAGGCAAAATCCTCCACTTTTCACCTCGATAGATTTTTCTACTGTTAAATCAAAAACAATAATACCGTTTTTCATAAATGATTGCAAGAGCATAAAAATGTTTTGATCAAGGTTTGTTTCTTAATGTAATCTCTATTTTTGTAATTGCTAAAATTATTTTTTCAATGCATGATTGTTAAAAATGTTTAATGTTAGTTAGGAAATCATGAATATAACCTAGCAATGTTATTAGTTCTTGTAGTTGTATCATGTAAAATGTTTTTATTGAAGTTTAATGTTTAATGTATCTTCGGGTTGAACGAAATTTATTTTTATAATATTTTTAACAACAACAAACTTTTAAAAGTTACATCCATACTTTTCTAACTAGCATCAAACACTTTTAACAAGCATGCATTTAACAAAATAATTTTAGCAATTATAAAAGAAGAGATTACATTAAGGAACCAACCTTAAAATTTTTTTTCTGTTCTTGCAATTCATCCTAGATAATGGTGTTGTACTTTATGCAACTGATTTCATTGTCACTATTTTCATTATATCAAGTTTGAATTTCAACTCTTTGCATCCAAGATAAAACTTTTTGGTATTCACATCCTAATTGGTTGGTGTGGGTTTCATCCCTATCACTGATGTTTCATGTGGATTGATGAGTTGACAATGTATTAAAGTTGCTATTTTATAAATGGATATCAAAGATTTGTTACTTATAAATAAATAAATAAAAAAGTGCTAAAATAGTTTTCCCTAGGTTGATCGCTCAACAGAGAAAATATGTCTTGAATAAAATATTTTCCCCTTGGTTGGCAGCTCAACTGAGGGAAACTGTCATAAGTAATATATTAAAAAATACGCTAAAATTCACTTTTGGTGTTCGAAGGGGTTTTATCAAAACTTTTCCCCTCGATTGTTAGCTTAACTGACATAATCGATATTATTTTTAATAAAAATTGAAATGTGACACATGTACGATTTACATTTCGTTTGTTCGTTGGTTGGGGTGAAAGTTTTGTAATAGAATATATTTTTAGGTGTAGTGTTTTTTAGAAGTGGTATACATGCAAGTGACTTGGTTACTCATGCTCTTTCATTATATGGTTGAAGAAATCATACATGTGTTTTAACATGTATGGGCTTGAAGGTTAGTCTTACTAGTGATTCCTAAAACTATTGTTTAGAAATTATCATCAAGTTGGTAGATCCTTAAGACTTTTGTTTAAAACTCTCAGCTGTTCAAGTGTTTTCCTTGGGGAAAAGAAGTTGTTCAAGTTTGGGGATGTGATGACAGAATGTCACACTATATTTTCAATGATTTAAATTGTTTTTTAGTAACTTTATAAGTGATATGTTTTTATTTTGTTGAATAAATAATCCGAAGAATTGTGGAAAAGAACAATGGATGCAGAAATCATTCTAACTAGACAATTTTCAGTGTTTCAGTGTGGAAGTTATGATGAAAAATCAAGGAGGGGAATGAAACATGAAGAATAGAAGAAAATTAGAGAAGACACTTAAGAGCGGACAAATCATGGCACACCTAGAGATAAAAACAACACAATTCTCCATTCAAAGATAAACTTGCACTCCTTAACCACAACTACAATATCGTAGCGTTCTTTCATGAAAGGAATTCAATTTTTAAGGTGTGAATATTGACGCGATAAGGGTATAGTGCGACACGATTTTATGATTTTTCATATTTATTTATTAATAGAGAAAATTTTTAAGGTTTAAGGGGTCAAATTTTATATGGTATAAAGTGATTTTCTGAGTTAGACAAGAGAGAGAGAACGAAGGCCATCAAAAGATTTTGGGTCTTCATCATTGTAAGTTTAATTAATCGCTTTCTAATTGAATAACCCATAAATATCTTAAGGATGTTTTATTAGTTCTCTTAGGTTAGGTTCCCTCTAGAGGATTCTACCCCATACATGTGATTATATGTAACTTTCTTTGATTTCATTTGTACGAATATCTGATTATATGTAACTTTCTATAATTTCTCTTTGTTATGCGGTTATGTGGAAATATGTTTATGGTTGTGATGTTCTTATTTATGAGCTTTAAGAGCTTCCCCACATGTATCATCGTAAGAGAATGACGGTAAATTAGCAAGTTTATTAATTTGTAAATGTAATAATATCATAAAATCCTAGAATATCGATCTCGAGGACTACTTTATATTTTAGAGTTCGATTTTGACTTTTGTTGAACAAAAAGGTATTACGTGGTTTTGAGTTTGATTGTTTGCAAAAAGATAAAACTAAGACAAATTTAATATAGTAAAAAATAGTAAGAGAAGAGCATGCTAGGAATGAGCGTTTGAACTTGAACTCATTTAATATTTTAAACTCACATTATTTATTCCTAAATCCTTAGTGAATATAACTCTGACTATTCAAATCAATTCACATGGCCGTAGTAAATTGTAAATGAACTCAAGCAATTGATTCAAGAACAATACATTTTTTTAGTTAATATTCGTAGTCCTAGGTGATAACTAATTTAGAATATTTCAATAAAATATTGTTGCTAAAAGTCCTTCCTAACAAATAACTGTAAATCAATTCTCGATTTGTCAAAAAGAATAAAGAATTAAGCATGAAAATAAATAAATCATATAGGAACAAATCGCTTAAAAAAAAAGGGAAATTGTGGTTGTTTAAAATACCATATTATGGCAGTTTCAACAGCCATAATCAACGAAAATGGAGGTTTATTAAAACACCGTATATTTTGTTGCCTCTAGGTTAAAAAAGGAGCTTTTATATAAACTTTCACACAAACCTCCATAATAAAATTCGTTTGAAATGACAGCTCTTAGATCATTAATAATGGAAATTTGAACCGCCATATTTTTCACATTTAATCAAAAAATTATAAAACACTATGGTGGTTTCAACCAACCCACTAGAATCTCATCATTCTCATGCACCTTGCTTGTGTAGTAAATACATTTGCAGCATTTATTTATATCATTTTATGATAAAAAAAAATTATGGTATACATACCAATATATTGTTACGATCGGAACTTATGACATATATATACCAATACCAACCAAAATGGTCTTACGCTTCTCAAAAGAAAACTTTATTAGCCATCAAAATTTAACTCTATAAAAATCATATTTCTTCTTGATTCATTTAGATGAGTAAAGTAGCTTATCAAAGAATTTATCATACTTGAAGACTACATCAAAAAGTTAATCATGCAATCAGTGTTCTATCATATTATATATTCTAGGAAATGATATGTTTTTATTTCTATCATATAATCAGTGTTTTATCCTATTATTCATTATAGAGAATCATGTTCTCTTTGCAAATACCATCGAACGAACTCAAAAATTTTGTATCTAGATTCGGGTGGTTCAGATCCATATCTCTGATTTGCCACCGTACAACTTCCTCAAGTCAATGAATCAAGAGCGAATCAACCTTTAATTCATGTGTTTTCCTTCTTCACTTTTGACAACCTTTTTATATTTCAGAATCGAAAAAAATTTCAAAGGCAAACACGTGTATTTATCGTGGTCAATTCAATTAACTACTGCTTTCATTCTAGTTTGTCAGAGACTAGATCTCTAATTTCCTCGAGAACTCCGCCAATTAGCGAGAAGAAGATTCTCTAACATAGATCTAGGGTTGCGTCAGGGTCTAAAGGTAACTTCCATGAAGACCAGACCAAAGATTCATAACCCGTCCCCCGACCTAGTGTCGTCCTCCTATTTTTCTTCTTCAAGGAGACCGGTCAATAAGAATTTCTAATCGCCGCTCAGAGTCCCTGTTTTAAATGAAAAAATGGACAAGCTTATCAAGGAGAATCGGTAATTCCCAACTATCATTCCGAGTATGAGAAAATTCGAACCTTAGGTTGAATCTATTTTAGGTAGATACTCGCTCTGGAATTGGAAGGGAACCTAGAAATATTTACCCTATAAATCATATAATGACTCACCGAAACATTTTACAAGACAATTTGACGAGACTAGAAATCAACGATCATCCTCAAGCAACCTTCTTGGAGTAGTTCATCCTCTAACACACATCAGTCGGCAAATGCAAGGTTGGGTACCTTCTCTCCTCTCCAACTCAGGGAGGCACCTTTAAAAAATAAGGCTCACTCCGGATCCCCAAGTAGGATCTTCCACCTCGGAGCCCCGCAATAAGATATATACGAAAGACATCGCACGCCGTCCAACCAAAGGAGATACCTCGGAGCATAAAAATATTTCGACCTAACCTTCCAGTAAGGACATCATCCAGAAACTCCGGACACGGTTCGACCACTCTGAGGTCGCCGATGAAGGTTATCCACCTCGGAATTTTATTATTTATTCGTAATGAATTCAATTCATTATTAACCTAAAATGTATATTGAAGGTGCAACAAACACAAGAAGGGGGGGGGGGGGGGGGCATTTGAATAGGGTTTCACTAAATATAATCTTTTCAAACTTTTATACTTCAAAGTTAATCAAGTGAATGAAGATAAAGAATACTCCAGTCCACTCGCCAAGGTGATTTTGCCTTCAAAAAGGACTTAATCCAATAGTGTTGAAAGATTACAACAAGTTCGTCTAAGTGTTTACAAAAACGTCTTAGCTCTCTCAAGTATACTGACTAACACTTAGTCACTTGAGGAAACATAAACTCAAGAAGATTGCATGTGTATACAGGAATGCTTCTACATAAGCAGAGTACACGATATTAAAGCTTAATAACATAACAGTGTTAATTTGCAAGATATGAACAAATATTCCTTGCTAAATTTAAAAAGCTATATATATAGAATAGATCTCACATGAGATTTTGTGCAACATTTTAGTATGAGTTTTGTAGAGCAGAACGCTAACTTTTCAATTCTTCCAAGTCTTCCTTTTATAGATGAAAATAGATTCGTTGAAGGGTAGAATAAGAAAAGCAAATCCAGTCGTTATTTCTTTAACGGTCAATGTGGAAGTGTCAGTCATCATCGTATCAAAAAGATTATTTTGTGTTACTTTAGCAGGATAGTTGTAAGTGTACTTTGTACTTTTATGTGTATCCTTTTCACGCAAATCATTTTTTATCTTTTACTTCTAATCTTCAGAGGCTTTTGATATATGTTGATGAAGCATGTTACAGAAGGATAAAAAACTTAGTCCTTGGAATCTAAGTTACTAGAAGTGCGTTTATCTTCAGAATCAGAACTTCAGAACTTAATTTTTCAGAGCCTTCAGATCTATCATACCAAATCTTAATCAAAATCTATAGTACTAACGTTGTTTTAGAACCATTGTATCAGAAGCATTCCAGAGTCTTGACTTGAATTTTGTAATCACCGTATGTCTTCTTCTAGGGTGTTGAGTTCAGAGCCTAATAATGTCACACACCTTTCTATCAGAGTCAGAACCTGTTTAATCAAAAAGCTATACACTAGATAGGAAAATAGTTATAGTATAAAATTATTCTCTAAAATAATATGTGAAGTTATCATTAAAACTTCAGGCCAGATGCAGAACCATATCTTGTTCTTACAATCTGCCCCTTTTTGATGGATCACAAACCCATGTATTTTGTTAAAACAATTTATACGGATAATAACCGATAATTACAGAATCAACAAGTTAAGCTAACCAACTCCCCCTGGATCTGCTAAGCCTAAAAATTATTTACGTTTGTTCAGAGTCTCCCCCTGAGTTCAAGACTCATAAAATGATTTGTTTTACTTATATTAGATGAGTTAGAAAGGGAATACTTCATTGTTGACGTCTCATTAGAGTTTGAGTAGCACTGCCTGGTTTTCATCTTAAAGCCCAACAAACTATCAGAATGTTATGACATATCAGAAACTGATTAGTAATAGGCCGAATGCTTTGTATCATGTGTCAGAACGTGATTCTTCAGATTCTCGGTCATGCTGCCAGAAGCTGCAAAGTATTATGTCATTAGAATATTTAGTGCGTTAGTCGTAGTCTAGATGACCATGTCTTGGCCAATTTTTCAGAGGGTTTACAACTTCTGAAGAATGTGTTGCATTCAAAATTTGGCTTATCACAACAACCGTCACGCATTTTGATCAAATGTTCTAATTTTCAATTAACCTGTCTAAGAAGGATTAGTGAACTTTTACAAAGTTCCTGAATCAAGCATCAACCAGGGTTAGAAGCAAAGGTTTGTAATTATTTTTGGGATTTAATACTTTGAGAATAGATATAATTAAAATCATATAACTTTTCCCCCTTTGTCAGAAATTAAAAAGAATTTTAGCACGCTTTTCTAAAGGAATGTGAATAGTAAAGTACAAAAAAAATAAAACGAGGATAAGAAAATTAATACAAGGAACACGGAAAGAACATATTCATTCATAATGATTAGAGGAGTATAAAATAAATGAGTACATAAGCTAAACCAAAAGAGACTCAAAGGAACACATAATCAAAACCTACACATAAAGAAAAACGACAACAACAACCACGCCTGCCCAATAAAACTAGCCAACAGCAACACACAACTAAACTTCAAAACATTCACACCTCTCTTACAAAAGAGCATTTTCTAGTCTAGTTCTGTGAACCAACCCAACGACCTCAGCCTAATAGAAAAGTTTAGATAGAAATCTTCTAAAAGGTATGTAGGTCTTGTGTTGACTTCTAGAGACATCAACCAATTCCTTTATATAGTTAAAGATGGTTTGAGGCAAGTTTACAAAACTATATATATAGAATAGATCTCACATGAGATTTTGTGCAGCGTTTTAGTATGAGTTTTTTAGAGCAGAATGCTAACTTTTCAATTCTTCTAAGTCTTCCTTTTATTGATGAAAAATAGATCTGTTGAAGGGTAGAATAAGAAAAGGAAATCCAATTGTAATGTCTTCAACGGTCAATGTGGAAGTGTCAGTCATCATCGTATCAAAAAGATTATTTTGTGTTACTTTAGAAGGATAAAGTAAGTGTACTTTGTGCTTTTATGTGTATCCTTTTCACGCAAACAATTTTTGATCTTTAACTTCTAATCTTCAGAGGCTTCTAATATATGTTGGTGAAGCATGTTATAGAAGGATCAAAAACTTAGTCCTCAGAATCTAAGTTATTAGAGGTGTGTTTATCTTCAGAATCAGAACTTCAGAACTTAATTCTCCAGAGCCTTCAGAACTATCATACCAAATCTTGATCAAAAGCTCTAGTACTAACGTTCTTTTAGAATCGTTGTATCAGAAGCATTCCGGAGTCTTGACTTGAATTTTGTAATCACTGTATGTCTTCTTCTAGAGTGTTGAGTTCAGATCCTGATGGCGTCACACACCTTTTTGTCAGAGTCATAACCTGTTTAATTAAAAAGCTATACACTAGATAGAAAAAAAAGTTAAAGTATAAAATTTTTCTCTAAAATAATATGTGAATTCATCATCAAAACTCCAGGTTAGATGCAAAACCAGATCTTGTTCTTACATATATATCTTTCTTCCTTGTTGTTAGCTTCTTTGTCTCTTTCTTTTAGAAAGCCCGAAACAGGAAACAAGGATAAACTGTTTGAATACATTTATGATACAAACTTAATGAACTTTTGTGATTCTGATACGACTTCAGCATATTTTGAGCTCATTGGATATCTGATGTATAATTAACACAATTATGTGATTCTGACATGACTTTAAAAAGATCGTCTGCATGAAAGTGTGTTTGATACATACTTAATGCATTTATGCAATTCTGACATGACTTAATCACATTCCATGTCCAACTGTGTATTTGATACATACTTAACACATTCATGCGATTATGATACGGATTGAAACACACTCTAAGTCCAGTTGTGTTATCGATACGAACATAAAGCATTCATACAATTCTGATATATCTTAAATACATTTCATGTCTTATTTCATATCTAATACAGACTTAACGCACTTGTATGATTCTGATATGGCTTATATGAACATCTTTCCTTCGAAGCTTATTAAACTCACTTCAGCAGTTGCCCCCCCCACCAGATTCAGCCAATCATAAGGCGTGGGTGGTGGAGCCTGGAGATGTCTACCTCGATCTAAGCCAAGTCTTGAGGGCACTGATGACGCCTAAACCAATCATTTATTTGACCTGATTTACGCATGTTTTCCTATTGTTTTTAATTTATTTTTCTACTATTATACTAGTTATTTACTTTGTTTCGTAAAATTCACTAATCAGGAGCTATTTGCAAAGAAACGAGGCAAAATGGACAAAAAAGCGAGGAAATGGAGCAGACAAGCACCTTTAGCAACCCCCATAGAGTTCATCCTATGGGTGCCATGGGTGGTCCATGCACCAAGTAGTGGGATGACCTAGTCATGCAAACTTTGTGTGCATGGTGGTCGCCACCCTTTGGAATACCCAAACGGTTACAAGCCAGGAATGCTTGGTCTACAAGGAATCACAAATGGTTCCTACTTTTTCTCCACGAAGTTAAAGCAGTTTCTAGGTATTTTCTAGGGTTTTTGACTCCTATAAATACCCCTTTCCATACCATTTTTCAAGGATCCAAGTTTGATGCACAAGTAGGCCATATTATGTCCAATTGTAAGCATAACGATTCATACCAAAGAGTTATCATGTCACGAATCAAGTCTATATCAAGTTTTGATCATCCCTGTACAAGTTTTATTTCCGTAAAGATTACTTTAACATTTATTATACCAGTTTCAAGACTCCATTTGGAGCAGGTTTTTAATTCATTCTGATTTTATATTTACTTTGTCTTGTCTTTACTTTTTTGTTTTATTCACCTCGCAATTATTTTCTTCATTTTATTTACCTCTATCGCAACTTTATTTCACAATGCTTTTTACCCGTCATTATGTTTGCACTTAAAACCCTTTATATTTTATTTTCAATATCCATGTACGACTAACTTATTAGTGTTTGGATGTGAGGATCGTCAATAGACGGTGCTCTACATGTTGACTCTTTAGGATTACCTTTCTGGGTTTTTTGGTTTAAACATAGTTTTTATGAATTCATTTAATCTGCCTATATGAAAGTGAGGCAGTGAAAACGTCGAGTAAGATTGAAAGTCGTCCGACACTAAAGACTAAAATTGGTTTTTTTTACTAACGAATATCGCGAAATCACTTGGTTAATTAATTAGGGAGTCAAATATTTCTAGAAAGTGATTTTAAAACTATTTACGAAAGCACGCCGTTTATAGGTTTAGGATCCGGTTACTTAAGCGAAATCCTGGAACCCTTTTAAGTTAAACTTTCCAATCAAAGTTACTTTTCTATTAAGTAAAGAGTCTAATTTCTTAAAAGTGAGTTTACTACTTTAACGCGGTAAGCGCTTTCCATAAGTGACAATGAAGAGTATAATTAAAGAGTAAGTTCGATTCTGAATACGCGAAAGCGACAATTCCTGCTAAATTAGTTCTTTTCTAAGTAGGAAAGATTGTCCCGTAAGCTATCTTAGTGGAGATGATTAGAGCACTATTGATTGATGTGAATTACATTTTAGAATTGTTATTTATCTGTTTTATTTAAATCCTTTATTTCACTTTCTTCCTTTTAAACTGTTTCATTCGCCTTAGCTAAACACTGTAGAATTTAGGAACAATAATTTTTTACTATTGGCCTCTATGGGATCAATATATTTTAAAACTATACGATAGGTTGTGCAGTTGCAGCTAGTTTGTTTACACCTAATCAAGTTTTTGGCGTCGGTGTCGGGGACCAATTACGTCAAATATTGTAACTTTTTTGTTACACCGTATAGACTAAGGAATTCTTGTCTCTATTATGATGTATCACCCAAATTCTCTCTACAATTACCACTCCCAATATTTTGTGGAATCTCAAGATTCCCATAAATCCAACCTAAAATTATTAATGGATAATTTCATTTAGATGCAGACTCTCTGTAGGCTAGGATCTATGTGGAGGAGGTTTGTGGCAACACAAACTCTCTAGAATGATGAGTTTAGAAAACAAAGTCTCCACATTAATGAAAACCTTAGGCAACTGAACGCTATTGTCGAGTCCTTCGCGACTAACAACAGAGCACTTGAGACTCAAATCTCTCTGCTCGCACAGACACCTTTAGAACCCTTCCCTGAGAGACCTGTAGATGTTGTAACAACCAATAGTGTAGAGTTCTTGTGAGAAAAGAGTAGAGATTAAGAAAAATCCACCGACACCACCCGAATGGGATGTTGTTGAAGAGTAGAGAAGGAAACACCTTATATTGTCCCTTCTCCCTACAATCCACCTATCTCTTTCCCCCAAATATATGTGGAAGCTAAGGTAGAGTCCCAATCTAAAAGGTATGTGGAAGTATTGAAAAATATCAACACTAATGCACCTTTATTTGAGGTTCTGCATAAAAATAGAAAATTAGATAACCTTGAAACCAGAGAAATCATTAATATAAAAAGAGGAATGTTAACCTTTGAGATGGTGGATGAAAGAACTAAACTCAAACCTGAGAAGATGATACTCATGATAGAGCCAGAACCACCACTACGAGTTCAAAGGAATGAACCACCCCATAGAAGGAAGAAAGGAAAAGGTGAGGGATATGTGAGATGACTTGATAAGTGGCCCTAGAAACAGAAGAATATTAAAAGTTTGATCAAGGAGTCATTCTAGAAAGAACCACCATGAGTACTTACACTTCTGGGTCGTCGAGTTAACGACGTAAAAAGAAGCGTTATGTGGGAGGCAACCCACTAGTTTTTAATTTAATGTTTTCCTTTTATTCTTTGAATTTGCATAAAATAGAGAAATGTATCGATTCTCACGTCTCAGCTGCATCTAGGTGAAAATTCTCTAGATGACGATCCTAGAGATGACCAGGTTCCTACGGACATTCCTGTGAATGTCGCTGCTGGTGGTGACACTGATGATGAGTATGATAGGAGAGATCATGTCTCTCCCATTTGTAACTCACCTCCTCCCTATTCTTCACATGGTTATGATACACCTGCACACATCGCACTGTATTTTTCTAACGCCTTTGCAGGTACTTCCTCCAGATGCGGGCAATATGATGAGTTGCTTCAAGAATTGTGCAGTCGAAGATTTTGTGATGATTAACGTGATAGCCTATTTTACACCATGTATTAGTAACAACAAGATATGCAAGCGTCACAAGCTCAAAACTAACATTCATATGCAAGTGATACGAGAAACCCAAGCAAACATGTGCACCATGCAAAGGCAGTTTCAACAAATGAAAGTATCTCAAAATTCCCGCCGCCAAAGTATAAGTGGTCAGTGAAGACAGGGACAATAAGAGCAGTATCAAATAGGATTTGGCACGCAGTAGTATTCATACAGGTTCTATCATTTCTCTTTCACCTTGGATTAAAACATAGAGGACAATTTTTCGTTTAAGTGTGGGAGAGAAATTTTACTACTTTCTAGTTAGATTTATTGCTTTATTTTACTTTCGTTGTTTTATCTAGTTATTACATGTATTGTTAAGTCTTTAGACGTAGTTTTTGTTGTCTATTAAATTTCTTCCTTTTCTTGAGACATACCAAAAAAATTTGCAAAGAAAAATAGTGTTTGTTTTAAATTTGTGGCCTATTAGACAAGTTTAGGACATGTTATAAAGACTTGGGAAATATCCTGAAATAGCAGTAACATCTTAACACAGTAAGTCTCTTAATTATAGAAATCGATTTGGATAATTGTTATATCTTAGACTTAAAATCTCACACCTAAATAAGTCCTTAAGTAGTTTATTTTAGCAGTCAGCACCATCTTAAGCACACTCTACGTAGGGAAGCCGAAGCATATAAGTGAAGTGATCCAAAATTTTCTACTTTAGTTAATTAAAAATAGGGAATGCACCTTCTAAGTTTGGTGACCCTCGCCCGGTCGCTTAACCCAACACTTGTGGAACCTGCAAAAATAGAATAAAAACCTGTTGCTAATTGGTTCAGAGGTATCTGGTGATGTACTTGGTAGGGAAGATTACAGTCCAATCCCCCATAATTACAATTGGGTAAACAAAAGGGTTACGCCACCATAGGTACCAGAACCCCGTGCAAAGGATCAGAATCACTGACCAGTCGCCTTACTATGAGTATGTACGAATAACGAGCTTAATGTGATTGCGTCTGAATGAAAAAGGATGAAATATAAGATGAGTAAGTTAGGCTTAAGCATAATGATATGATCCATATTAGTTTGTATAGCAAGGAGACTTATGACCGCAAAATGCAGAATATGTTATTACGATGCTTTTGATTTCAGTGACTTAGTACCTATCGATGTGATTTTTTTTGAAGTATAGCCTTTCCAAAGCACAAAGTAGCTATTAATTCTGTTTGATTTACTTACATTTTGCTTGAGGACAAGCAATGATTCAAGTGTGGGAGAGTTTGATGACGCCTAAACCTATCATTTATTGACCTGATTTACGCATGTTTTCCTATTGTTTTTAATTCATTTTCTACTGTTATGCTAGCTATTTACTTTGTCTCAGAAAATTCACTAATCAGGAGCTGTTGGCAAAGAAACGAGGAAAAATGGACAAAAAGCCAGGAAATGGAGTAGACAAGCACCTCTGGAAACCCCTATGGCGTTCATCCTAGGGGTGTCATGGGTGGTCCACGCACCAAGTAGTGGGATGACCTAGTCATGCCCACTTTGTGAGCATGGCGGTCGCCACCCTTCAGAATGCCCAAATGGTTACAAACCAACAAAGCTTGGTCTCCAAGGAGTCACAAATGGTTCCTACTTTTTATCCACGAAGTTAAAGCAGTTCCTAGGTATTTTCTAGGGTTTTGGACTCCTATAAATTCCCCTTTCCATACCATTTTTTCAGGATCCAAGTTTGGTGCACACTTAGGCCATACTTTGTCCAATTGTAAGCATAACCCTTCATACTAAAGAATTATTGTGCCACGAATCAAGTTTGAATCATTCCTATACAAGTTTTATTTCCGTCAAGATTACTTTAGCATTTATTGTACCAGTTTCAAGACTCCGTTTGGAGAAGGTTTTAAACTCATTTCGCCTTTATATTTACTTTGTCTTGTCTTTACTTTTCTACTTTATTTACCCCGCAATTATTCTCTTCATCTTATTTACCTCTATCGCAACTTTATTTCACAACGCTTTTTACTCGTCATTATGTTTACACTTAAAACCCTTTATGTTTTGTTTTTAATAACCATGTCCGGCTTAACTTATTAGTGTTGGGATGTGAGGATCGTCAATAGACTGTGTTCTACATGTTGTCTCTTTAGGATTACCTTTGTGGGTTGTTTTGGTTTAAACGTAGTTTTTCTGAATTCATTTTAATCTGCCTCTACAAAAGTGGGGGAGTGAAAACGTCGGGTAAGATCGAAAGTCGTCCGACATTAAAGACTAAAATTGGTTTGTTTTGCATTAACAAATACTGCGAAAGCACTTTGTTAATTAATTTGGGAGTCTAATATTTCAAGAAACCGATTTTAAAAATATATACAAAAGCGCGCCGTTTATAGGTTTAGGATCTGGTTACCTGAGCGAAAGCCTAAAACCCTTTTAAGTTAAACTTTAAAATCATAGTTACTTTTCTGTTAAGTAAAAAGTCTAATTTCTTAAAAGTGAGTTTACTACTTTAACACGGTAAGCGCTTTCCAAAAGTGAAAATGGAGAGTATAAATTAGAGAGGAAGTTCGGTTCTGAATACGCGAAAGTGACAGTTCTTGTTAAATTAGTTCTTTTCTAAGTAGGAAACATTGCCCCGTAAGCTATCTTAGTGGAGATTATCAGAGCACTGTCGATTGATGTGAATTACATTTCAGCATTGTTATTTATCTGTTTTATTTAAATCCTTTATTTCATTTCCATCCTTTTAAATTATTTCATTCGCCTTAGCTAAACACCGTAACAATTAGGAACAATAATCTTTGACTATTGGTCTCTCTGGGATCGATATATTTTAAAACTACACTATAGGTTGTGCATTTGCAGTTAGTTTGTTTACACCCAATCAGGAACGAACGAGAATTCTACCCTTGGTTGAGGAACGATCTTCTATGATGCGGATAATGGTACAACATATAACTATATAAATTTGACTTCACCGACCCTAGGTATTTCCCGGGAAAAGAAAGAAAATTTTAGAGACATTCTCACCATATTATTACAGACAAGTGTGTTGTTTCTTTTGTATAGCAAAAAATAGTAAAGGCTCTTAGGAAAAATAGATATCCTGTCATAGCTAGCGAACGCCGGTGGTCCATTCTAAACTTTGAAGTGAATAGAAACTTCAAAGAGCAAAAAGCGTGCCCGAAATTACATGAATTTGTAAATAACGGTGATGCTATAAAAATGACCGGCGTAAAGCTCTAAAGTTAAAAATACTTGAAATATCGAGGTAAAATATTTCATTATGAATTCAAAATAATCACACCTGAAGAACAAAAGCTTGGGAAACGTTGTAGGAAATAATCACTACAAGCAAAAGTAAAATCAAGCCGAAACATCTGGATCCGAGGCACTGTTATCACCTTCCTTATTCAACCCAGAAGCATACTTAAATGGGTCCATATCCTTGCCTAATCCACAACTTTTTCTCGGACTCTGAGCACGTCCCATATAGTCTATTGAATAGCATCATGAAATGCCCGACTTAGTTCGGCCACCCCTTTCTAAAGAGCTTTTGAGGCCCATGACCTCGGATGAGGCTAAGAAGGGTAAATCTTTAAATGTAGCAAGGTGCATATCTCAAATTCAAAAAAGGGAAGCAGAAGTCCTATTATTGTAAAAATACACTCATAAAACAAGATCATGTAGTCATCGAAAGAGCTGCATAGCCTCTTTTCCCCCGACACTGGAAGGTCCAAACACTCTAAAGGGTCTCTAACCACAATGTTAGCCTCGCAAAGGAAGGCCTCAGTACTCAAATCTGAGGAAGTACTCACTACCTTTGCATCTACTAAATTATATATCAGCGTATTCAATTGACATCGGAGATTTAAATGCTCCAGCGTCTTAGTTTTGCTAGGCTCACAACATACAGTCCGTAGGTGAGTCTGAACGAAATCTCAGCATGTTTCCTCCTTTGCAAATTGACTTGTACCTAGTCTTTTGACAAGATAGGAGAGGGCATTGGGACCTTGGCATTTGTTATTCTTCCCCCAACATTTGAAATAAGAGCATCTAACGACCCAAAAGAAGACTTTTCTTCCTCCAAGGAAGTCTCAGGTGTTCTTTCTGACCCAGAGTCGTCAAATATGGATATAATTTTTAGCCCTGCCTGATCATTATTAAGTGAAAGATGTTGAGAATCATGAAATGACCCAGATGAAGCTTCCACTCCAGAATCACTAACTAAATCGACAATGTTGTCACTCATCCTAACTAAGGAAACAGTAAATGTTGAAGGAGTAAGTTAAGTTAGAAGGGTACATAATTAAAAGAGATTGATGAAACAAGAAGAATGAAAAAGGAAAAACCTTTAAGAGGATATTTGAATTATTTCAAGTGATATTATTAATAGGGATGACAATTATACTCACCCTATGTGGTACCCGAAAAATTTACCCACAACGGGTAGGGTAAAAACCCGCAAAATCAGTACGGGCATAGATAATTACCCACTAAAATAAGAGGGTATGAATGCGGATACGAGTATCTTAGTACCCAACCCACCCCATACCTGCACAATATATATTTATATATATTTATTTTCATTATTGTGTATATAAGTTAATCTAACTGTTTTATTAAATACCTCACTATTAAAGTTTTGCGCATTTTTATATAAATGTTTATTTATTTCAACTCAACAATAACATCCTCAAATTTTTTTAAATGTTAAAAAATTAAAATGACATGATAAATTATAATTGATCTATCATTTTTTATTAGAAATGTAGGTAAGCAAGTATGAGTATGGGTACTTAGGGATTTTTTGAAACTGCGGGGTTTGGGGACAGGTACTATAGTACCCTGCCCAAACCATGCTCATTATCATATCTAACTATTAAGAAAAAAGGAATGAAGACGTTTCTCTGGAGGAGTAACTGAAAGCATGAAAGCTAAAACGTTGCGAAAACTTCCAAATACTTAACTCACTTTCTCTATAAGCAATCACAAGACAACTAATAGAATTCTACTTATGGAAACACGCGAAACTTAAGTGCACTTAAGCACTTCATGAACTGCGCCACATCCTAGTTGGTCACAACATCGCACGTGTCAGGAATTTGTGACTAAGTGTCTCAAGGATGAAACAACGTTATATGTGTATGTTCCCCATTACTTTTCAAAAAACTGATTCCCGAGAGATTTAGTTCTATTCCACACCGAACTACGATATGGAGGCCGATCAATGATAGTTATGGCTTTCCCCGACTCATTTAGTGCCCGATAAAGTCTTGGGGCAATTGTTTTGGACCGGCCAACGTCCCAATTGACCAAGACCCGATCCATCTCAAGCCCACTGTACTCGACCCAAAAAACAGTTCACATGCCATTAGAAGGTACACAATCACTAATCTCAAATTTCACTTTACTCATCTTAAATCTTGAACTAATTTAAGCGTTGGAGTATTAGCCATGCAGGTCCAATTCGGCCATCGCAAAAGAGATTAGAATAATAGTGTAACTTTTTAGAACTCAAAATAGTCTTTTCAATTATTTATTTATGATTTTATTTAAATTTGTTAATTATATATTAATTAAAATGATAAAATTTTCATTTTTTTATAAAGAAAAACATATTTTTCAAATTAATATATTATTTATTCCTATAGTTTCAAATGTTAAATTGAGATAAGAGTATAACTTGATTGTCAAACAAATAAAGCGCCCGGATATATATGAGTTTTTTCCTTTGGGGCAGAGTGTAGAGTCGCTGTTGAGAATCCAGTCACTTAGATGAGAGCGAAACCAAAGACTTTTTAGTGTTAGAGGTCATATATTAGTTATATGACAACGAATTTGCGAGAACAAACAAATAACAGAGGTTATACAACTGAGGTAATATACAATATATGTTGCCTTTCTTGAAAGGAACTGCAAAAAGATAGCAACCAGAAGGAACAAGATATATAGTACATATCAATATCCATGGACTTGACTCATCATAAAAATAATATGTGCATAGACTCGTAGACTAACTGAGGATTGAGAAATGGTCCTGCATTCTTGTTAAAGAAATATTAAAGGCAGACTGTTTCACACTAAAGTTACCCTCGTTATTATGACCGATTTTCGGATGAATTTTATTTAAACTATATATTATTTTTAATTTGATTATAATTATTAAGTGTATTTTATATTTGTGAAATATTGGATCAAATTTTAGTGTTGTTGATTTTGATGTTCTCAGAAAGGAAAATTTTTATGTTTCGACCGAAGACAAGCATGAAGTCGAAACTGGTTCACATGCTGACGTCGAAGTGTTACATGCTGTAGTCGAAATTAGTTCTTGTATGTAATGTCGAATTGGACCTTATTTTTGAATCTAATTGTTTAGGTTAGCTTGTTTAAGTTAACTTAGTAACCTATAAATATGCTAGTTCTCTTAGGTTGTTGAGAGAGACCAATTATTGTTATTCACTTGTAATCTTTTGTATTCTAATTGAGTAATTAAGTGAATAGAAAAAACAGTTTGCCCAAACCCTATTCTTTTTATTTCTTCTCTCTCTCTCTCTCTCTCTCTCTCTCTCTCTCTCTCTCTGTGTGTGTGTGTTAATCTAACTGTTTTATTGCTCATCAAGAGACTCCGTTTCTCAAAGATTTAATTTGTTAATTTGTACCGTTTGTTACAACAAACTAGTGTGATGAGCGTGGAGGAAGATGCCGTCAACAAAGTTTAAAATTGAGAAGTTCACCAAAGTTAATGATTTAGGTTTATGGTGCTTGAAGATGTGAGTCCTTCTTGTTCAACAAGGTTTGCTAGAAGCATTAAACGGAGAAGACGACATGTATGTTGCATTGATGGACAAGGATAAAACAAATATAATCGAGAAAGCCCGCAATGTTATTGTTCTGAGTCTTGGTGATAAGATTCTCAGACAGATTTCGAAGGAGACGACAACAACTAGTGTTTGGATGAAACTCAAAGGATTGTATATGACAAAATCCTTGGTGAATCGTTTGTACTTGAAGCAAGTTTTGTATTCATTCAAGATGAATGAAGATAAAGCTTTGACGAAGCAGTTGGATACGTTTAACGAGATGATTCTTGATCTTGAGAATATTGATGTTACCATCAGTGACGAATATCAAGCGTTGTTACTGTTGTGTTCTCTACCTAAGTCGCATGCTCATTTCAAAGAAATCCTCTTGTAGAGAAGAGAGTCCCTGATCTTTGAAGAAGTTCAATCAGCCTTGTATTCTAAGGATTTAAACGAAAGAAAGGAGCAGAAACCATCATCAGTTGGCGAAGGGTTGTCCGTTAAAGGGAAATTCTTGAAAATAGATAGTAGGTTTGAGAAAAAGAAAGGTAAAACTCAACAGAAGTCTTATGGTGGTGATGTTTTTGATATTAGGTGTTATCACTGTAAGAAGAAAGGTCACACAAGAAAGGTGTGTTCTGAGCGCCTGAATAATCATGGAGGTAAGGACAATGGCAATGCAGATATTGTGCAAGATAATTATGAATCACCTGATGTCCTTATAGGTTCGAGCAACAACTCTTGCAAAGAGTGGATTATGGATTCAGGATGTACTTGGCATATGACTCCAAACAAGAATGTGTTTGAAGAATTATGTGATTAAGATGGTGGATTAGTGATGTTGGGAAACAATAAAGCTTGTAAAATTGCAGGTATTGTATCTGTGAGATTCAAGCTCCATGTTGAGTCAATAAGGCTATTGACTGGTATTAGGTATGTACCTGATCTTAAGAGGAATTTTATTTCTCTTAGTGAATTCGACAAGAAAGGATATGTCTTCAAAGGAGAGCAAGGTATCCTGAAAGTCATGAAGGGGTTGAAGGAAGTCTTGAGAGACTTGAAGAAACAAGGCTTGTATACCCTTGAGGCTGAGGTTGTAAGTGGTTCAATAGGTTTTTTTGCATCTACGAAATCGGTGTTGAAGATAGAGTTATGGAACATGAGATTGGGACATGTCAGCGAAAGAGGCCTGGTCGAACTGGGGAAACAAAACCTGCTATGTGGTGACAAAGTCGAGAAGTTGGAATTTTGTGAACCTTGTGTATTTGGGGGCCTGCAAAGAATCCTTCAATGTGCAAGGTATTTTCTATCCATAGTTGATGCCTATTCTAGAAAGTTATGGGTATTCATTCAGAAGTCTAAGGATGAAACTTTTGAGAATTTCAAAAGTTGGAAGGTTTTGGTCGAAACACAAACTGGCAAAAAGGTCAAGAGATTGAGGACCGACAATGGCCTTGAATTTTGCAATGAAACTTTCAACAACGACTGTGTCGAGTCTAGGATTGCAAGGCATAAGAATGTAGCAGGTAGTCCTCAATAAAATGGCTTAGCTGAGAGATTTAATCGAACACTCCTTGAAAGTGTTAGATGCATGTTAGTTGGTGCTGGATTGAAGAAGGTATTTTGGACGGAGGTTATTTTGACAGCAACTTATCTGATAAATAGATGTCCCTTGACTGCCTTGGGAATGAAGGCATCTGAAGAAGTTTGGTCGGGTCAACTACTAAATCTCGACAAACTGAGAGTATTTGGCTGTTTATCCTATGCTCACATTAGGCAAGACAAGGCCGAGCCTAGAGCTCTGAGATGCATGTTCCTTGGTTATCCCAAGGGAGTCAAAGGCTATAGGTTGCGATGCCTAGAACCAGCTCACAGAAGATATATCATAAGTCGTGATGTAGTTTTCAATGAAGTCGAGATGGCGTTCAAAAAAACTAGTGATAGTGGTCGAAGTGCAGAAATATCTGAAGAGGAGCTGGAATAGGTTGAGATTCCTTTTGAGGTGGAGCATAGTGATGCTGAAGTGCATAACCCAGATGAAGTCGAAGAAGAAGAGCAATATGCTAAAGAGACTGAGGAAACTGTTGATGACTACCTACTAGCAAGAGATAGGTCGAGAAGAGTCACCAAACCACCTCAGAGACTTAGTTATGCAAATCTTATAGCTTTTTTCTTAATCTCTATAAATGAGGTACTTGAGGAAGAACCTAGATACTACAAGGAAGTTATGAGGAGTCGAAATAAGACTGAATGGCGAAAAGCCATGGATGACTAGATGAAATCTCTTCATGATAATAACACTTGGGAGCTGATTGAGAAACCTACAGGAGCCAGGTTAGTCAGTTGTTAGTGGATTTTCAAGGTCAAGGAAGGAATCGAAGGAGTAATGTTGAAGCACTTTAAGGAAAGATTGATTGTTAGGGGGTTCAGTCAGAAAGAAGGCGTCGACTCCAATGTTGTGTTCTTACCTGTTGTAAAGTATAGATCCATTAGAATATTGTTAGCCATATTGGTTAAGTTCGATTTGGAACTTGAAAAAATGGATGTGAAGACAACCTTAATGTATGGTGATCTAGATGAAACGATTCTGATGCAACAACCTGAAGGGTATTGCGAAAGGGATAAGAAAGATTATGTGTGCAAGCTGAATATGTCTTTGTATGGCCTGAAACAATCTCCTCGGCAGTGGAACAGGAGATTCAACAAGTTCATGGCACACATTGGTTTCACTAGGAGTTAGTTCGATCACTGTGTTTATTCAAATTTTGACCTAAAAATCACTTGTTATTTTGATGCTTTATGTGGATGATATCCTCATAGCTAGCAACAATGTTGAGGATGAAATAGAGGTGAAGGCTGAACTCAGTAAGGAGCTTGAAATAAAGGATCTGGGAGCTTCCACCAGGATTCTTAAGATTGACATTCAGAGAGATAGAAAGTTGTCCAAATTATGCTTATCTTAAGAGACATACCTACGGAAGATTCTCGACAAGTTTGATTTATCGAATTCAAAGTCTGTTGTGACTCCGACAAATCCTTAATTTAAGCTCAGTACTACTCAATGTCCAAGTACTAGAGCTGGAAGAATCTATATGAGTAGCATTCCATATGCTAGTATAGTAGGTTATTTAATGTATGTTATGGTCTATACGAGGCCAGACATAGCGTATGAAGTGAGCCTTGTAAGCATTATATGGCCAATTTTAGAAAGACACATTGTCAAGATTTGAGATGGATTCTTAGGTACATAAACGGGTCTCTAAATAGAGTCTTGATTTATGGTGGAGCCTGTGGTGATGATAGCAAACTAGAAATCGAAGGACACTTCGACTCTGATTATGCAGGTTGTATGGATTCCATAAAATGTATTTATGAATATATGTTCACTATGTTCGACGCAACAATTAGTTGGAAAGCGACACTTTAGAAGGTTGTTGCCTTATCACCACTGAATCAGAATATATTTCCTACACTAAAGCTGTGAAAGAAGCATTGTGGCTTGAAGGTTTTGAAAAAGAGTTTAAACTTCAAGGTCGAGTTATCACTGTTAAATGTGATAGTCAAAGTGCAATACACCTGTCAAAGAATTCAGACTATCATGAGCGAATCAAGCACATCGATGTAAGGATGCACTTCGTCAGAGAGATAATCGAGCGTGGAGAAGTCCAAGTTTTGAAGGTTTCAACTGATGACAATGTCGTTTATATGATCACCAAGACATTGTCGAGCTGCAATTTTTTCCATTGTATGCAGTTGATAACGCTACATGATGAAAGCTAGATTATTCCCTGTTATTGTAGAGTTTGTTCCAAGGTGGAGATTTGTGAGATATTGGATCGAAATCTAGTGTTGTCGACTAGGATATTGTCAGTAGGGAAAGTTTTCATGTTTCGACAGGAAACAAGCATGAAGTCAAAGCTGGTTCACATGCTGACGTCGAAGTGTTACATGTTGTAGTCTAAGTTAGTTCATGTATGTAATGTCGAATTGGGCTTTGTTTCTAGATCCAATCATTTAGGTTAGCTTGTTGTTTAAGTTAGCTTAGTAGCCTATAAATAGACTAGTTATCTCAGGTAATTGAGAGAGGTCAATTTTTGTTATTGACTTGTAATCTTTTGTATCTTAATCGAGTAAGTGAATAGAAAAAACAATTTGCCCAAACCTTATTTTTTTTCTTTCTTCTCTTTCTCTCTCTCTCTCTCTCTCTCTCTCTCTCTCTCTCTCTCTCTCTCTCTCTCTCTCTCTCTCTCTCTCTCTCTCTCTCTCTCTCTCTCTCTATCTATCTATCTATCTATCTATCTATCTATCTATCTATCTATCTATCTCTGTGTGTGTGTGTGTATGTGTGTGTGTGTGTATGTTAACTTAATTGTTTCATTATTCATGAAGAAACTCCATTTCTGAAAGATTTAATTTGTTAATTGGTATCATTTGTTACAATAATATTAAAAAGGATTGTGATGTTTTATATAGTAGTTAATCTATAATGTTTTGTTCAAAATTAGAAATGACCGATAAAAGGATGGGACAATGTTTTATCTTTTGGTACAGTGGACAGGAGACTCACTTGTAAAGTTAACAATCTAATATTCAAGTAGTGAGAGAATAATGAGTGATGTATGAGTGATGAATTATATCAATACCTTAAAATAACACGCTTTATTTCTTACATAGTGGGAGTGATTAAAATCGTCTGCGAGGAGGAGTGTGTTGTGCAATGCGGATAATCGTCAGATTAATCATAACGCTAAATTATTAAGAGAAGAGTTATTTACTCTAACTGAGAATGGAGAAACATATATGTGAGGACGTAAAATCATATTCTTAATGTGGAAAAGAAAATGTCAATTCAATAGTAATCATTATTGAAGAGAAAACTATGTACAACTCACTAATATGTTCTATTCATAATGCACAAGACTCTTAAAAATTGAGAACTCATATCGTAGTATTAAATCATCCTATAGTCATCTAAGAGTTTGACTTAACATTATTTATTCTCATTCCTACACTCCTGTCTCTTATTTTAGTTGTGTTAATATTATATCTTGTTACCATAGAATTGCCTTTATCTTCAGTTTCCACAGGGAGAAATTAATCTCATTGAAGTTCCCAATCTCAAATTTTGTTGTCATGGTAATTTCAATTGAACCGGCTTGCACAATTTCATCGTGAATAACAACGTATATGTGGACACTATTGTATATTTTTACCACACACTGGAACAAATTTGGTATATGTTAACAATCACTGTAAAAGTATATAATAACACGTATGAATAATAACTATGAACAATATTTGCAGCAAAATAGGGACCAACGCCAATAGCTCTAATACCACTGTTGGATAATAGAGACACATGAAATAATATCAACACATCTAAAATAAGAGAAAACAATGTAGAAATGAGAAGAAATAATGTTAACTCAAACTCTTTATAGTGCATGAGACTTATAAATTGAGAACTAATATTGTAGTATTAAATCATCCTATAATAATCCAAGAGCTTGAGTTATCATTATTTCTTTTCATTTCTACACTTGTGCCTCTTATTTTAGTTGTGTTAATATTATTTCATGTTACTCTATGGTATCAAAGCTATTGGTATTGGTTCTTATTCCTCTTTGAATATTGTTTATGGTTACTATTCATACATATTATTGTATACTTTTACAGTGGTTTTTAAGATATACCAGATTTGTTTCAGTGTGCAGTAAAAATATACAATACTACCTATTGCGGTGGAAATAGGATATCAAACTATTAATTAGTTTGAATCACAATTCTTAATTCAGAACCGCTCTTTGATTTATCCGAAGGAAAAGGTCAAAAGAGGGAAAAACCTATTTTTTTGCATTGTAAACACAAAGCGGGGAGAGACCTAGGTAAGGGGTTGGTTAAGCTTAGGGAAGGTACTAGCACCCTAAACTTCTGTAGTACTCTACAGGAACCTTTTGTTTATTGTATGCTTTATTTTATTTTATTATCTGTTTGAAATATATATTGAGCTAAGGGATAGAGTGACCTAAAGACCTAAGGGTTAGTCCTAAGTTTACTCGGCAAGATGTTGCATCTTGTGCCTACGTATCCTGGATAGGGAATGGAATCAGAGTAATCGTAGTTCCCCTTAAAAGGGAGGTTAGAAACGTCTTGACTATGGTCAAGGTTTCAATGAGGAATAAACGTATCTTAGGGACACGCTTACGTGGAGTCTTTGAAACTCCTATTTCTATGTTGAATTTGTTAATTGAAAATTTAGGGTTGAAATTAGGGATTCCACGGCAGGAAACCCTAAACAGAGTACGACGACTCTTTGACCTAATGCTAGGGTAAAGGGAATTTTCGTCCACGGCGGGACACCTAAACTAATTAGGATTTTGAAATGGTTGAAACTAGGGTTATTGACTCGGCGGTCAAACTGTTAATCCTAATTCCTTCAGAGGGCGAAACGGTAAAAACATGCAAACAACGAAATTATTACGTGGCAGACATAAAAGAATATGAAAAATAAAGCAAGCAGAAAAGGAAAGCATCGCGACCACTCGCGTAAATTACAGATTCCAAAAAACAAAAATAAAATAAATCGCGACCATAGCCTCGCGTAAATTACATCCATGGGACAAAATAAATTAAATAACTGAAATATGGAAGCTGCAACGGCAAAATCCGAGGGTTAGACGAAAACAAAACGACTAAATCAACCTTTATTTTTGCAGTTTTTATTAAAAGGAAAAGTTAATTGCTTTAGTATTTACAAGAAAATGATTTTTGACTAAATGAAGTTTTAGTTTTAACTTATCTTAATAAAAATTAATAAGTTAATTTTTATTTATTTAATAACTTAATTTAAACCTTATTACATAAAAAGAAAAATAAAAATAAAAATATAAAGAGTCTTGGGATTAAATAAAAATGACCTTTATCTTTTAAGTTTTTAAAAAAAAACTATCATTAATTTATTCACAAAAGTTCCTCCTACTTTTAGTTAAAATTTAATCTTCATTTATGAGTTAAATTAAATTACCTATTACGGTTAGAAAATTCTTTAAATTCTATTTTTAAAAGAAATACTTAATTTCTATTTTGAATTTTTATTAATGAAAGACCAATTAATTTAAATTCTGGAAAAAAAGCTATGAACGTTATTACTTCTTAGGTAGAGGTTATATAAAGAATAAAACGTTTCAATTAGTGAGTTAGAGAAATGACCAATACAGAAAACAAATAAAAAAGAACACGAAGCGCACAGTCATTAATTGGACAGAAGGGTTAATACATGATTCATATGTTGGGGTCCTCAAAACCTCTCTCCTTCTCCGCGAGTGCGGCGGTCATTAGAGCTTGCTGAAGCTTTCCTTCCTTCTTTCACTGGCTCTTGCATGTCTTCCCCGTCTTCTCCTTTGTTCCTGAAACACGAAAAAACCCCAAACTAATATTCAATTGCTCACCTTATTTAGAGGTTAGGAGCGATTGTCTCACGGTTGCTTTTCGGTATTCACCGGTGAAACGTTGATGATGATGAGGTTCTCGCCTCTTATGAACCTCGGTTGACGGTGATGACGCCTCGTTGATTCTCTGGATCACTACGATGGGCTTTCAGGTTCCTTTTGACTCTTCTTGTTCTTCGGATGATGATGAAGCTATGAGCTTCTGAATCCGACTCTTTATTGCGCCGCCGCCGTTTTTTTTTACTGCTGAACTTGGTTGGCCGCCGCTTTTAACTCTCTTCCAAACTCGGTTAGGGTTTTTTTTTCTGGATCCTCTCTTTAAGGTTTGAATCCCCTTCTTATATCCTAATCTCTGCTGATTTATGGGCTTTTCAGTTTCGTTTTGATTGCGTACTTTGCTGCAGAATTTCCGGATGACTTTGTTGTGCTTATTGACTAGGTTCATTATATTTATCAGTTGGAACTTGGCTTGTTGTTGGCTTTGCGGAAAAGTTGTTTTGATCCGTTGGGACCCGTTGAGGTGCTGAACTGACTTACGCTATGTGGAACCTGCTTGTTGAAACAGTTCATTGGACTGATTCCTGAACTGGTTCGAACTGGTTTGAAATTGGTTTGCTTGAACTATTTTCTGGAATTGGTTCTGAAACTGGTTTACTTGAACTATTTCTGAAATTTCCTTGATTTGATTTTCTGAACTGTTTTTTTGGATGGACTTCTGAACTTGTTTTGATGGAATTGTTTTGCTTTGGAACGGTTGGCGTTACAGTCCAACTCTGGGCAAACCGCCTTTCCGAAAACAAATCACTTCTCAAACCAGCTTTCGAAATGAGCTCTTTTCGGTAAAATCATTTTGACCCACACTTCCTTTTTTACTCTCTTTCTCGGCTGTCCCAACAATAAGAAACGGATGTTATCGGTTTATAGCCGCGGTCGAGTTTGGAAATGGGAGTTCGGCTGCGGCATTTTGTCGTGCCCTCCCGACATCCAATGATGAGACTTATCTGAGGGTGTCAACCAATTGAAAAACCATTTTGTCTACTTTAACTTTAATATTTTGTCTGCTCTGTTTTGTTTATTCAGTCGCAGGTATGAAGAAAGCTCGGAGGAGTTAATCGGAAGAGTCATCTGGCCTGTTTATGGGTTTCAGTGGAGGCACTTTGGTGCTAGGTATACTAACATGCATAATGACTATGTCGGCCAAGGAGTTGATCTGCTTTTAGATGTTATCAACAAGATAAAGCATAATCCTGATGATAGACGAATCATTCTCTCTGCATGGAATCCAACAGATCTTATATTGATGGCACTTCCACCCTGCCACACGTGTGCACAGTTCTATGTAGCAAATGGGGAGTTATCATGTCAAATGAATCAGCGATCTGCTGACATGGGTCTGGGTGTGCCATTCAACATTGCATCTTACGCCCTCCTAATATGCATGATTGCTCATATTTGTGAACTTGTTCCAGGTGATTTTATCCATGTTCTTGGAGATGCACATGTTTACCAAACTCACGTGAGGCCTTTGCAGGAGCAGCTTCATAACCTGCCAAAACCTTTTCCGACTTTGAAAATCAATTCAAAGAAGAAAGATATAGATTCTTTTGTGGCCACTGATTTCAAGCTCATTGGCTATGATCCTCACCAAAAGATTGAGATGAAGATGGCTGTTTAAAATAAGAGAGATCTTAGTCCCCACTTCAGGTTGTTTCTGCTGTTTGAAATGAGGTACAACAATGGGGTTATGGAATAACATCAATTTGTTGAATGCACGTTAATGCAGTCAAGTCATGCCAATAATTTAACAGAAATTGTGTACACCAGAGCCCATCTTGAAAATGGATTTACATGTGCAACTGATTTGGAAGCATAGCTAATTATTATTAGGAAGTGTTTCTAAGAGAGTTATAAAGCATAGGGGTTAAGACCATTTCTATTTCTCAAAAAGTATTAACTAGTAACTAATGAGCTCTATGCCATTTGTCAAATGTTTTACTTTTATGCCAGTTCATCTTAAAGATACAAAAATGTCGCCCAAACAACTCCATTTTACATATTTGTCTTTGTTGCTTTTGTAATTTACTGCAACACGAAACAAACTACGTAACCTGTTAATAGTTAGCTGATGCAAAAAATGAGATGATATGCGACATGAATCGACTAATCTGAGGGTAAAATTTGGGGTATTACAGTTGCCCCTATTTAAAGAGCTTCACCGGATGATTTGAGCGGCGAAGACTCGAGAAATCATGGTGGAGGAATTTAAATATAGATAACCGAAAATTTTGCCCTTAGATGCAGTGATATGCAATGCTATGGACAAAACAGAACAGACTATAATACTGACAATGCCATGAATTTAGTATGGTGCGTATGATAGAATGGCAAATGCAAAGATGCAGACAACACGACGACATAGGGGACAGACGCGACGAACGAACCACACTGGGAATGCGACGCACTGGGTGACAGCACGACACTGGGGAATTCTAAAGTGATAGTCAACTGGTGCGAGTACGACCAATTATCACTTTAGGAAAAAGAAATAGTAGAATGGGATCCTCAATGGAGATGGCACCGGTGAGACGGCCTACACTGGGGAAATTTAAGAGTAATTATCAACAGGTTCAGGTGTGACCGGCTCATACTCTAGAGTAAGAAAATAAAATTGGATCTGCACGACTGTAGGATCGATTAACAAGATGATGGAGCATTGAGCAAAGAATAACATTCGAGCTTCTGTAAACTTTCCCTCGTGACAGGATCAAACAGAATTTTCAGGAGTCCGTAAAAATATACAGGGTACAACCGGCTGTATGCCAAAATAAATGGACTTAAATGAAACGCCCTGATAAGCTTTCTCGAGAGAGAACTGCCACTTATCATTGGAAGGGACTTAAATGCCAAACTGGATAAGCTCTCAAATAAAGAGGCTGCTGCCTATCGGTGAATAACAGCTGAAAAATTGATTGATGAGCTCCGCTGGAGGGATTGTCACTCATCTGATAAATAAACCTCTTCATATTTAAGGTCGACGCCCGGAATATGATTCAGATTCTTCTTTTACTAAAGGATAAACGAACTTCTTCATACTTCAAGGTCGGCGCCCTGAATATGATTCAGTTTGTTCTTTTACTAAAGGATAAAATGAACATCTTGCTATCTCAAGGTCGGTGCCCTGATCATGGTTCAATTCCTTCTTTTACTAAAGGATAAAATTGTCCGCGGCGGAACGCCTAAGCATGAGTACGGCGACTCAACGTCTTAAAGTTTAGGAAAAGATATGTCCACGGCGGGACACCCAAGCATAAGTACGGCGGCTCAGATTCTCAAGGTTTAAATGATATATCCACAGCGGGAAGCCTAAGAGTGAGTGCGGTGACTCAACGTCTTAAGGTTCAAATGATATGTCCACGAAGGGACGCTCAAGCATGAGTGCGGCGACTCGATGTCTTAAGGTTTAAATGATATGTCCACGGCGGGACGCCTAAGAGTGAGTGCGGCGACTCAACGTCTTAAAGCTAATGTAGGTGGTACGCTCCTCGGATGGGAACTGTCGCTTGTTTGTAGAGGACTGTACATGATTTCTTTGAAAGATAGCGCAAAATAAATGCACGTTCAGGTAGGTTCAGTGACCGACGGGCCAGAAGTTCGATCTATGATTGGGCTAGAAAGAACTGATGAACCGGACTCCATTGAGGAAATAAACTCAACTGGGGATTCTCTTATCCTATCATGGAAAGATAACTGAAATAACCATCGTCCAAGAGGGTTGAACTCTGTGGGGAAACTAGAAACAAGTAGGTATTTTATGCTTAGGGCTGACGATCTACATGGAGAGAGCGGACAAACACAGTTACTCGGCGGTAACTACAAGGATGACGATAAATAGTAAGCATACAAATGCTAATGCGTATGCCAAAGTGTATACGAATGTGTATGTTCATGTGTATGACAATGAAATGAAAATGAGTATTGTTGCGGTGGAAATAGGATATCAAACTATTAATTAGTTTGAATCGCAATTCAATTCACAACCGCTCTTTGATTTATCCGAAGGAAAAAGTCAAAAGAGGGAAAACCTATTTTTGCATCGTAAACACAATGCGGGGAAATTCTAGGATTCGGGGGTTGGTTAAGTTTAGGGAAGGTATTAGCATCCTAAACTTCCGTAGTACTCTACGGGAACCTTTTGTTCAGATGTTTACTATTTGCTTTATTTATTTGCTTAAGGTATATGTACAAAGGGATTAAAAGTGAGAAAATAGACCTAAGGGGTTAATTCTAAGTTTACTCGGCAAGACATCGCATCTTGTGCCTACGTATCCTTACGGGAATGGAATCAGAGTAATCGTAGTTCCCCTCAAAAGGGAGGTTAGAGACTTCTTGACTGTGGTCAAGGTCTCAAGGGGAATAAACGCATCTTAAGGACACGCTTACATGGAGTGTAGAAACTCCAAATCTCTACGTTGAATTGTTAAGTTGTAATTAGGGTTAAATTAGGTTAGGGATTCCGCGGCGGGAAACCCTAAAATGAGCGCGGCGGCTCTTTGACCTAATGCTAGGGGTAAAATGGTAATTTTGTCCACAGCGAGACATGTATGAAAATTTAGGGTTGAAAAGGTGTAAGGGTTGAAGGTGAGGACTATTGACACGGCGGTCAAACGGCTAGACCTAATTCCTTCGGAGGTGTAGTGTGACAGAATAATTGAGGAATGTGTGAGAAATTAATCATACGAGCAGGGAAATAATGACAGAAATTAAAATCATACATGCAGAAATTTAAAGGCAGAAATTAAAACGCGATTGTTAGGGTTCGCGAGGTTACATGAGAGGAGCAGTTACAATATAGTAATGACATTAAAATGAAATAAATAACGGTAAACGCAATAAACTGCAAAACGAGCAAACACCATTAAGGGGCAGAATTGTCAGATGGTGACGAAGTGAAATTATGCATCTTTTTTTGTGGTTTTATTTTGTGATATAACCTTCAATTTAAATTAAAATGGAATTCTTAATATTAATTTAACTCAACCCTAAAACTATTTTACCCTAATTATTATTTTTTTTTTAAAAATTTTAATACATTTATTTAAAAAAAGGTTTTTATTTATTATTATAAAAAGGTTTTTTATTTTATTATAAAAAAGAGTTTTTAAATTATTATTTTATTAAAACAATTTTAATATTAGTTTTTTTTTAAAAAAGTTTAATAAAACTAAATTAATTAATTATATAAAAAAAAAGAAAAAAAGGTAAAAAATAAAAGGGGTTGGGCCGGTCATCACTCCCGGACCCAACCCGGTTGAGGTAATTATAACAAAAGACAAGACTAGGGTTTCAGAACCCTCTCATCTTCGCGGCGCCGTTTCTCTCATTCATCTTCTTTGCTGCGTTTTGCTGCGATCTGATTCCCTAAAAACCTGAAAACACACAAATTTAAACCGTCAAATGTGAAAGGCGATGCACTCGTCGCTTACGTTTTGAACGATGATGATTTTCCGGTGAGTCTCTGAGGTTTCAATGGTCGATGATGACTCCTTGTCTGAGGCTAGACGGTGATCGCCGTTGATTACCCGCCGTCGGTGAAGGCAGTCGCGGTGGTCACGGGAGCTTTGCGCGAGGGTTTCGTTGTCCCTCTTCTTCTCTTCAATCGCGCGGTCGCTAGGGCTTTTCTTGCGATTGTTGTTCGCCGTTTTTTTCAAAGACGATGATGAGGACTTCGTTTCCTCTGAGTCTCGGCCGTTTCCTCTTGTTCGCGCCGCCTAGGGTTTTCCTTGCGATTGCTGATCGCCGTTCTTTCTAGGGTTTTTACGAGGTGATATCGTTCCCTTTTTATATCTCTCTGATTTCTCTTTTGGGCCTTTGTTAACAATGGATTTGCGTTATTTTTTACTGATAAGACTTGATTCTATTCGTATCTTGTGATGATTGGATTCTGATTGGGATTTCTTCCCCTTTTGGGAATCGTAACCGAACTTGTTTGGGTATTTGCGGTTTACTTTGATAACCCGTATTTGGATTTGGAAATTGTTCAGATGTGGGTGCCCATTTGAGAATTTGGTGAATTGCTTCTGACCTTATTGATGATGGAGTTTTTTTCTGATGTAAACCTGATGTTTGGTTCTTTCTAATTTTCTGATAAACTTGATGCTTTCTTGCAGATGTGGGGTTTTCCATTCATTTCGGTCACGGACATCGCTTTGGGACATATACTCACTTTCCTCTTCTTTTTTCAGTGAATTGATGCTGATGCTTCGACTGAGTCAGAGTGGCCGAGTGAAGGTTATTGGCGATGATGACCTTAGGGTCTGAGCCTTTGATGATGCCGCGGTTGCCTTCGACAGTTGCTTTTGATTTTTCTGCTGTGTTCTGTTGAATTTGGTTCAAAACAGGGTTTCTGGGCTTGTTGCGGGTGTGTTATCCAAACTCGATACGCCCTGACTCTTCTCCGAATTTTACCGTGATGCTGGGACTGAATCGATGGAACATGAGCTTATGCCATTAATCTTTTTGAGTTGCCCGTGAGTCTGGGCTATGATGCATGAACTGAGCCCAGACTCTCCCATGTGCCTTGCGCATTCGGTTGCAGGTATGACTTATTGATTCTATTTTACTCTGCCTGGTTGTGAAAACAGTCCTCTTGATTGTTGATTTTCGGTGTTAACGTGGACTCAGGTTGGTTCCTTGATATGGTATATTCTTATGACTTACATTCACGTTTTTTGTGACTTGCGAACTGACTAACTTCTGAGGTGTTTTGGCTGTGATATCAAATTGAAACTTGACTTTAATTGATGCTTCTGAACTTTTGGATACAGTGTTTGATGCAATTTGATGCAACTTGTTTTGTATTTCATTTTTCTGTTCTGTTTGAACTTGACTCTTCTGGTAAGGACATGGTTTTTCCTGCCTCTTGGTAGAAGTTTGTGATCCAGTTGGTTTCTAACCTGTTTTTTTAAGGATTAGCAGCAACCTCCACTTTCTGTTCATGTTTGGGACTTGGTTTTCATGAACTCACTTATGTGGTTCAGACTTGATGCAGTTTTGGTTGTGCACTTTTAGTTTGAATTTCCAATTACCAGTGGCTGTTTTGTTTATGCAGCTTATGAACTGTTTTGCTTTGAGTTCTGCTATCAATTTTGTACTGATGCTGTTGTGGAATTTCAGGTGTTGGAAACTTTCGAAAACGACTCAGACCTGTCGGCATCTGGGTCTAAGTCCAAATTTACCTTTGTATCAGTTTGGAAATCCAATTGCGGCAAAAGCGAATCAGTCCCGCTTCTTTTATCTCTTTTATCTCTCGGTTGTCCCGTATGATAAGAACAGATGTTACCTGATCTGACGCCAACGGCGCGGATCGGTAACGGGGGTAGGACGCAGCTTCGGTTGTGCCACTCCCGGCACTCGATGATGACGATGTTCTGAGAGTGTCAAACAAACTTCTAACCCTTTCCTGCTTCTGTTTTGTTTTGTTTCCCTTTGTGCAGGTTAATCGGAGATTTGCGGTGAAGATCGAGGGACATCACGAAGAACACTTAGAAATCTTTAGGATTTAGGACTCTTTAGGAAATACAATTTCATTTCTCTTTTGTAACTTGTAATAAAAAAATATTATGAATAAATTCAATAATATTCTTTATCCAAATTACTTCCTCTTTGTAAATCATGATATGAATAAACTTCAAATTTCTATCCCAATTTACTTTACAATTTGTAATAATAATAATAAAATATTATGAATGAACTTCACATATTCTATTAAAATCATTTTCCAACTTCTTTTCCATGATTTAATTTGCAAACACCTCAACCTCCGATTAAACCTCACCAGTCAACTATCCCTGAATAAAGGTTGAAATTAATTCGATCCAATCTTGCATAATAAACTTAGTACCCTCAACATGAATAAGTTCCATTAATCAGTCGAAGTTTCACTGTTTTCCTTTTAGAATGAACGGGAAGATAGAAGAATGAATTCTTGCCAAAACCATGTTTCCCAGACCAGATTCTCGCATCGCCTTGAACCCAAACAAATTGATATCTTAACATAATCAACCCACGTAAATAAATGGCTCAGGAATAAAACCTCATTGGGCCCAAAATTACGAATTATGCTTCAAAATGACCAAAACGCCCTTAGGGGTAATTCCTGCAAAATAAATCGCGCTCAATGATTGGTTAGCGATTAATGGATGCAAAAAATGAAATGTCATGCGTCATGACTGACTAAAGGTAAGGGTAAAATTTGGGGTATTACAGTTGCCCCTATTTAAATAGCTACACCGGACGATTTGAGTGACAGAGACTCGAGGAATCGTGGTGGAGAGATTTAAATATAGATAACCGAAAATTTTGCCCTTATATGCGGCGATATGCAATGCTATGGACAAAGCAAAAGCAGACTGATGCAAATAATGCTATGAATATGATGTGACGCGAATGCTGGAATGATGAATGCGAAAGAATGCTGACGAATACGACGACACGGGGACGGACGTTACGAGAAGAAACACACTGGGGAGAACGACGCGCTGGGACATAGTACAACCCTGGGGAATTCTAAAATGATGGTCAACTGGTGCGAACACGAACAATTGTCATTTTGGGAACGAGATTCTCAAATGGAGAAGACACCTGTGAGACGGCCTCCACTGGGAATCTAAAAGTAAAACTGGATCAAGTACGATTGCAAGATCGATCACAGAATGCATGGAGCATTGAGCAAAGAATAACATCCAAGCTTCTGTAACCTATCCCTCGTGACAGGATCAAACGGACTTTTCGGGAATCCGTAGCAAAAATACAGGGTAAAAACCGGCTGTATGCCAAAATAAATGGACTTTAATGGGAAATGCCCTGATAAGCTTCTCGAGGGAGAACTGTCACTTATTGTTGGAAGGGACTTACATGCCAAAATGGATAAGCACTCAAATAAAGAGGCTGCTGCTTATCTGATATATAAATCTTCTCATATTCAAGGTCGGCGCTTGGAATACGATTCTGATTCTTCTTTTACTAAAGGATAAATGAACTTCTTCATACTTCAAGATCGTGCTCTCCTGAATATGATTCCGCTCCTTCTTTTACTAAAGGGTAAATGAACTTCTTCATACTTCAAGATCTGTGCTCTCCTGACTATGATTCTGCTCCTTCTTTTACTAAAGGGTAAATGAACTTCTTCATACTTCAAGATCGTGCTCTCCTGAATATGATTCCGCTCCTTCTTTTACTAAAGGGTAAATGAACTTCTTCATACTTCAAGATCGTGCTCTCCTGAATATGATTTCGCTCCTTCTTTTACTAAAGGGTAAATGAACTTCTTCATACTTCAAGATCGTGCTCTCCTGAATATGATTCCGCTCCTTCTTTTACTAAAGGGTAAATGAACTTCTTCATACTTCAAGATCTGTGCTCTCCTGACTATGATTCTGCTCCTTCTTTTACTAAAGGGTATATGAACTTCTTCATACTTCAAGATCGTGCTCTCCTGAGTATGATTCCGCTCCTTCTTTTACTAAAGGGTAAATGAACTTCTTCATACTTCAAGATCGTGCTCTCCTGAATATGATTCCGCTCCTTCTTTTACTAAAGGGTAAATGAACTTCTTCATACTTCAAGATCGTGCTCTCCTGAATATGATTCCGCTCAAACCTCCCCGTACTTCAAGATCGTTCTCTCCTGAATAAGATTTGGTTCAAAACCTCTCTATACCTCAAGACGACAAGGAAAATGGAAGCCCAACTTCTCAATGGAGATGGCCATTTGCTGCGAGTCATAACGAAGATAGGATCGGCTTCTTAGGTGAGAAATGTCGCATACCGATGTTGTAAGATGTAAAGTGTTGTACCGATAGATTTTTCAGGCGTGAACTGGCGTGTATCTGTAAAGGATTGTGGTTGATTTTCTTGAAAGATAGTGCAAAATAAATGCACATCCGGGTATAGTGATAAACTTCTCGGGCGAGAACAGTCGCGTATCTGTCATGGTATGGTGAAAATCTTTAGATGGTGCAAAATAAATGCACGTCCGGTTGGGCTCGACGACCGACAAGACTGAGATTCAATCTAGGATCGAGCTAGAAAGAAGACTAGTAATCAAGACTCCATCGAGGGAATGATCTCGAAGGGTAAATATCTAATCCTGGCGAGGAAAGATAGCTGAAGTAACCGTCATCCATGAGGATCGAGCTCTGTGGGGAAACTGGGAACAAGTAGGTATTTTATGCTTAAGGCTGACAATCTATTTGGAGAGAATGGACCAACCCAGTTACTCGGTGGTAACAACCAATGATGGCGAGACACAATGAACCTGTGAATGCTGACGCATATGTTACTACATATGTTAATATGAATGTATGTTAATATCTATGTAGTTAATCATGCAGGATGTAATGGAATGAATATGTAATGAGTATGTGAAATGAATATGTAATGAGTATGTGAAATGAGTATATGAAATGGGTATGTGATGCTTATGCCCTTGCGTATGCTGACGAAACAGACTAGAGACGGGACGAGAGATGAAATAAACATCTCGACGGAAATACCCTGCATTCTCTGCAACCAATACGTCAATCATAGGTAAGAAAAATCAATGGTAGAACCGAATCTGGTTTTAAAGTTCTGAATTCTCTGGGGGAGAAGGAAATCTGCTTGGGTGCACAGTATCACATCTTCACATGGGGAGAAGAAAACCTGAGGGACACTTTCGAGTTACCCAAGAAAAGGTTGTCAACTTATAGTCTCTCTGGGGACTGTGTCAGAGCAATGATTTAAAAGTGTTTCTGCAACAATGAGATTTTTCGAGGAGTGAAGAGATCCTCCCGAAATTTCCACTAGTCAAAGTAGTTTCTTATATTTTCGATTGCGTTTTCGAAGAATAGTTTTAAAAATTTTCAAAGCACCTTTCATTTTCAAAATTTTTAAGAATAAATGCATTTTGCATAACAATAGAAAACAAGAGTAATGCACCAAGGAATGTAAGTAACAAAATGGTATCTTTTATTAATGGGTGGCAGCTTGCTGAAGGCACAGCTCCACAGATGATTATGTTTTGAAATTGGCAACATGGGAAAAGGTTACATTGAATCCAACGACACCTACTGACACTAATAACTAAGACTAAACCAGAATCTTGCTTTGGACGAGAATGAACGAACTGGAAAATGGCTCTCATGCGGAAAGTGTGTTTGCAATGATCGGTGTTTTCTGATGCAATGAAATGCCTTTGTCCCTAACTTTTGCCTGGACCGCCCTTTCGGGTTTTCAATCCACCGGGACGCTCCTTTTTGCCTAAGCCGCCCTTTCGGGTTTTCAACTTAGCGAGCTTTTTATTATTATTTCTTTTTCAACCCTTACTTTTGCCTAAGTCGCCTTTTGCAGGTTTTCGACTTAGCGGGTTTTTAGGCATAATATTTTCGGACTGCATCAGAATTCATGGGATGTGCAAGCTCTTCACCATCCATTGTTGTAAGTATCAGAGACCCTCCGGAGAAAACAGTCTTTACAACAAATGGGCCTTCATAATTGGGCATCCACTTTCCACGCATATCTTTGTGCACTGGCAAGATCTTTTTGAGTACGAGCTCTCCTTGACGGAACTCACGGATACGAATCTTCTTATTAAACGCTCTTTTCATCCGTTTCTGATATAATTGCCCATGGCACATAGCTGTCAGGCGTTTCTCGTCAATGAGATTCAACTGATCCAGTCTGTCTTGAACCCATTCAGCTTCCTCAAGTTCAGCTTCCATCAACACCCTTAAAGAAGGTATCTCTACTTCAATGGGGAGTACGGCGTCCATTCCATACACCAATGAGAAAGGTGTTGCCCCTGTCGAAGTTCGCACTGAGGTTCTGTATCCATGCAAAGCAAACGGTAACATCTCATGCCAATCTTTGTAAGTCACGACCATCTTTTGCAGGATTTTCTTGATATTCTTATTCGCAGCTTCAACGGCCCCATTCATTTTAGGACGGTACGGAGAAGAATTGTGATGCGTGATCTTGAAACTGTCACACAGCTCTTTCATAGTCTTGTTATTCAGATTGGTGCTGTTGTCAGTTATTATCCGACTTGGAATTCCATAACGGCATATAATTTCTTTCCTGATGAAGCGGGCAACCACTTGCTTAGTCACGTTGGTGTAGGAGGCAGCCTCTACCCACTTGGTGAAATAATCAATAGCAACAAGGATAAAACGATGACCATTAGAAGCCTTCGGCTCAATTGCCCCAATCATGGCAATGCCCCACATTGAGAACGACCATGGTGAAGACAAAACATTCAACGGCGAGGGAGGTACATGCATTTTATCAGCGTAAATTTGGCACTTATGGCATTTTCTGGCGTATTGGATGCAGTCGGCTTCCATGGTTAACCAATAATATCCAGCCCTTAGCATCTTCTTAGACATAGCATAACCATTGGCATGAGTTCCGAAGGTCCCCTCGTGAATCTCTTGCAGTAACATGTCCGCTTCCCGTTTATCAACACATCTGAGTAAAACCATGTCGTAATTTATTTTGTATAACACACCATTACTGATAAAGAATTTCGAAGCCAGTCTTCTCAACGTTTTCTTGTCCAGACCAGTAGCACCATCGGGATACTCTTGCTTGGCTAAATAGTTCTTGATGTCGTGAAACTAAGGCTTTCCATCCACCTCAACCTCTTCGACCATTTGACAGTACGCGGGCTCAACCTTGCGTTCAATATGGATAAGAGGTGCTTCATTAACGAATTTAACTTTCCACATGGATGCTAACATGGCTAAAGCATCAGCAACGTGATTCTCAGATCTAGGAACATGCTCGAATTCTATCTCGTCGAAATACTTAATCAGCTCGACAATGTAGTCCTTATAAGGGATTAACTTCTCATTCTTCGTTTCCCATTTGCCTTGTACTTGGTAAATAACCAAGGCTGAGTCACCACTTACTTTAAGAAGTTTGATTCGGAGGTGAGTTGCTGCTTCGAGGCCGAGAATACATGCTTCATACTCCGCGACATTATTAGTACACTCAAAGTCTAACCTGGCTGTAAACGGAGTGAATCCACCCTTTGGGTTCATCAAAACGGCGCCTATACCATGCCCATTGAAATTCGAGGAACCATCAAACATCATCCTCCACCAAAGACCTGGCTCCGGACCTTCGCTCGGATCTGGCTCTTCACAATCTCTCTTGATCAACAAAATATCCTCATCAGGAAAATCAAACTTAAGAGGTTCATAATCTTCTACTGGCTGATCTGCAAGATAATCCGATAAACTACTACCCTTAATTGCCTTCTGGGGTACATACTGGATGTCATATTCGGATAACAACATGTGCCAACGGGCTAGCCTCCCAGTTTGAGCAGGTTTTTCGAGAATATACTTGATCGGATCCATTTTAGAAATCAACAATGTGGTATGACAGACCATGTATTGCCGGAGGCGCCTAGCGGCCCACGCCAACGCACAAGTTTTCTCCAATGGTGAGTATCTGTTTTCACAATCGGTAAACTTCTTGCTCAGATAATAAATCGCATGTTCCTTTCTTCCAGTCTCATCATGTTGCCCAAGTACACAACCCATAGACTTCTCAAGAATAGTAAGGTACATAAACAATGGTCTTCCGGGTACGGGAGGAATCAGAATAGGGGGGTCTTGCAAATAACTCTTAATTTTCTCAAACGCTTTCTAACAATCCGGGTTCCACTCAACCGTCTGCCCCTTACAAAGCAACTTGAATATCGGCTCACAAGTAGCGGTCATGTTAGAGATAAACCTGGAAATATAGTTCAAACGCCCAAGAAAGCCTCTGACTTGTGTCTCGGTTTACGGAGCTGGCATATCTTGAATGGCTCGGACTTTGTCAGGATCTACCTCAATCCCTCGTTGGCTAACAATAAAACCAAGCAATTTTCCAGATCTGACACCGAAGGTACATTTAGCAGGATTCAACTTCAACTGATATTTCCTGAGTCGTTCAAACAACTTTACCAAATGGTCTAGGTGTTCCTCTTTGCTCTGAGATTTGGCTATCATATCGTCCACATACACCTCGATCTCTTTGTGCATCATATCATGAAAAAGAGTTGTCATAGCGCGTTGGTAAGTTGCCCCTGCGTTCTTCAAACCGAAGGGCATGACTTTGTAGCAAAAGGTCCCCCAAAGAGTAATGAAAGTAGTCTTCTCTCGATCATCGGGATCCATTTTGATCTGATTATAGCCAGAGAAACCATCCATAAATGAGAACAACGCAAAACTGGCGGTATTGTCTACAAGTGTATCAATATGTGGCAGAGGGAAGTCGTCTTTCAGACTTGCTTTATTCAGATCCCTGTAATCCACACACATCCTAACTTTACCGTCCTTCTTGGGCACTGGCACAATATTGGCAACCCAATCTGGATATTTTGCAACTGCCAAGAAACCTGCATCTAACTGTTTTTTAACCTCATCTCGAATTTTCAAAGCCATGTCGGGTCTCGTTCTTCGAAGCTTTTGTTTGATAGGTGGACAATCTGGCTTAAGTGGCAACTTGTGAACAACAATATCTGTGTCTAGACCAGGCATATCTTGATACGACCACGCAAACACATCAATATATTCTTTTAACAACTCAATCAGCCTCTGCTTAACCTCTGTCCCAAGCATTGCACCAATCTTGACCTCTTTCTTGTTCTCATCTGTACTAAGATTAATTAAGTCCACCTGCTCTTTATGCGGTTGAAGCTCTGTGTACTCGTACTCAATCAATCTTGTTAGTTCAGCGGGTACTTCAAAATCCTCTTCACCCTCGTCTTTAGCTTGATTGATGGGTGCATCCCAGTTAGGAGTGTCAATAGAGTCATTGGATTCAACAAGGTTTGCGATGTCTCTGCATGATGGAAGGCTTACTTAATTAAAATGCTCGAAGATATGTAAGATAAGAAATGAAATGCTATTTTTATTTTATTTTTGAAAAAGGTTGCCAACTTCATTTTTTAAAAGGTGGAAACGAAAAACGCAGATGAACCAAAGTGGAATTGAACAAAATGCCTTTATTAATATCCTTTTTAAAAATGAAAGGTGGCCCAAAAACGACCCTATAGCCTTGGGCAGAGCTACGGATTTTTTTATTTGAAAACATAAATGAAAAATGCTAAAAATTACTTTGACAATGGAAACATAACAGGGATCTCTACGGCCTCCCAGTTGTTCAAAGCTGCATCACCCTTAAACACCAGGTTGCTCAGATCTTCATCTTCCTCACAGTCACTGACGGCATTGACTTGGAAACCTCCGCTGACAAATACCTCTTGGATAACCTTCGGACGCCCTTCGATAGTTGTGGCAGCTCCATTCTGAGTTGGTTTGTAACCCAACCCAAAGCGATCAGTCTTGGTCGTGACATCAATTACCTCTCCCCAACCTTCCGGAATGCCCCTGTCAATTGTTGATTTGGTACTCTTCAGAGATGCAAAAGATGGATTACCCTGGCCCACTGTCTCCTCGACTTCTAACAGAACAACATTGGCGATCTCGAGTGCTTGAAAGGAGATTTCCAAAGCAGTCTCATCGGCCTCGATGTAACGGAAAGAAGACAGGTTACTGACCATCAGATCCTCCTCACCGTGTATAATAACCAACTTTTCATCGATCACGAACTTCATCTTTTGATGTAACGTTGAGGTTACTGCCCCAGCGGCATGAATCCACGGCCTTCCAAGTAAACAGCTGTAATTGGGATTAATGTCCATGACTTGAAACGTGATATTAAAAACTTGTGGACCAATCAGGATAGGAAGCTCAACGTCCCCCATTACCGACCGGCGAGAACCATCGAAAGCCTTGACGATCAAAGGAGTAGGTTTCAACACAGTCTCTTTGAAAACCAACTTATCAAGAACCCTCTTGGGTAGAACATTCAAAGAAGAACCGGTGTCCACTAGCACTCTTGCTAAATTGTCTTCCTGACATTTCACTGATATATGTAAAGCACGATTATGATTTGGGCCCTCCTTTGGTAACTCTTCGTTGCTGAAACTAAGGGTGTTGCATGCGGTCAAATTGGCAATCACACTATCAAACCGACTGGTGCTGATATCTTGATCCACATGTGCTTGAGTCAAAACTTTTTGCAAGGCCATCCTATGAGCGGGTGAACTCATCAACAGAGATAAAATCGAAATCTTGGAAGGAGTCTGATGAAGTTGATCGATAACTTTATAGTCACTTTTCTTAATGATCCTCAAAAACTCAGCATCTTCATCATTCGTAACGGCTCCCTTACCTTTGTCTTTGGCAGGCACTGGGATATTAGCTGTTTCCTTAGGTGGGCCCTCATTGATACGGGGAGTATACACACGGCCACTGCGAGTCATCCTGCTTGCCTCCGCGATATTGGTCACAATGTCCTTAACCTCTTCATTTGGAATAATCTTCCCAGACTCCTTGTCAATCATCGTCACGTCATATTTCCAAGGCACAGCTTTAGGATCACTGAAAGGAAACGGACTTGGTTTTCGAATAATGATAGGCTTGGGCTGATTCCCCTCAGGGATAGACGACTTTGGTATATCGAACACGGAATTGGCAGAACTTGCCCCTGACAGATTAAACACTGGTACCTTACCCTTTGATTCAGGCTGATGGAAGACAGGCTCAACCACCGCGACTTCATCCTTCTTGGCTTGGCTTTTCACTTGTAAAACACCCTCGTTAATCAACCTCTGAACATCATTCTGAACCAACACACAACCCTTAATACTGGCTTCACAACCTGCGCATGTAACATGGGAAGTATCTACCAGGCCGGCTTCAAACAGCTTCGAATGGAATGTCTTAAGAGGAGTCTTAATCTGAACAACATCAAGGACATAACCTTCCTCAGAATCGACACTAATGGCGTTAACACTTTCATGGTTGGGAAAAGGGTTCTTCTTAACATTCGGTTGAGGGTCTTCAAACGACAAAATCTTTTTTTCCAATAGATCCCTGACAAGGTTTTTGAGAGCATAACAGTTCTCCAGATCGTGACCAGGCGCACCCTCATGAAATAAACAATGAGCAGCGGCGTTGTAATTGGCGGGTAGAGGATTAGGAGGCAGACCCAAAGCTCGAGTAGTAATTAGACCTTGCTTGACTAATGAGGGATACAACTCGGTGAAATTCATTGGAATCGGCGGACAAGGTTTATACGGTCTCTTGTTCGGAACATTCTGGCGAGGAGCCGGATTCCTTGGCTGTTGATGGGCAGGAGCGTTGGGCGCTTGTTGATAGTTAGGAGGCGGATAAACAGGAGATTGTTGCATAGGTTGATACATAGGAACCTGTTGATTGAAAGAAGGCGCAACAGTTGCCACATAGGGTTGTTGAGCATACTGGATCGGGTACCCTTGAGGTTGAGCATAACCTTGCAGATATTGATAAAATTGGTCTCTTCGTCTACCAGAGGATATAGTATTAGTCTCCCCTTCTTTCTTCTTCTGAGAGCTATACGGAGGTTTCTTCGGCTGATCCTTTGAAACACCATGATTATTTGTCATTTTACCGCTTTTCATACCCAATTCAATCTTGACACCCACAGCAACGATGTCAGAGAAATTTGAAGTCACACTACCCACCATCCTCTCGTAAAATTCTGGACGAACCGTGTCGACACACCAATCAGCTAACTCTTTCTCGGTCAAAGGAGGTTCTACTTGAGAAGCAATCTCTCTCCACCTTTGAGCGTACTCTTTGAATGACTCAGAACTCTTTTGTGACATACTCAACAACTGTCTTCTGTCAGGAGCCAGATCCATATTGTACTTGTAATGTTTGATGAAAGCGTCGGATAAATCTTGGAAACTCTTAATGCGAGCCTGGTCCAAAGTTAAGTACCACTTGGAAGAAGCACCCTTCAAACTATCTTGGAAGCAATGAATCATCAGTTTATCATTCTCAACATGGGCAGCCATTTTGCGATAGTACATGATCAGATGGCTCTTAGGACAAGTGGCACCTTCATAGCGATCGAAGTTCGGAGTTTTGAACTTCAGGGGGATAACCAAACCTGAGACCAAACAGACGTCCCTTGCAGCAGTCCCAAAAATTTGATCGCCCTCTACTTTTCTCAATCTCTGGACGATAGTATCTACTTCCTCACGAAGCTTGTCATGTTTCTCATACCCTTCAACATTCTCATCAAGATTATCAAAGACTGTCTCATTGAAATACGGTTGCACACGGGTGTGTACAACAGGTGGTGCAAAGATAGGAGCCCCCCTAGAAACTTCAGAAAATAAAGGAACGACTTGCTGAACAGGCTGATTAATCGGAACAGTGGCTTGAGGAGGCACAAAACCGGGAGCAAGACCATAAGGTGGGTCCCTTGCTACGGTCACATTTGGTGGAGGGTCCACAGTAACGCCGGTAATCTCGGAAACAACAGTGGGCTGGGTATCCATCTTAGCATTCATGACATGTAACAATTCCATCATACGCCCCATACCCCCTCGCAGGTCTTCAAGTTCATTGCTAAGGCGATCAATCTCTTTTGTCTGATCCTCCATTCTCTTCCGAGTTTGAGCTCTGGTGTTGTACTGGTGCCGAGGACTCAGGGTGACGAAACTGGAAGGCAAGAGAACCAAACATGAGAAAACGGAAGACACATGCAATGCAAGAAAGTATATGATGCTATGATGCAAATGCAAATGAAGATTTCATGGAATTCAAACATTTACGAGTGTCGTGGGGTACCAAAAAAATTTTCCTTGTTTTTTCATTTTTATTTTATCCCGCGATATAAATGATGTTTGAATTCCATGAAATACAATGCAATGGGATGCTTTATGGATGCCATGCACATGAATACATAAAACCCTAGGTTAAAAGTCATGAGTGGAGTTAAAGTCTACCCATCCCCAAAAGGAGTGTACTATAGGTTAGTTGTACCTGCCGAACAAGGTTCTAAAAAGTGCCCAAAGTCATCAGCCCATCTTTCGGATATTATCGACCTTCCGATTGACTCGGGGGTTAATAATATTCTCAAGAGAACCTCTTTTGAGTGTAGTATCGCGTAGCAACCGTTGTAGGATTACTCCCACATAGCTCCCGCACTACGTCCTAAATAAGGCCAAGGTGGTGTTAAGGTACTACGGTCCTCAATATCACAGACTCCAATCGACCATGGAAAAAGTTTTCACGATTATACTCGATCAACCGAACCATTTTCGAAAAGGTCTCAACTGAGCGGTGATTCTCGAATCAACTTAGTCGGGATTCAACTCCCAGTAAGCCTCATCGAATATATCCCCATCCTATAATAATGTCACTAGTCCGGGCGTAGGACTTATCTCACAACACAAGGAACAACCCCAAACCAGGACACAAATATATACATGCAAAATAACAAAACAAGTAGCAATAATATGAACAAATTAGGGATAACCCTCAAAAATTAAGGATCTCCCCAGTGAAGTCGCCATTTTCTGTTGCGGTGGAAATAGGATATCAAACTATTAATTAGTTTGAATCGCAATTCAATTCACAACCGCTCTTTGATTTATCCGAAGGAAAAGGTCAAAAGAGGGAAAACCTATTTTTGCATCGTAAACACAATGCGGGGAAATTCTAGGATTCGGGGGTTGGTTAAGATTAGGGAAGGTATTAGCATCCTAAACTTCCGTAGTACTCTACAGGAACCTTTTGTTCAGATGTTTACTATTTGCTTTATTTATTTGCTTAAGGTATATGTACAAAGGGATTAAAAGTGAGAAAATAGACCTAAGGGGTTAATTCTAAGTTTACTCGGCAAGACATCGCATCTTGTGCCTACGTATCCTTACGGGAATGGAATCAGAGTAATCGTAGTTCCCCTCAAAAGGGAGGTTAGAGACTTCTTGACTGTGGTCAAGGTCTCAAGGGGAATAAACGCATCTTAAGGACACGCTTACATGGAGTGTAGAAACTCCAAATCTCTACGTTGAATTGTTAAGTTGTAATTAGGGTTAAATTAGGTTAGGGATTCCGCGGCGGGAAAACCTAAAATGAGCGCGGCGGCTCTTTGACCTAATGCTAGGGGTAAAATGGTAATTTTGTCCACAGCGAGACATGTATGAAAATTTAGGGTTGAAAAGGTGTAAGGGTTGAAGGTGAGGACTATTGACACGGCGGTCAAACGGCTAGACCTAATTCCTTCGGAGGTGTAGTGTGACAGAATAATTGAGGAATGTGTGAGAAATTAATCATACGAGCAGGGAAATAATGACAGAAATTAAAATCATACATGCAGAAATTTAAAGGCAGAAATTAGAACGCGATTGTTAGGGTTCGCGAGGTTACATGAGAGGAGCAGTTACAATATAATAATGACATTAAAATGAAATAAATAACGGTAAACGCAATAAACTGCAAAACGAGCAAACACCATTAAGGGGCAGAATTGTCAAATGGTGACGAAGTGAAATTATGCATCTTTTTTGTGGTTTTATTTTGTGATATAACCTTCAATTTAAATTAAAATGGAATTCTTAATATTAATTTAACTCAACCCTAAAACTATTTTACCCTAATTATTATTTTTTTTAAAAAAAATTTTAATACATTTATTTAAAAAAAGGTTTTTATTTATTATTATAAAAAGGTTTTTTATTTTATTATAAAAAAGAGTTTTTAAATTATTATTTTATTAAAACAATTTTAATATTAGTTTTTTTTTATAAAAAGTTTAATAAAACTAAATTAATTAATTATATAAAAAAAAAAGAAAAAAAGGTAAAAAATAAAAGGGGTTGGGCCGGTCATCACTCCCGGACCCAACCCGGTTGAGGTAATTATAACAAAAGACAAGACTAGGGTTTCAGAACCCTCTCATCTTCGCGGCGCCGTTTCTCTCATTCATCTTCTTTGCTGCGTTTTGCTGCGATCTGATTCCCTAAAAACCTGAAAACACACAAATTTAAACCGTCAAATGTGAAAGGCGATGCACTCGTCGCTTACGTTTTGAACGATGATGATTTTCCGGTGAGTCTCTGAGGTTTCAATGGTCGATGATGACTCCTTGTCTGAGGCTAGACGGTGATCGTCGTTGATTACCCGCCGTCGGTGAAGGCAGTCGCGGTGGTCACGGGAGCTTTGCGCGAGGGTTTCGTTGTCCCTCTTCTTCTCTTCAATCGCGCGGTCGCTAGGGCTTTGCTTGCGATTGTTGTTCGCCGTTTTTTTCAAAGACGATGATGAGGACTTCGTTTCCTCTGAGTCTCGGCCGTTTCCTCTTGTTCGCGCCGCCTAGGGTTTTGCTTGCGATTGCTGATCGCCGTTCTTTCTAGGGTTTTTACGAGGTGATATCGTTCCCTTTTTATATCTCTCTGATTTCTCTTTTGGGCCTTTGTTAACAATGGATTTGCGTTATTTTTTACTGATAAGACTTGATTCTATTCGTATCTTGTGATGATTGGATTCTGATTGGGATTTCTTCCCCTTTTGGGAATCGTAACCGAACTTGTTTGGGTATTTGCGGTTTACTTTGATAACCCGTATTTGGATTTGGAAATTGTTCAGATGTGGGTGCCCATTTGAGAATTTGGTGAATTGCTTCTGACCTTATTGATGATGGAGTTTTTTTTCTGATGTAAACCTGATGTTTGGTTCTTTCTAATTTTCTGATAAACTTGATGCTTTCTTGCAGATGTGGGGTTTTCCATTCATTTCGGTCACGGACATCGCTTTGGGACATATACTCACTTTCCTCTTCTTTTTTCAGTGAATTGATGCTGATGCTTCGACTGAGTCAGAGTGGCCGAGTGAAGGTTATTGGCGATGATGACCTTAGGGTCTGAGCCTTTGATGATGCCGCGGTTGCCTTCGACAGTTGCTTTTGATTTTTCTGCTGTGTTCTGTTGAATTTGGTTCAAAACAGGGTTTCTGGGCTTGTTGCGGATGTGTTATCCAAACTCGATACGCCCTGACTCTTCTCCGAATTTTACCGTGATGCTGGGACTGAATCAATGGAACATGAGCTTATGCCATTAATCTTTTTGAGTTGCCCGTGAGTCTGGGCTATGATGGATGAACTGAGCCCAGACTCTCCCATGTGCCTTGCGCATTCGGTTGCAGGTATGACTTATTGATTCTATTTTACTCTGCCTGGTTGTGAAAACAGTCCTCTTGATTGTTGATTTTCGGTGTTAACGTGGACTCAGGTTGGTTCCTTGATATGGTATATTCTTATGACTTACATTCACGTTTTTTGTGACTTGCGAACTGACTAACTTCTGAGGTGTTTTGGCTGTGATATCAAATTGAAACTTGACTTTAATTGATGCTTCTAAACTTTTGGATACAGTGTTTGATGCAATTTGATGCAGCTTGTTTTGTATTTCATTTTTCTGTTCTGTTTGAACTTGACTCTTCTGGTAAGGACATGGTTTTGCCTGCCTCTTGGTAGAAGTTTGTGATCCAGTTGGTTTCTAACCTGTTTTTTTAAGGATTAGCAGCAGCCTCCACTTTCTGTTCATGTTTGGGACTTGGTTTTCATGAACTCACTTATGTGGTTCAGATATGATGCAGTTTTGGTTGTGCACTTTTAGTTTGAATTTCCAATTACCAGTGGCTGTTTTGTTTATGCAGCTTATGAACTGTTTTGCTTTGAGTTCTGCTATCAATTTTGTACTGATGCTGTTGTGGAATTTCAGGTGTTGGAAACTTTCGAAAACGACTCAGACCTGCCGGCATCTGGGTCTAAGTCCAAATTTACCTTTGTATCAGTTTGGAAATCCAATTGCGGCAAAAGCGAATCAGTCCCGTTTCTTTTATCTCTTTTATCTCTCGGCTGTCCCGTATGATAAGAACAGATGTTACCTGATCTGACGCCAACGACGCGGATCGGTAACGGGGGTAGGACGCAGCTTCGGTTGTGCCACTCCCGGCACTCGATGATGACGATGTTCTGAGAGTGTCAAACAAACTTCTAACCCTTTCCTGCTTCTGTTTTGTTTTGTTTCCCTTTGTGCAGGTTAATCGGAGATTTGCGGTGAAGATCGAGGGACATCACGAAGAACACTTAGAAATCTTTAGGATTTAGGACTCTTTAGGAAATACAATTTCATTTCTCTTTTGTAACTTGTAATAAAAAAATATTATGAATAAATTCAATAATATTCTTTATCCAAATTACTTCCTCTTTGTAAATCATGATATGAATAAACTTCAAATTTCTATCCCAATTTACTTTACAATTTGTAATAATAATAATAAAATATTATGAATGAACTTCACATATTCTATTAAAATCATTTTCCAACTTCTTTTCCATGATTTAATTTGCAAACACCTCAACCTCCGATTAAACCTCACCAGTCAACTATCCCTGAATAAAGGTTGAAATTAATTCGATCCAATCTTGCATAATAAACTTAGTACCCTCAACATGAATAAGTTCCATTAATCAGTCGAAGTTTCACTGTTTTCCTTTTAGAATGAACGGGAAGATAGAAGAATGAATTCTTGCCAAAACCATGTTTCCCAGACCAGATTCTCGCATCGCCTTGAACCCAAACAAATTGATATCTTAACATAATCAACCCACGTAAATAAATAGCTCAGGAATAAAACCTCATTGGGCCCAAAATTACGAATTATGCTTCAAAATGACCAAAACGCCCTTAGGGGTAATTCCTGCAAAATAAATCGCGCTCAATGATTGGTTAGAGATTAATGGATGCAAAAAATGAAATGTCATGCGTCATGACTGACTAAAGGTAAGGGTAAAATTTGGGGTATTACAAGTATGTAATGCTTAGACTCATGCATATGCTGACAAAACAGATGAAAGAGAGACATGAGATGAAATAAACATCTCGACGGGAATACCCTGGCGACCTCTGCAACGGTACCTCTGGTAGGACCAAATCTTGCTTCGAGATCCTAACTTCCCTGGGAAGAAAATCTCATGACTTCCATATGGGGATGCAATACGACTTCACCGGAGAGTATGATGTCACGACTTCAACTGGGGATCCATGACCTCTGCACGAGGATATGATGTCATGACTTCACGGGAGGGATTGCTATCATGAACCGTAATCAGCCAAAGAACTCTTGGGATCATAGATTTTCGGGGATAAAATAAATATCCGCTGTATGGGGAAGGTGTGGAGCTAGACAACTTCATAGAGGTAGTGTAGCAACTTCCTGGAAAAGTACCTCGGCTTCCTGGGGAAAAGGCATATCCGACTGGGGATAAGATATATCAAACTTCCCTGCGGAGAGTTCATCAGACTTACTAGAGAGAAATCAACAGATATTCCTGGGGAGGGTATCTTGACCTCTTGGGGAGAATATGGCAGTCTCCTGGGAAGTATTTCCTGAGGAAAGTAAGGCAATTTCACTGAGGAACAGATAATTTCGCTGAGAATGGGGTTCAAGGACATATATCACTTGGAGGATACCAGGGATATCTCTGTAGTCTTGAGAGTCACTGGGGATTTATCGGATGGATCCCAAAAGTGTTGTCAGCTTAAAGTCTCGCTGGGGACTATCTCTGGGAAAAATGCTAGTAATGAACAAATGCTTATGCAACAACGAGACTTACCGAGGACGAAGAGATCCTTCACAAATTTCCATAAGTTAAAGTAACTTTCATTTACACCTGCATATTTTGAGAAGAATATTTTTGTTTTGAAAACACGTTTCACGTTCAACATTTATTAACAAAAGAAAATTGCATAACAAAAATAAAAATGGAGATAACGTGCCCAAGGAATATTGAATAGCAAAGGTAAATTTTATTGAAGAATGGTAGCTTTCTAAAGGCATAGCTCCATGGGAAATTACAATTTGAAATTGGCAATATGGGAAAGGTTCTATTGAATCCATCGACCTACTAACCCTAACGACTAAGACTACCCACAACCTTGCTTCTGAAGAGAGCGATGGGATTTGAAAATGGATTTCTGTAAATGCGTCTGCAATGCTCGGTGTTGTCTGATGCAGTGAAATGCCTTTGTCCCTAACTTTTGCCTAGACCGCCCTTTCGGGTTTTCAATCCACCGGGACGCTCATTTTTTCCTAAGCCACCCTTTCGGGTTTTCAACTTAGCAAGCCATATTATTATTATTATTATTATTATTATTATTATTATTATTATTATTATTATTATTATTATTATTTATTTTATTTTTTTATTGTTATTTTTTCTTTAGGCATAATATTTTCGGACTGCATCGGAATTCACAGGATGTGCGAGCTCTTCTCCATCCATTGTTGTAAGAATTAGTGATCCTCCAGAGAAGACTGTCTTAACAACGAATAGGCTGTCGTAATTGGGCATCCATTTCCCGCGCATGTCTTTGTGAACCGGCAAGATCTTTTTGAGTACCAGTTCTCCTTGTTGAAACTCACGGATTCAGACTTTCTTGTCGAATGCTCTCTTCATCCGTTTCTGGTATAGCTGACCATGACACATAGCTGTCAAACGCTTCTCGTCGATAAGATTCAGCTGGTCCAACCTATCTTGAACCCACTCGGCTTCATCTAGATTGGCTTCCCACAATATCCTTAAGGAAGGTAGCTCAACTTTAACGGGGAGGACAACGTCCATTCCATATACTAATGAAAAAAGGGTTCCCCCTGTTGAAGTTCGAACTGTAGTTCTATATCCATGCAAGGCGTATGGTAACATCTCATGCCAATCCTTGTAGGTATTGACCATCTTTTGTAGGATCTTCTTGATATTCTTATTCGCAGCTTCCACAGCTCCATTCATCTTAGGACAGTACAACGAAGAATTGTGACGCGCAATCTTGAAAGTATCACACAACTCCTTCATAGTCTTGTTATTCAGATTGGTACCATTGTTAGTGATGATCCGACTCGGAACCCCATAACGGCAGGTAATCTCTTTCCTGAGGAATCGAGCAACTACTTGTTTGGTCACATTGGCGTAGGAAGCAGCTTCCACCCACTTGGTCAAGTAGTCAATAGCGACGAGAATAAAATGATGACCATTGGAAGCTTTTAGCTCAATTGCCCCAATCATGTCAATGCCCCACATAGAGAAAGGCCACGGCGAAGTCAGAACATTCAATGGCGAAGGAGGAACATGCATTTTGTCAGCATAGATTTGGCACTTGTGACACTTCCTAGCGTATCAGATGCAGTCAGATTCCATAGCTAACCAGTAATATCCAGCCCTCAAGAGTTTCTTGGACATGGCATAACCGTTGGCATGAGTTTCGAACGTCCCTTCATGAATCTCCTGGAGTAACATGTCTGCTTCACGTCTATCCACACACCTAAGCAGAACCATGTCGTGGTTTCGTTTGTATAGTACGTCGTTGCTGATGAAGAACTTAGATGCCAGTCTTCTCAACGTCCTTTTGTCAAGATAAGAAGCATCTGCTGGATACTCTTGCGTGAGAAAATAATTCTTGATATCATGAAACCAAGGCTTTTCATCAATTTCATCTTCTTCAATCAACAAACAGTGGGCGGGTTCCCTTCTACGCTTGATTCGAATGAGTGGCGCTTCATTGACAAACTTGACCTTCCACATAGATGCTAGCATGGCTAAGGCATCAGCAATGTGATTTTCAGTCCTCGGGATATGTTCGAACTTGATCTCATCGAAGTACTTAATTAACTCCACGATGTAGGCTTTGTAAGGGACCAGCTTCTCATTCTTGGTTTCCCATTCACCTTTCACTTGATAGATAACAAACGCTGAATCTCCGCTTACTTCAAGAAGTTTGATCCGGAGATCAATAGTTTCTTCTAGGCCAAGGATGCATGCTTCATATTCGGCGATATTATTCGTGCACTCAAACTCTAACCTTGCTGTAAATGGGGTATAACCACCTTTTGGATTCACCCAAACAGCGCCTATGCCATGCCCACTGTAATTGGAGGAACCATCAAACATCATCTTCCACCAGAGACCCGGTTCGGGACCATCCTCTGGCTCTGGCTCTGGCTCGTTGAAATCATTTACCCACATAATGTCTTCGTCTGGAAAGTCAAACTTAAGAGGCTCATGATCTTCGACTGGTTGGTCTGCAAGATAATCTGACAAGATACTTCCTTTGATAGCTTTCTGAGGTACATATTGGATGTCATATTCTGATAACAACATGTGCCAACGAGCCAGTCTCCCTGTCTGAGCAGGCTTTTCGAAAATGTACTTTATTGGATCCATCTTTGAAATCAACAAGGTAGTATGACCCATCATATATTGCCTGAGACGCCTAGTAGCCCATGCTAGCGCACAACAAGTCTTCTCCAACAGTGAATATCGGTTCTCACAATCAGTAAACTTCTTGCTCAGATAGTATATATCGTGTTCCTTTCGTCCGGTCTCATCGTGTTGCCCAAGTACACAACCCATAGACTTCTCAAGAACAGTGAGGTACATAAATAATGGTCTTCCATGAACAGGAGGCATCAAGATATGAGGCTTTTGTAAGTAGTCCTTGATCTTTTCAAACGCACGCTGACAATCTGGATTCCAATCAACAGTTTGACCTTTGCAAAGCAACTTGAATACCGGCTCACAAGTGGCAGTCAGGTTAGATATAAACCTGGAGATGTAGTTCAAACGTCCCAGAAAACCTCTGACTTGGGTTTCGGTCTGCGGAGCCGGCATGTCTTGAATGGCTCGGACTTTATCAGGGTCTACCTCGATTCCTCGTTGGCTGACGATGAAACCAAGTAGCTTTCCAGATCTGACACCAAAAGTACACTTGGTGGGATTTAGTTTCAACTGATATTTTCGGAGTCGTTCAAACAGTTTCAACAGATGAACCAAATGCTCCTCTTCGTTATGAGACTTGGCAATCATATCATCCACATACACTTCGATCTCTTTGTGCATCATGTCATGAAAGAGAGTCGTCATAGCACGCTGATAGGTTGCCCCTGCGTTCTTCAAACCGAAGGGCATAACTTTGTAACAGAAGGTTCCCCAAGGAGTGATGAATGTAGCCTTTTCTCTGTCGGCAGGATCCATCTTGATCTGATTATAACTGGAGAAACCATCCATGAATGAGAAAACTGCAAAGCTAGTTGTATTATCGACAAGTGTATCAATATGAGGCAGAGGGAAATCGTCTTTTGGACTAGCCTTGTTTAGATTTCTGTAATCCACACACATTCTGACCTTACCATCCTTTTTAGGCACGGGAACAATGTTGGCAACCCAATCAGGATAGTTTGCAACCGCAAGAAAACCTGCATCCAACTGTTTATTAACCTCATCTCGAATCTTCAAAGCCATGTCAGGTCTTGTTCTTCGAATTTTCTGCTTGGCAGGCGGACATCCTGGCTTAAGTGGTAACTTGTGAACTACAATATCTGTGTCTAAACCGGGCATATCTTGATACGACCATGCAAACACGTCAACATAATCCTTCAACAGTTTGACCAATCTCTGCTTGACCTCTTCCCCAAGTATTGCACCAATCTTGACCTCTTTCTTGTCTTCATCTGTGCCAAGATTAATCAAGTCTACCTGCTCCTTGTACGGTTGAAGCTCTGTGTACTCGTACTCAACCAATCTCGTCAGTTCCGCGGGTACCTCAAAATCTTCTTCACCTTCATCTTCAGCTTGGTAAATGGTGAGTCCCAATCAGGAGAGACAATAGAGTCATCGGATTCAACAAGGGTTGTAATGTCACTGCATGTTGAAAGGCTTATTTTTATTAAATGTTCAATGACAATGCGAGAGGAAATGAAAATGCTTTTAGTTTGTAGTTTTTTGAGAAAGATTGCCAATTTCATTTTAAAAGGTGAAAACGACAAAATGCTAATGAAACAAAATGGAACAGGAACAAAATGCATTTATTAATAATTGTTTGAAATGAAAGGTGGCCCTACAAAGCGATCCAACAGCCTTGGGCAGAGTTGTGGATTTGAAAACACATATGAAAAATTAAATTACTTTGATAATGGAAAAATGACTGGAATCTCTATAGCCTCCCAGTTGCTCAAAGCTGCATCACTCTTGAACACTAGACTGCTCAGGTCTTCATCTTCATCACCGTTGCTGATGGCATTAACTTGAAAACCTCTGCTGACAAACACTTCTTGAAAAACCTTCGGACACCCTTTGACAGATGCAGAGACTTCCTCAGGAGTTGGTCTGTAACCCAACCCATAACGGTCAGTCTTCGTCTTGATATTGATTACTTCTCCCCAACCTTCAAGAATTCCCCTGTCGATCGTTGATATGGTACTCTTCAAAGATGCAAAAGATGGATTATTCTGGACTCCTGCAATTTCTTCGACTTCTGCTAAAACAACATTAGCAATTTTGAGTGCTTGAAATGAAGTTTCCAAAGCGTCTTTATCAGCCTCAATATACCGGAACGATGATAAGTTGCTAACCATTAAGTCCTCCTCACCTTGTATAATAACCAGCTTACCATCAACTACAAACTTCATCTTTTGGTGCAAGGTAGAAGTCACTGCCCCAGCGGCATGGATCCAAGGTCTTCCAAGCAAACAGCTTTAATTGGGGTTGATATCCATGACTTGGAAAGTGATATTGAAAACATGCAGACCAATCAAAATCGGAAGTTCCACCTCTCCAATCACAGCTCTACGAGAGCCATCAAAAGCCTTGACAATCAATGAAGTAGGCTTCACCATAGTCTCTTTATAGGCCAACTTGCTAAGAACTCTCTTGGGTAGTACGTTCAAGGATGAACCGGTATCCACAAGTACCCTTGCTAAATTATCTTCCTGACACTTCACGGATATATGCAAAGCACGGTTGTGATTTGGACCCTCTTTAGGTAGCTCTTCATTGCTAAAGCTGAGAGTATTACAGGCGGTAATATTGGCGATCACACTATCAAACTGACCGGTAGTGATATCTTGAGCAACATGAGCTTGAGTCAAGACCTTCTCGAAAGCAGCTCTATGCGCGGGTGAATTTAATAACAATGATAAGACAAAAATTTTGGAGGGAGTCTGGTGAAGCTGGTCCACAACTTTATAATCATTCTTTCGAATTATCCTCAAGAATTCAACGTCCTCCTCATTGGCAACAACCTCCTTATTTTTATCTCTGGCAGGCCCAGCAGTATTAGCAGTTGTTTCTTTAGGTGGAGCCTCATCAAAACGGGGAGTGTACACGTGACCACTGCGGGTCATCCTGCTTGCCCCAGCTATATTAGTCACACTCTCACTATCAACCTTCACTTCTTCTCTTGGGATGACCTTCCCAGATTCTTTGTTAATCGCGGTTACATCATACTTCCAAGGTACTGCTTTGGGATCACTGAATGGAAAAGGACTTGGCTTTTGGATAACCAAAGGTTTAGGCTGGTCCACTATTGGAGTGACAGGAGTCGGTATACTGAACATTGGCATGACAGAATTTGGTGCTGGCAGATTAAACACGGGCATCCTACCCTTTGGTTCGAGCAAGTTGAAGGTAGGCTCAATCGTGGCTACTTCTTTTGCCTTGTTAACTACTTGCAGAAGACCATCATCAATCAAGCTCTGGACGTCTTTCCGAACCATAGCATAAACTTTATCACACCTTTCACAGCTCGTACAACCGGCGTGGGAAACCGATACCAGGCCTGCTTCAAATAGCTTTGAATGGAACGCCTTGAGCGGAGTCTTGATCTGGGCTACATCCAGGATAAAATTCTCTTCGGGAGAAGTATCAACGACATTAATAGTCCCATGGTCAGGCAACGAGTTACTTTTGATATTGGGCGGAGGATCGTTGAACGGCAAAATCTTCTTTTCCATCAGATCCCTCACAAGGTTTTTCAAAGCATAAAAGTTCTCTAAATCGTGACCTGGCGCACCCTCATGAAATAAACAATGAGCGGCGGCATTGTAGTTGGCTGGTAAAGGATTCGGAGGCGGTCCCAAAGCTCGAGTAGTGACCAAACCTCGTTGCACTAAGTAAGGATACAACTCGGTGAACGTCATTGGAATCGACAGACAAGTCTTGTATAATCTCCTAGGAGCATTTTGGCGAGGTGCCTGATTCCTCGGTTGTTGATTTGCCTGAGCGTTGGACGCTTGCTGGTAGTTAGGAGGAGGTTGTTGATAAACCAGAGGCGGATACCCAGGAGCCTGCGGCATAGGCTGGTAAGCAGGAGCTTGAGGAGCCTGCTGACTAAAAGATGGTGCGACAGCGGCTACATACGGAGGTGGTGCATACTGAACCGGGTAACCTTGGGGTTGGGCATACTGTGGCGGATATTGATACTGCCTATTCCTTCTCCTATCTGAAGACACAACATGAGTCTCTCCTTCCTTCTTTTTCTGAGTATTGACGGAAGTCTTCTTGGCTTGGTCTTTCGAACTCGTACTGCTAGAACCACTAGACATTTTTCCACTCTTCATAGCCATTTCAACCTTTACTCCAACAGCAACAATATCAGCGAAATTCGTGGTTACACTACCCACCATTCTTTCATAGAACTCAGGACGAACCGTGTCAACAAACCAATCTGCTAATTCCTTGTCGGTCAACAGAGGTTCCACCTGGGAAGCAATTTCCCTCCATCGCTGGGCATATTCCTTAAAGGTCTCAGAACTTTTCTGCGTCATACTCAACATTTGTCTCCTGCCGGGAGCTAGATCCATATTGTACTTATAGTGCTTAATAAAAGCATCGGACAAATCCTGGAAAGACTTGATGCGAGACTGGTCTAATGTTAAATACCACTTCGAAGAGGCACCTTTCAGACTGTCTTGAAAACAGTGGATCATCAACTTATCATTTTCCACGTGAGCAGCCATCTTGCGGTAGTACATTATCAAATGGCTTTTCGGACAAGTAGACCCTTCATAGCAGTCAAAGTTCGGAGTTTTGATCTTTGGCGGAATAACCAGATCGGAAACCATACAAATATCTCTAGCAGCAGCACTAAAGATCTGGTCTCCTTCCATCTTTCTCAATCTTTTATCAATAGTAACAACTTCCTCGCGAAGCTTATCATGTGGTTGGTATCCTCCATCATCATCATCCAGGATTTCATAAACAGGCTCATTAAGATAAGGCTGCACGTGAGTGCGGACGTTAGCTTGTGTGAAAGTGGGGACCACCTTGTGAGGCTTAGAAACAAAAGGCACAGTCTGTTGAACGTTCTGTATAACGGGCACAACTTGTTGACCATTTTGTGCAACAGGCATAGTCTGTTGAACTGACGTAATAACAGGCGGATGTATGAAACTCTGCAAAAGACCATAAGGAAACGGATTCTCAATAGAAACAACTGGAGGATCTACGGCAGCTGTAGCGTTAATCTCAGAAACCACAGTAGTCTGAGTATCCATCTTTGCATTGATAACCTGGAGCAATTCCATAATTGTTCCTACACTCCCTCGAAGGTATGATAGCTCGTTGTTAACGCGATCCATCTCTTGAGCGTGTTCTTCCATCCTTTTTCGAGCTTGAGCTCTAGTGTTGTATCGATTCAGGGTGACAAAATTGGAAGGTGAGAGAACCGAGTATGAGAAACCGAGAGACACATGTAATGCAAAGATATGATGCGAAATGCGAATGACATGACTTCATGGAATTCAAGTATTTACGAGCATTGCGGTATAACGAAAAAATTTATTGATTGAAAAATGGATTACAAATAATATTCTTCAAAGAAAAGTCTCAATGAAAATAACCAACTAAAATTCTAGAACCCTAAGTAAGCACTATTCATGATTTTGACGGAGAGTCGGAGGAAAATAAATCCTCGTAGAGTCTTCTCTTCTTGTAGGAGAGTACCTCTTCATTCCTTGACTGAAGCTGTTTCTGAAGTTCGTCGTACTCGCTGACTAGCACATGGTATTTGTCCTTCCATGTTTCTGCTTCGTGCTGAGCTTTCTTCAATTCGATCTTCAATGTTTCCGCTTCGGACATGAAATACTGAACAGGTTCTTCTCTTGGAGGTAGAGGCTCTTGGCGAGGATAAGGCATCTTCAACTTGATTGCTCGTTCTCGGACCCAACAAAGATATGGTTCCATGGACACGCAATTTGGCCTTCCTAGACTTGCTTTACCTTTCTTATGCAAATGACGCCAGGAAGAAACAATCTGGTTCTGAAGTTCTTTATTGTCCTTGAAAAAGATTTTCTCCACCTGGACACTTTTAGGCGGTTCCTTCAATGGATAACCTAGTTGTCGGCGAGCTAAAACCGGATTATAGATTATTCCTCCATTAAAACCAAGTAAAGGTACGTTAGCAAAGTCTCCACAGCCGTCAATAATTAGTATTCCATCATACACCCGATTATACCAAACAATGTCCGAGTGTGTCAACGCCATGACCCTTGGTGACCAAAATCCCTTGTCAAGACTTAAAAAGGATCTGGGCAAGTGCGAAATAAACCACTTGTATAATAAAGGCACACAACAGGTGATCATTCCTCCACCATGAAAATTCCGGAGATGTATGGAGTGATAAGTATTACCCAATAAGGTTGGTACGAGATTGTTCTTCATGAATATTTTGATGGCGTTAATGTCAACGAATCCTTCAAAACTTGGGAAGAGTAGCATTCCATAGATAAGCAAAGAAAGGATCGTCTCAAAGGTAGGCATGCTTAAATGATCGGCATAATATTGGGCTTTCTTGATTAAGAAATGCGTAGGTAACCCCACAGTTCCGCCTTTGGTGACCATATTGCCTTTGATGTCAGACACCTTTAAGAATGTGGCTTTAGCAATGTCTTCCTCCTTAGGGTCCTCCTCTAAGAAAGGGAACGGAGACTTATCCAAAATAGGTAGCCCCACCAACTGAGAATACTCTTCTAAAGTAGGTAATAGTTGATAATCTGGGAACGTGAAACAATGGTAATCCGGATCATAGAACTGTAGTAACGTAGAAAGAAGCCCATCCTTAACTTCGATTCTTAATAAGGATAACAGCCTTCCATACTTGTCCTTGAACCCTTCTTGATCTTCAACCAAAGCTCCTAGCTTCTTAAGGTCATCCAACTTAAAATTCTTAAAAGAATATTTCAAAGTTTTTCTCTGATTATAATCCATGGTATCCTGTGATGTTCATAAATAAAGTTTGAATTCCATGAAATGTGATGCAATGTAATGTATGTAATGCACATAAACACACAAAGTCCTAGGTTAAAGGTATATCAGCGGAGGTCAAGGTCTACCCATCCTACAAAGGTATGTACTATAGTTAGTTGTACCTGCAGAACAAGGTTCTAAAGAAGTGCCCAAAGTCATCAGTCCATCTTTCGAATATTATCAATTTCCCAATTGACTCGGTGGTTAATAATATTCTCAAGAGAACCTCTTTTGAGTGTAGCATCGCGTAACAACCATTATGGAATTACTCCCTCATAGTTCCCGCACTACGTCCTAGATAAGGCCAAAGTGGTGTTAAGGTACTATGGTTTCCAGTATCACAAACTCCAATCGACCATGGAAAAAGTTTTCACGATTACTCATTCAACTGAACCATTTTCGAAAGGGTCTAAACTGAGCGGTGATTCTCAAGTCAGCTTGGTCGGAATTCAACTCCCTATAAGCCTCATCGAATATATCCCTATCCTATAATAAGGTCACTCAAGTCCGGGTGTAGGACTTATCTCACAATAACGGGGTACCCCCCAAGCAAGGCACAATAATAATATATACAAGAGAGTAAATAATGGAAAGTATCATACAATAAACAAAATAGGGGTAACCCTTAGAAGTTATGGCCATGTTCCCCAGTGAAGTCGCCATTTTCTGTTGCGGTGGAAATAGGATATCAAACTATTAATTAGTTTGAATCACAATTCTTAATTCACAACTGCTCTTTGATTTATCCGAAGGAAAAGGTCAAAAGATGGAAAACCTATTTTTTTGCATTGTAAACACAATGCGGGGAGAGACCTAGGTAAGGGGTTGGTTAAGCTTAGGGAAGGTACTAGCACCCTAAACTTCTGTAGTACTCTACAGGAACCTTTTGTTTATTGTATGCTTTATTTTATTTTATTATCTGTTTGAAATATATATTGAGCTAAGGGATAGAGTGACCTAAAGACCTAAGGGTTAGTCCTAAGTTTACACGGCAAGACGCCGCATCTTGTGCCTACGTATCCTGGATAGGGAATGAAATCAGATTAATCGTAGTTCCCCTTAAAAGGGAGGTTAGAAACGTCTTGACTATGGTCAAGGTTTCAATGGGGAATAAACGTATCTTAGGGACACGCTTACGTGGAGTCTTTGAAACTCCTATTTCTATGTTGAATTTGTTAATTGAAAATTTAGGGTTGAAATTAGGGATTCCACAGCGGGAAACCCTAAACAGAGTACGGCGACTCTTTGACCTAATGCTAGAGTAAATGGCATTTTCTTCCACGGCGGGACACCTAAACTAATTAGGGTTTTGAAATGGTTGAAACTAGGGTTATTGACTCGGCGGTCAAACTGTTAATCCTAATTCCTTCGGAGGGTGAAACGGTAAAAACATGCAAGCAACAAAATTATTACATGGCAGACATAAAAGAATATGAAAAATAAAGCAAGCAGAAAAGGAAAGCATCGCGACCACTCGTGTAAATTACAGATTCCAAAAAACGAAAATAAAATAAATCGCCACCATGACCTCGCGTAAATTACATCTATGGGACAAAATAAATTAAATAACTGAAATATGGAAGCTGCAACGGCAAAATCCGAGGGTTAGACGAAAACAAAATGACTAAATCAACCTTTATTTTTGCAGTTTTTATTAAAAGGAAAAGTTAATTGCTTTAGTATTTACAAGAAAATGATTTTTGACTAAATGTAGTTTTAGTTTTAATTTATCTTAATAAAAATTAATAAGTTAAATTTTTTTTATTTAATAACTTAATTTAAACCTTATTACATAAAAAGACAAATAAAAAGAAAAATATAAAGAGTCTTGGGATTAAATAAAAATGACCTTTATCTTTTAAGTTTTTTTAAAAAAACTATCATTAATTTATTCACAAAAGTTCCTCCTACTTTTAATTAAAATTTAATCTTCATTTAGGAGTTAAATTAAATTACCTATTACGGTTAGAAAATTTTTTAAATTCTATTTTTAAAAGAAATAATTAATTTCTATTTTGAATTTTTATTAATGAAAGACCAATTAATTTAAATTCTGAAAAAAAAGCTATGAAAGTTATTACTTCTTAGTTAGAGGTTATATAAAGAATAAAACGTTTCAATTAGTGAGTTAGAGAAATGACCAATACAGAAAACAAATAAAAAAGAATACGAAGCGCACGGTCATTAATTGAACAGAAGGGTCAATACAAGATTCATATGTTGGGGTCCTCAAAACCTCTCTCCTTCTCCGCGAGTGCGGCGGTCATTAGAGCTTGCTGAAGCTTTCCTTCCTTCTTTCACTGGCTCTTGCATGTCTTCCCCGTCTTCTCCTTTGTTCCTGAAACACGAAAAAACCCCAAACTAATATTCAATTGCTCACCGTATTTAGAGGTTGGGAGCGATTGTCTCGCGGTTGCTTTTCGGTATTCACCAGTGAAACGGTGATGATGATGAGGTTCTCGCCTCTTCTGAACCTCGGTTGACGGTGATGACGCCTCGTTGATTCTCTGGGTCACTACGATGGGCTTTCAGGTTCCTTTTGACTCTTCTTCTTCTTCGGATGATGATGAAGCTACGAGCTTCTGAATCCGACTCTTTATTGCGCCGCCGCCGTTTTTTTTTTACTTCTGAACTTGGTTGGCCGCCGCTTTTAACTCTCTTCCGAACTCGGTTAGGGTTTTTTTTTCTTCGGATCCTCTCTTTAAGGTTTGAATCCCCTTCTTATATCCTAATCTCTGCTGATTTATGGGCTTTTCAGTTTCGGTTTGATTGCATACTTTGCTGCAGAATTTTCGGATGACTTTGTTGTGCTTATTGACTGGGTTCATTATATTTATCAGTTGGAACTTGGCTTGTTGCTGGCTTTGCGGAAAAGTTGTTTTGATCCGTTGGGACCCGTTGAGGTGCTGAACTGACTTACGCTATGTGGAACCTGCTTGTTGAAATAGTTCATTGGACTGATTCCTGAACTAGTTTCTTCCTGAACTGGTTCGAACTGGTTTGAAATTGGTTTGCTTGAACTATTTTCTGGAATTGGTTCTGAAACTGGTTTACTTGAACTATTTCCTGAAATTGCCTTGATTTGATTTTCTGAACTGTTTTTTTTTATGGACTTCTGAACTTGTTTTGATGGAATTGTTTTGCTTCGGAACGGTTGGCGTTACGGTCCAACTCTGGGAAAACCGCCTTTCTGAAAACAAATCACTTCTCAAACCGGCTTTCGAAATGAGCTCTTTTCGGAAAAATCATTTTGACCCACATTTCCTTTTTTACTCTCTTTCTCGGCTGTCCCAACAATAAGAAATGGATGTTATCGGTTTATAGCCGCGGTCGAGTTTGGAAATGGGAGTTCGGCTGCAGCATTTTGTCGTGCCCTCCCGACATCCAATGATGAGACTTATCTGAGGGTGTCAACTAATTGAAAAACCGTTTTGTCTACTTTAACTTTAATATTCTGTCTGCTCTGTTTTGTTTATTCAGTCGCAGGTATGAAGAAAGCTCAGAGGAGTTAATCGGACGAGTCATCTGGCCTGTTTATGGGTTTCAGTGGAGGCACTTTGGTGCTAGGTATACTAACATGTATAATGACTATGCCGGCCAAGGAGTTCATCAGCTTTTAGATGTTATCAACAAGATAAAGCATAATCCTGATGATAGACGAATCATTCTCTCTGCATGGAATCCAACAGATCTTAAATTGATGGCACTTCCACCCTGCCACACGTGTGCACAGTTCTATGTAGCAAATGGGGAGTTATCATGTCAAATGAATCAGCGATCTACTGACATGGGTCTGGGTGTGCCATTCAACATTGCATCTTACGCCCTCCTGATATGCATGATTGCTCATATTTGTGAACTTGTTCCAGGTGATTTTATCCATGTTCTTGGAGATGCACATGCTTACCAAACTCACGTGAGGCCTTTGCAGGAGCAGCTTCATAACCTGCCAAAACCTTTTCCGACTTTGAAAATCAATTCAAAGAAGAAAGATATAGATTCTTTTGTGGCCACTGATTTCAAGCTCATTGACTATGATCCTCACCAAAAGATTGAGATGAAAATGGCTGTTTAAAATAAGAGAGATCTTAGTCGCCACTTCAGGTTGTTTCTGCTGTTTGAAATGAGGTACAACAATGGGGTTATGGAATAACATCAATTTGTTGAATGCACGCTAATGCAATCAAGTCATGCCAATAATTTAACAGAAATTGTGTACACCAGAGCCCATCTTGAAAATGGATTTACATGTGCAACTGATTTGGAAGCATAGCTAATTATTATTAGGAAGTGTTTCTAAGAGAGTTATAAAGCATAAGGGTTAAGACCATTTCTGTTTCTCAAAAAGTATTAACTAGTAACTAATGAGCTCTATGCCATTTGTCAAATGTTTTACTTTTATGCTAGTTCATCTTAAAGATACAAAAATGTCGCCCAAACAACTCCATTTTACATATTTGTCTTTGTTGCTTTTGTAATTTACTACAATACGAAACAAACTACGTAACCTGTTAATAGTTAGCTGATGCAAAAAATGAGATGATATGCGACATGAATCGACTAATCTGAGGGCAAAATTTGGGGTATTACACTACCCACATATACTTTGTTATTCACGATGAAATTACCATGACAATATATTTTGAGATTGAGAAGTTCGATGGGAGTAATTTCTCTTTGTGAAAACTAAAGATAAAGACAATCTTGAGGAATAAAAATTGCTTAGAAGTAATAGAAGATAGACTAGGAATATATCTGACGAGAAATGGAATGAGATGGATAACAAAGTTGTTGTCAATTTGCGCTCAGCATTGGCAAATTTAGTTTTATCTAGCATTTCAAAAGAGAATGAACTGCATAGGGAGTAGGAAAATGACAACACTTCTAAAGATATCAGTATTGTTCATATAGATGGAAAGTCTACAGGATATGATTCTTTTGAAGCAGAACCAGAGAATGTGGTACAAGAACCAGAGGAAGCCGATGGTGTTGAAGTTCGACGGTTAACACATCATAAAAGGAAACCAAATTGGCAGTCAGATTATGTTATGGCAAGCCATGATGCATATATCTTCTAGTAGAAGATGGAGATCCATCAACCTTTCAAGAGGTTGTAAGTTGCTCAAATGCTTCTTTGTGGATGGCAACAATACAAGAAGAAATGGAAGCCTTACATAGAAATAAGAAATGGGAACTTTTTGTACTTCTAGAGGGTCGGAAAGCCATATGCAACAAATGGGTCTATAAGATTAAGTGTGATGGTAATAATCAATATCGCGCAAGAATGGTGGTTAAAGGATATGCTCAAAAGGAAGGAATTGATTTCAATGAAATATTCTCTCCGTTGGGAAGTTTTGTGATCAAGAAAATTGTGAAACTTACAAAATCCTCTCTTCTTTAGCTACTTTAAAGGTGGCATTTTTAATCCCTTTGGGACTATAATTTGGCAATCGGCAACTAAAATATAAAATATCTTGTCGCACTTAGTTACATCGGACGTATAAGTTTTTACGACAAATTTATCATTTTTAGGTTCGATAAGATTATTCCTATATGATGGTTTTAACAACTTACATACATAAGGAGGTTTTGACTTTAGTTCTACCACGTTAAAAATAGTTTCCTTGACCTCTTCATATCCTATGTTATATTCTTGGTCTTTTTCACCTGCTTCTAGATAAGCAACTTGTTCCTTTTTATGAAATTTATCTGACCTATCCTTTTCACCTTTTAAACGTTCGACACGTCGGACTCTATCTGCTAACTAGGCCATGCATCTTAGATATTAGGTGTCTTCTTCTTGCTAATGGAATAATCTAACCCACCAGTAGCCATTTCGTCCAGTTCGTGTTCAAGCTCTTGGTTGAAACATTTTCCTTCAACAACCTAAATCTATTCAGATAATCATCTATTAATTTGGGCGCCTTGCGCCTCATGCTGGCCAATTACTTAAGGATGATCTTCGACTGTCCAATGTAGAATTGTTCATGAAATATCCTCTCTAATTGAGTTTGGTCATGTAGGAATGTAGAGGGAGTATAGTGAACCATGCGAAGGCATTTTTAGTCAGAGAATTCATAAAATATTTCTTCCTCAAATTCTCATTGTTCGACATATTACCTGCCTCAGTTAGGTATTGAGCAATGTGTTTGACAGTCGACTCACTTGTATCGCTTGCAAACTTAGTGAATTTGAGAACTTTCCAGCCCTAAGGAGTTTAGTTTGTAGTACAGATTCTAATAGGACAAACACAATATGTAGTCTGTGTAGGCCTATATTAAGGTCGTTTTGGGATAGGATGTTTTCGACCATATGTGCGAAATTATTTTTCCCTTTTAAGTTGTTCTCTTGAACATTTTTAACCACTTCCTTGGCATTCTGGTTTCTATTTAGCAACATCACTCTTGGGTTATTTTGACCTATATACTCTTCGTCCTGTCTATATGTGGGAGGCTCTATAGGTTGAAAACCCAACTTTGGTTGCCCTTGGTTGATAGGAGCCGCTCCATTTTCAGACATTTCTATTAGCGTGGCATTTGATATTTGAGGAGTTGGTCGTGGCTGAGCCTGGGGAGTATCAAAGAAATTGGCCATTCTACCCATTTATTTGGTTGACTAATGATTCATAACTTTGGTTGGCATTATGAGTCAAGGGATTAAACAGCGTACCAATCCACTGAGTCAACATATTAACCATTTTGTGGTTACTCTCATCCATTTATTGCCTCATAGACATAAGAGATGCCGTATTTATCATCGGTGTCACTTGAGCGATATAACCCAAAACCTCTAGTGATGGCGCCATTTAACCAAGATTATTTATGGTTGAGGGTGAGGCAGGATGCAGATTCTGTGGTGAGGTGGCAGCCACTACATTCTCTATATATGTTGACGTACCAGTTTATAGGTCTTCCATCGCCTCTGGTGGCACATGATATAGATACTCTCTGCTACCCATAAGAAATGAAAAACACGGAATATAAGGTAACCTAGGTTCTCTTAGAGTTAGTCGTATCACCATTGGATTAACTAGGGAGACTCACTGATTATGGTAGTGGAACTGTCACATCAGATAATATCACTAATATCAGAATTGATGATACTATAGGAGCGTTTGTTCCAACAGGAGTCAAAATAACCACATATCTAGTCGTTGATCTGACCGATTGTGATCCTGTATTTTGGGAATTCTTCTGATGGTCAGGAGAATGAGGATATTCGAAGGTGGACGCACCATTTCAGAGAGAGCTTTACCACTTTTCATAGGTATACACACATAAATACTGGTAACATTTCATGCATGAAGAAAAAAAATGAAACGTAATAAACACAATAGTTGTAAAATTTGAAAATGTTGCACAAAAGGGTTCCCTGGGTCTGCCAATTTGTTTACCTATATTTTTGGTAAACAATCACTTAGTTTTGAATAATTACTTGCAGGATCAAGCTATAAAATCCTAGATCATTTTTGTGCATAACTTCTCAAGAAAGTGTGTTCGACTATTGTTCTAGGTCTTAAAGTTGAGTGTTCAAAGTAACGAAAACTTAAAAGTAAACAAAGGAAATTGATGGATTTGGCTATGTCGGAATCCAATATAAAATGAATTGGAGAAGTACTAATATTAAAACAAAGTAAAGAAAAACTAAGATCTATTTTGATTAAATAAAGAAAAGTTGGTGTATAGAATCATACATATTACACACAAACTCGTATCTCTCTCTAACTTGGATACTTTGAATTATATAGAGATTTTGTAATGATATTGTCACCCGATTCCTAACGCTAGAACCACTGTATACTAATGTGAAAATAACTTTCTACAACGGTTACTTCTCCACTATCCGACACATAATTCTCTAAAGTTTTCAATCTTCTAACTTGTTTCCCCGTGTCTTCGACGTCTGTATAAGATTGAAAACCAATTACTAAATCTGATCCTTTTACTTCGCCTCAACCATCATGGTTTACGACTCAACCTATTAAATTCTGAGGAGAAACAATCTCAACATTTGGAAAAATACTAAGTCAAAAATCATTTCCAAATGTGTCGAAATCTACATTTATGGTTAAACACTTGACGTGAATGTCACCATGTGTCCTCATTTTAACTAAGTATCACCTTAGCTTCGTATCCTCTTTGTCAAACTCTGTGTGTCGCCAATTTCGTGCTAACATAGCCAAATCAAGTTGGCCATGTTTCTTAAAGAGACTTGGAAGATAACCACCCTCTTCCCACGGTCTTAAGAATGGAAAGTGTGGAATCTATCTTCTTGGGATCTGAGACATAAGACCACAAGATTTTTATAAATACCTTAATTTTGAGGTTGAGATGGGAGATCCAATCCACTATACAAACACCATATACAAATCCTATCACTATCTTTGACAACCCTATAACTAGAGGAATTGTCACTTATTCTACTTTAGCCAGTATAAAAACCTAATAAGTAGGAAGATTTTGTCGACCTACCCAATTCAAAAGATCTAAAATCGCAATGGAATCCCGAATATGGTTAACCTATATCCTATCTAATGTCACACCTAAACTAAATACCTCTTCAACAACTCTCAAGTTAACCCAAATTATCTGGTATATTTTAACCAAATAGGAGATAAACATATCAAAAATCATCTCAAATAGGATTTGATTGATTGTCTAATCAATTTTAAAACCTCTTTTAGTGTTCTCGGGAGTGATCACTAGAATTTTCAGATCTTTTGAAGTAGATATATCGGACTATTACCATCGCTAGTTTGATACAAAAATTGAAAAGATTGTGTTCACTTCTATTATATGGAAAGAAACCATATAGAACAAATTCTTTCAACCATTCCGCCTACAAAACCCCAACAACACCAACAAGAACCTGTAAGATTGGATGTTGTGAATAATAATCTGCATACTTAGTTTACTCATTCCTAGGATATTAGGGATTCATGCCACATGGGTTTGCTTTCCATTCATGATTCTATGAGTAGATTGGAGCAACGGATTTAGAACCTCATTCTCCTTATGATCATCAACCTTTACAGGAAGATTTTATTAGTGATCTATAATGGATATAAATAGGCTATTTTATCAGAACACTAGTGAGATAAGGTCAACAGAAGTGGAAGAGGCAATGGTAGAAGTAAGGCTTAAGAAGAGGAATATTAGGATGAAGAAGAAGAAGAAGAAGAAGAAGAAGAAGAAGAAGAAGAAGAAGAAGAAGAATGGGTCGAGTGTGAAGAAGAAGAAAAGAAAGAAGAAGGTGATGATTGAGCTATTGTCACATTTTCCTATCATCACTGTGATCATTATCTGTTTTCTAATTTCTACTTTTTAGTTAGTTATGTTTTGAAACTTTTGTGTTTTTATAAGTTTTTATGTGTGTTCTAACAAATGCCATGGAAAATGTAATTTTGGACATGTCGGTCATTTTGTACTGAGAACATGAGCATGTCTGAATTCGCAAAACATTTTAGTACACTTTGGACCTAATCTATGAATGGTTTTATGCTCTTCATATATATGGCGTGTTTTGAGATGAATTTAAACAAGCATTGCATGTTATGTGAAAAATCTCAAGAGACCCGCTAAGTGAATCCTGTTGTGTGCTAAGCTCAATATGATGCATTTTGGTGGCTTAGCGAAATTCTTACAGCTAAGCGAGGATCCCTGAAAAATCATTCCTACTATGATGATCTGAGAACATGCCAAGCTTTTCTAGAGGGGATGAAATGCAAGAAAGATCAAAGTCAAACCTACACAAAACATGTGATATTTAAATTGTTTTCATTATTAAGTACTTGTTGAAAAAGTTGGAAAATTTTCTATTTAAAATTGTTTGTCTGTAGATGGTTCAACTGACTTGAAAAGCCAAATGCATAAAAATAAGAAAAGTTAGGTTGACGATACAAACTTGGAAAAATGGCATGATAAATTTTTTTTATTTTAAATTATTCATTCATTCATGATTTTTTTATTTTATATGAATTATAACATGACCATGAATGAATTTCTTACAAAATGTTTGATTTTACTAATCTTTAGTAAAAACATGTCAATGAAAGTTAAGAATTATATAAGCCTAACCAAAGGAAATTTGTACAACCTTATGTTTTTCATAAATATTAAGAGAAGACATGCCTACTAACTATGTGTATTTTGCATCATTCTTTCTATCACTTGATATATTTTAAGTCATGGCAGCCAAGAACATAGCAAGGCTATCTAGGCCAAAAACGTAAGCATGCTTAGCGAGAAATTGTGTATAACCTTGCTAAACAGGTGTGCTTAGAGAGCAAAGTGGTTTATCACTTCAAAGAAAAGTTACTTCAAGATGAAGGAAGATTTTGTGCATTAAAAAATAATGCTTGGTGCGCTTAGTAAGCTAAGGTGGCAAGGCAAGTTGCAAGTGAGTTAGAATTACTTATCCAAGAAGAAATTAAGCATACTAAGCGATCCTGGACAATGCGATTAACGAGTCTACCATTTCAAACCCTATAAATATAGGTGCTAGTCATTTCATTTGAGATATATATGTGGATATGAGGTTTTTCTTAGAGAAAGTGGGTTCTCAAAATAAATCACAATATGAGTGAGTATGACATGAAGATTGAGGGTGGTAGCACTTCTCGAGGAATCGTCGTTGATGTTGTTCAACTTCTTACTTCTCAGGTTTGATTGTAATGCTATGATGAGTAAACTTAGATAATTTTCTCTTTTGTAGCGTTTATATGTAGTTGTTCTAGTACTTATATTTTGATCCCGACCATGGTGTTCTATGTAATTATTCTTAAGTTTTAATGTTGATAGATTCTTCGTTCTTAATGCTTGTTTTGGATTAGCTAGATTCAAATCTTTCATTTATTGGATATGTTAAAGTCTAGACATAAATTTAGGTTAAATATCTATTTTAACTATTGAAATTTAATGTTGGTGTATTGGTTGGTTGACTGCGAGATTTTCCAAAAAATATTTACCCCAAAAGGATGCAAATCTTAATGTAGTCATGTTACCTAAGAAGGATCACAATGGTATTTGGAGGTCACCAATCTTTTACATCTTATTTTTTAATTCGACATCGTAATTATATTTTTAATTCTCTTCTTTAATTCTGAGTTTATTAGAGTCCAATGAGATATCAAATTCTTCATTAATACACTTCACTTGATCTAATTCAAATCTCTTGTCTTTCTTTCTCTTTCTTTAACAAGCCTAATATTTTTCTCCCTCTTTGGTTCTTAGAGATTGGTATAAACCTTCAAGATCTTGGTTTCTTGCTTCACTAACCGCCTTCTTGGTCCCTTTCTTAGATTTCTTATACTTTTTCGATCTCCTTCTTGGTTTTTTGGTTTCTTACTACAAATTTCAGGGCTATGATCCGATCTCCTACTCTTTTCACGTCCACAATTTCCTTCCTCCACTCTTTGTCTAAGATATTTTCCACCCCATTTCTCGATCTAACTTTTCCGATATAAAAAAGTTTAAAATCCGAATTGCCTAATTCTTTTGCCTTTTCACATTTCTAGTTAATTTCTTGTAGACACACAAAATTTACTTTTCTCCTAACCATATCATCCACTATTTTCATAGATTGTCTAGTAAATGTGGCTATATTTCAGGTTCCAAAACAAATCCTACTCTCAAGAATAAACTTCTTTACCCACACTCACGGAAACATGAAAATCATTGTTTATTTTTCACTGCATCTAGGTAGCGAAGCAACAACCCTTGCTCTTTTGACACTGTACTCTAGCCATACAATACTTTTTTTCCGAACAACAGCCAAACATTCAAATTATTATGCAATTAATCCATGTCATAGAAATTCAACAAAATTTTACGTTGATTGTTGACTGTTTAACACAATTGTCTCCTTTTATCTAGACTTAAGATCAACAATGCATAACAATCCTTATATAGACATGATTATTCTAAAATATTATTCATTAAATAAAATAGAAATTAACGATAAACTTTGTGGACTATGCTAATACCCAATGGTGGAAAAAAAAAGTAACAATTATCTCATTAAAAACCTTTTAACAAAACTCAAAAAGATAAAACCAAAAATAAGGTAAAACAAAGAGTTCATAACGGTAAAATAGACACAACTAAGTCTACTATGACTGAAAATAAATCTAATATGGTAAGTAGATACCTTTAAACTTATTGAAAACAAAAAAGGGATTAAATAACAATAGGATGTTTTCAAAATACAAGGTAATGTATAATTTGTAATTTACTACTTAACTTTATTTCTTGAACTCCTTTCTCATTGAATGAACGAGGTCTTAATTTTGAGTAATGATGATGTTATATCTTTCATATTAATTCGTTCTTCAGGTGAATCTTCACAGCATCTCAATGCTATAGCTAAAATTTCATGCATTTCTTTCTCATGTGAGACTAAATTGCAATCCGCAACTTCCATAATTGAACTGGCCATTGACTCGCTAATCCAGGTTTTCAAAGTTAATTTGTCTGAAAACATTTCATTTGTTGGCTTCTTTCCTGTGAAAATTTCCATCAGCATTATCCCATAGCTATACACATCACCTTTAACTGAAATTACTCCCTTAGATCCATATTCTGTATGTCAACATTAATGTGAACATGTTGAATGATAAATAAAAACTTGATTAGATATAATATGAATTTGAAGTGAAGAAATTACCTGGTGCAGCATAGCCAAAAGTAGCTAAAGTCTCAGTATGAGTTTTGGAATGTCCTTCATCCAAGAGCTTGGAAATGCCAAAGTCACTCACATGTGCAACCATATCTTCATCCAGTAACACATTACTAGGCTTCAAATCACAATGAACCACTGGTATTGAAGAACCATGGTGGAGATACTCCAATGCAGATGCAACATCTATCATTATATTCAACCTTTGCAAGAAATCCAAAAAATAGTTTTCTGAGTATAACCATTTTTCCAAACTTCCATTTGACATAAACTCCATCACCAATGATTTGAAATCGTCATTTGAACAACTGGTAATAACCTCAACAAGATTTCTATGTCGGAGATTGCGCATTGCATTACATTCTGCATCAAAACTTTTTGACGTTGCTTCCGATGTCAAGTCAAGCACTTTAACTGCTACCATCTTCCCGGTGGAAAGCATTCCTTGATACACGGATCCAAAGCCTCCTTTTCCAAGTAAATTACTCTCATTGAATCCATTAGTTGCTTTCATGAGTTCATAATAGGAAATCCTGCTTGGAGCCCCTAAAGTTGATAAGTCCTTTTCAATTGGATTTCCAACTTTTTTCCTTTTATGCATTCGAAGCACTAAGCCCACAACAATCAAAATTCCTAACACAAGAATTATGGATGAGATGCATGGGATTAATAACTTCTTTTTCCTATGTTTATCACATGAAGGTACTTGTAAGAGAGGACTGCCACAAAGTGCTTCGTTATGAATGAAAGATTGAGCGGTGAAGCTTTTGAAAGGTCCTCCATTTGGAATCTCTCCTTGCAATCTATTATATGAAAGATTAAGGTGTTCAAGATAGGAAAGTGACTCTAAAGATTTTGGGATCACACCGGTTATAAGATTTTGAGACAAGTCTAAAATCCTTAAGCTTAGCATTTGACCAAGTGATGTTGGGATAGGACCTTTCAGTTTGTTATATGCTAAGGACAAAGTGTCTAAACTTATCAAAAAGCTTATGGTTGTTGGGATGCTGCTTGAAATTTGATTTCTTGACAGATCTAATAGCACAAGATGTTCCAAATTCTTAATCTCTGGTGGAATATTACCGGTTAAAGCATTGGAGGATAAGTTTACCTCTAAAATATCTTTGAGATTCCAAAAGGAGGAAGGTATTGTAGAGTTTAACTTATTAGATCCTATGTAAAGTTTAATAAGAGAAGTCATATTTCCCAAACATGTTGGTAAAGCTCCAAAAAACTTATTGCTTGTTAAATTCAAGACACCCAAACTCCTAATTTCACAAAGTTCGTCAATTATAGGCCCTTGAAGTTCATTGTAGTCAAGATTCAAAGTTTGAAGTTTTTGCAATGCTTTTATTGTACTAGGAATTGGTCCATTTAAATCATTATCCCTTAAAGATAAATGAATCAAGTTGGTCATGTTTCCAATTTCTAGTGGAATATTTCCATTAATTCCACAAGAATCTGCCCAAAAGCTTTCTACAGTTAAGTTTCCAATTGACTTGGGAAGTTTTGATAGTAAACTATTAAATGATAGTTCAAGGTATTCCAGATTTCTGCAACTTGTAAGTGAAGTGAGGAAGTTGAATTCATGAGAATCATCCATTGTCAAATTATTGCCAGCTAAGATGAGGGTTTGGAGGACTCTTAAATCTCCAAAAGATTTTGGTATAATTCCACTAAACTCATTTTCACTCAAATCAAGTTGAACGAGTTTTGAAGCATTGGAAATACTGTTAGGAATATTTCCTACAAACCTGTTTCCATACATGTGGAGTTCTTGTAGGTTTGGAAGGCCTAATCCCATATTTGATGGAAGAATGCCCGAAAGAGAATTCAGTTCAAGAAGCAAATATTCCAATGTTGAAATGTTGAGGAGATTCGAAGGGATTAGTCCACTTAAGCTGTTATTTCCCAATTGTAGAATCTGAAGTTGATTGAGATTGCCAATCTCCATTGGTATTGAACCTAAAAACACATCATAGACAAAACAATAAATAAACAAATTTACATGTAAATAAGAAAGCTTGACACCAATGGTGCATGATGCATGTAATTATGAATCTTTTAATGAAAACGAACATATTACTATCAATGGTGTGCGTAATTAGAAATTAGTTGGTTATGAATCTCTTACATAATCTGGACAACTCTCACTTGTTAGTATTAGAAGTAATTCATCTTTAATTAGTTGTACTATTTTCTTAGCCCCTAAGTTTGTTAGAGGGTATTTTAGTATTTTATCTTATTCTAGTAACCCTAGTTTTAGCTTATAAATAGGGTTACAATCATTGCAATTTTGTAGTAGTAGTGTGTAGCCGTCATTCTCTTAATAGAATATTTCTCTATTCATCATTTATTCTACCTTTGCACCAACAATTGGTATCTAGATCTCCGGTTCAGATTCATTGGGAAACACGGGAAACACGAGTGAACGTGAAGTCTTGTGTGTTTGATTTTGATTCTTAGATTCGTGTTGAATCTTGAACAAAATCTGATCAGAATTTTAATTCTGTGGGTTGGGAAACACTGTGTGAGAAATCTGAGTGTATTGTGTAAGGTAGAAGATGAACGAAAACGGCAACATGAACACCAAACTTCCAGTATTTGATGGTAAAAACTGGAATCGTTGGATGATCCAAATGCGTGTGCTATTTGGTGCTCAAGATGTTCTAGATCTTGTCACTGATGGTTATGTCCCAGTAGCAGCAAATACAACAGATGAACAGAAAAACGCGCAGAAGGAAGTAAGGAAGAAGGATCAGAAAGCATTGTTCTTCATTCATCAATGTGTGGATGTAAATGTGTTTGAGAAGATTGCAGATTCAACAACAGCAAAGGCTGTGTGGGACACATTGGTGAGATGTTATGGTGGTAACGCATTAGTGAAGAAGGTGAAGCTTCAGACCTTGAGAAAGCAGTATGAGAATCTCAACATGAAGAATAATAAGAAAGTCTCTGAATACATCTCCAGAATGATTCTGATCACTAATGAGATGAAGGCGTATGGAGAAACTCTTTCTGAAGAAGCAATCATGGAGAAAGTATTGAGATCCCTTACCCCTCAATTTGATTACATTGTGGTAGCAATAGAACATTCCAAAGATCTGAGCACCATGAGAATTGAAAAGCTGCAGAGCAGTCTAGAAGGCAAAGAGTTGCGTTTGATTGAGAGAACTTCTAAAAAAGAAGTAGAGCAGCAGGCTCTGAAAGCAACTTCTGATAGGAGGTATCAGAAACAGTCAGAAGTCAGGAGAAGATCTGATGGTGGTCAGAAGTCAGAAAGTTCAACCTCTGATAGACAAAATAATGCTCATAAGGGAAAAGAGACGTATGACAAGAAGAAGATCCAATGTTACTGTTGTAAGAAGTTTGGTCACTTTGCTAGAGATTGTTGGTCAAACAAGGAGAGAAAATCAGAAGAAGCAAATATAGCCAGAAGTTCTGATGACGAATATGTGCTATTGATGGCCTCTGAATCTGATAATATGGATCTGATAGACTGGTGGTATATGGCACTGGCTGTTCAAATCATCCTACTGGAAACAAGAAATGGCTGGTTGACTTTGACTCTGAAAAGAGGACAAAGATCAGATGTGCTGATGACAAATATCTTAACGCAGAAGGTATGGGAAATGTCAGAGTGATTTTGAACAATGGGAAAACAACATTGATTCAGAACGTGTGGTATGTACCTGGCATCAGAAGCAATCTGATGAGTGTAGGACAATTAATTGAGAAAGGTTTTTCAGTTACCATGAAGGACAATCTTCTGAAACTGTATGACTGCAATCAGAAGTTGATTATGGAGTCAGAACAGGGAAGGAATAGAACATTCAAGGTGAATGTCAGAACTGCAGACTCAGAATGTCTTAGTGCAACAAGTGCTGAGAAGGAGAGTGAGTTGCGGCACAGAAGATTTGGTCATTTGAATTTCAGAAGCTTAAAACATCTGAATTCAAAGAAGTTGGTACATGAAATTCCTGTAATTAAGAAGCCTGAAAAGTCGTGAAAAGTTTTCATGGAAGGAAAACAACCACGATTGCCATTTGCGTCAGAAGCTGCTCCAAGAGCAAAACATGCCTTGGGAGTTGTACATTTTGATGTGTGTGGTCCATTTCCAGTAGCATCAATTGGAGGGAATAAATACTTTGTGTTGTTTGTTGATGAATTCACAAGAATGACATGGGTATCCCTTATTAAATTTAAACATGAGGTGTTTGATGAATTCAAGAAGTTCAGAATGAAGGCTGAGAATCAGAGTGGTCAGAAGTTGAAGATTCTTAGAACTGACGGTGGAGGTGAGTATAACTCCAAAGAGTTCCAGAAGTTCTGTGAGGATAATGGAATTGAGCATGAGATTACTGCTTCTTATACCCCTCAACACAATGGTCTTGCTGAAAGAAGAAACCGCACTTTGCTTGATATGGTGAGAAGCATGCTAAAGGAGAAGAAGCTTCCTTAGAAGCTCTGCGGAGAAGCTGTTGCCACTGCAACGTATGTACTCAACAGATGTCCTACGAAGAAGTTGAAGGAAATAGTTCCAATATAGAAGTGGACTGGAGATAAGTAAAGTGTTAGTCATCTGAAGGTGTTTGGTTCTTTTTGCTATAAACATGTTCCAGAAGCCAGAAGACAGAAGCTGGATGATAGAAGCAAAGTGATGATTCTGATAGGGTACCACAGTACAGATGCATACAAGCTCTATTATCCAGAAACCAATAAAATTGAATTCAGCAGAGATGTGATTATGAAGGAATTAGAAGTTTGGAATTGGGATAAGTCTCAATCTGACTCTGATGTTATAACTTCTGAAGAAAGGTCAGAGTTAAGAATTTCTGAAGTTGGAGTAAATTCTGACGTTGACTCTGATAGTGATTCAGACTCTGGAGAAGACTCAGAAGATGAAGGTGACTCTGATGATCCAAACTCTGATGGCAATCCATATCCTGGTGGCAATTCAGACTCTGGAAATATGCCAGACTCTGAAGATGGTCAAAGCTCTGGAGGAAGTCAATCATCTGAAGCTAGAAACTCTGAAGCTCAAGACTCTGAACAAGTTCAGAGACCACAAAGAATAAGAAACGTCCCCAGAAGATATGCAGAATTTGACATGCTGCAAGACACTGAAGTAGATTCTGAAGGAGAAGTTACTCAGTGTGCCATGATAGTAGACTCTGAACCCATAAGTACAGAAGAGGCTCTTAAGCAGAAGCTCTGGCTGAAGGCCATGAAAGAAGAACTTGATGATATAGAGAGAAACAAGACTTGGAAGCTAAAAGAACTTCAAAAAGACAAGAAAGCCATCAGCGTCAGATGAGTTTTCAAGCAGAAGTTAAAGCCAAATGGTTCAATTGGCAAACATAAAGCAAGGTTGGTAGCCAGAGGATTTCTACAGAAACCTAGGCTAGATTATTCTGAAGTGTTTGCACCTGTAGCAAGACATGAAACAATCAGAATGGTGATTGCAATAGCTGCTAACATGAATTGGCCTCTGATGCATTTAGATGTAAAATCTGCATTTCTGAATGGTCCATTAGAAGAAGAAGTTTACGTGTCACAACCTCCTGGATTTGTGAAAAAAATCAGGAAGGGATGGTGTACAGATTATACAAAGCTCTATATGGACTGAAACAAGCGCCTAGAGCTTGGAATCAGAAGATTGATTCATTTTTCAAGAAGCAAGGCTTTCAGAAATGTGAGATGGAGTACGGTGTCTATGTTCAGCATACTTTTGAAGGCAATATGACTCTGGTATGTTTATATGTTGATGATATACTATTGACTGGAAGTTCTGAACAAGAGATAGCCAAGTTAAAGAAAGTTCTGATGAATGAATTTGAAATGACTGATCTAGGCAAAATGACATACTTTCTAGGGATGGAGTTCAGATATTCTGAGAAAGGTATCATATTGCATCAGCTCAAGTATGAATTAGAACTTCAGAAGAGATTTGAACTGAAGAATTGTAAGATTGTTGTCACACCTTCTGATACAAATCAGAAACTGGATTCTGACTCTGATGGAAAGGATGTGGACGCTACAACCTTCAAACAATTGGTTGGTTCTCCGAGGTATCTGTGCAATACCAGACCTGATATTTGTTATTCTGTTGGGATGGTTAGTAGGTTCATGAGTAAACCTAAGTGGTCCCATTACCAAGCTGCTGTCAGGATTCTGAGGTATATCAAGGGAACTCTGAAGTATGGAGTGTTGTTTCCTTCTGGAAGAAAGGATGAGTCAGAACTTCTGAGTTATTCAGATTCAGATTGGTGTGGAGACAGAGTTAACAGGAGAAGTACATCTGGGTACTTGTTCAAATTTCTGGGAGGTCCCATTTCTTGGTGTTCCAAGAAGCAACCTGTTGTGGCGTTATCAACCTGTGAAGCTGAATACATTGCATGTGTTGTTACTGCATGCCAAGCTGTGTGGATTCTGAATCTGTTGCATGATCTGAAGATTAAAATAAACAAACCTATGAAGTTGATGATTGACAACAAGTCTGCAATCAATCTTGCCAGAAACCCAGTGTTGCATGGGAGAAGCAAGCATATTGAGACCAAGTATTATTTTCTGAGACATCAAGTTCATAGTGTAGTGCTAGAAGTTGTACACTGCAGCACTCAGAAACAGTTGGCAGATGCTCTGACGAAAGCTATCAAGACTGATCAATTTCTCAGACTAAAGGATGGAATTGGTGTTACAAGTTTTGATGGAATATGAATTAAGGGATGGTATTAGAAGTAATTCATATTTAATTAGTTGTACTATTTTCTTAGCCCCTAAGTTTGTTAGAGGTTATTTTATAATTTTATCTTATTCTAGTAACCCTAGTTTTAGCTTATAAATAGGGCTGCAATCATTGCAATTTCGTAGTAGTAGTGTATAGCCGTCATTCTCTTAATAGAATATTTCTCTATTCATTATTTATTCTACCTTTGCACCAACAGTTAGTTATCTTTACCTTTCATGATATATATATATATATATATATATATATATATATATATATATATATATATATATATATATATATATATATATATATATATATATATATATATATATATATATATATATATATATATATATATATATATATATATATATATATATATATATATATATATATATATATATATATATATATATATATATATATATATATATATATATATATATATATATATATATATATATATATATATATATATATATATATATATATATACTCATCCTTGTTTTTTGAGTGTTAATGAATTAATATGTTTGAGAACTTATTAACTAAAACATGAAGTATTTTAATCAATCTTATACATACCATTAATAAAAATTGATTTCTTAAGACTTTATTCTTTGATGTCAGTTGAATTAATCAATTTATTGCACTCAATTAATTTAATAGACATGAAAAATTAATTTCATTTTTACAATATAAAGACAAAATATGGTATTTTAGTGTAATTTATTTCTCTATTAATTTTACCCTTAGTTTAATGTATAACTTACTCAATAATTTTTATTAATTTCTTACATAACTTTCTATCTAACTTACTACTACTAACTTCTTACTTAATAGATAAAATTAATATTATATAAAAAATATCATTTAAATTTTTACGTGTATGCATTAAAAAAGCGGACAGACGGACACATGAGTGTCCGTCTGAAAGTTAGTATATGTGTTTGTCTGAAAGTTAGTGTATATAAAGGCAAAACATAGTGTTTTGGTGTAACCTATTTTTCTACCAATTTTACTCTTACTTTACACAATAACTTCTATTGAAACTATTATTACCATCTTTCACATAACTTCCCACTATTAACTTTTTATCCAACTTCCTATTATTAACTTCTTACATAACTTTCTTTTAAAATTAATACTATATAAAAAAAAAATTTCATTTAAATTTTTATGTGTGTCCATTAAAAAAGCGGACAGACTGCCACGCGAATGCGCGTCTGGACGCTAGCATATATATAATACTGGAACCCTAAGTTTTATCACAGAAATAAAACGGAACTATAGTTGTACTATACTTTCAGATGACGATTAATACTAGTGGGAAATTCGAGGTGATAAGGTTCGACGAGACATACATCTTCACACTATTGCAAAAGAGGGTTAAAGATCTGTTGTCTCAACAAAGTTTATAAAGGGGTTGTGTGAGACGAAATTTACCAACACGAAGGATAGTGATTAGAAAGACGTCAAGGATAAGGCCGAGGGATGGATGTGTTTCAGACGAAGTGATGTATCATATCATAGACTTAACGACGTCGAAGGAGGTTTGGGGACAACTTAAAGAATAAGTATATATCAAAGACGTTAATGAACAAATTGTTTGCAAAACAGCAAATATACAAACTGAATATGCAAGAAGGGTTCGAATTTAAATAATATGTCAATTTCTTTAACAATATAATCATTGATCCGGTAAAACTCAGGTGAAAATTGATCATGAAGATAATATATATATAAAAGGTAAATAAGTAAAATATGAAAGTAAAATATTGAGTGTATACCTGTAAAAAAGTTATCCGTTAAACTTAAAAATTGTAACGATGTGCAATTGCCAATTGACTGTGGGATGATTCCCCCCAAATGATTAACGTGGACAGAAAATATTTGAAGTTGAGGAAGTTGATGACACATATCACGTGGAAGAGTTCCATTTAAATTGTTTTTGTCCAAGTCAATACCTATTAAAGAAGAGATGTTGAAGAGGGACACTGGAATTTCACCTGTATGTATCACAATACGTGAAAGTATTAATGCAATGCAATGAAAGTGTGTGAGCTCAATATAAATGTTGAATTTGAATCCACAAATATTTGTATAAAAATCAACACGTATCTTTAGAAATATTCAATCATAATTTTTCTATTAAATAAAAATAGAAATAATTTTCTCTCTCTCTCACACTTAATAACCACCTCCCATTATTTCAATTAAAAACAAAATTAAATTTAACTTTTTCTTTTATTTATTCAAAAATCACTGTTATGAATATACTATTTGATTATTAAATTTTAATTATATAATTCTTTTTTGTCTAAATATAAGTTCATGAGTTTAGGTTATTTTTGTTTAATTTTAAACTAAAATATAAAGTACCCCTAATAATTTTTGGCCTGTCAAGAAAAACTAGAGTAATTTTGAAATATCCACATTCGTTACAATGTCTAATTTTCTTAATATATATGTCAAATGCTGCTTAACTAAAATTAATTTGTTAGTGAAAATATCTTACCCTCCAAGTTGGTTTGATAAAGATACAAATATTGAAGCTTGGTCAAGTTTCCAATGTCCCCAGGCAAAGGTCCTTTGTCGAAGTTATTGAATGATAATTCTAAATCTTCCAACTCTTTGCAATAACGCCAAACATTGGGCATCTTACCAGAAAAATCATTACCAAACAGATAGAGTAATTTAAGGTTTGGAATCCCTTGACAAATATTTGATGGAAGAATTCCAGACAGATTATTGAAACCAAGATTCAAATTTTGCAACGATGATAAGTTGTTGAACATAAATAATATGTTGCCTTTGAGCATATTATATTCAAGGTTCACAGTTCTCAATTGTGTAAGATCACTAATTCCTTTCGGAATTTCACCTGTAAATTGATACCTATAAATAATTTATTTAACAAATAAACATAGATAATTTCACATTTATAATATATCATACATACCTGATAAGGAGTTATTTGATAAATGGAGTTCTTGGAGTGAGGCCATATTTGAAATTGTTGTTGGTATGATTCCAGACAACTTCACGTTATCTCTTATATCCAAAACTCTCAATCTACGAAGTTGACCAATAGCATGTGGAATGGTTCCTACAATGAAATTTAATTTTCAATTTAAGCACTCTATAGATTAATTTTGAAGAAGAAATCCAACAATATTATTTATAGCTTCACGTTATCTTTATTATCCTTGAAGACATTTCTCCAACTAAATGATAGTGACTCAAATTCAATCTATGCGAGTGAAGTAACTCTTGTGGTAACTCACCATGAAAACTATTGCCGTGTAAGTCAAGAACGAGAAGAAAAGAGAGATTTCCCAATTGAGGGGAAATGAAACCTTGAAGGCCCATGTTACTAAGATTCAATGCATTTACTCTTCCATGATGTTCATCACAAGTGACACCAGCCCAATTGCATGAACTGAAAGAAGAAGAATTAGAGGATACTGACCAATTACTAAGTACATGATAAGGGTCTAAAGTAATAGATGATTTGAATGAAAGAAGTGCAAATTCATCGGTGGTGATGTTTTTTTTAGTACTCATAGCTAAGCAAGTGGAGACGTAAAAATAGAGTGAGGCAGAGAGAATACAGAGCCAATTAGAGTATAGGTTGGCCATTTTCAATATAACATATGCATGAGTCTAAATCACGGACGAGTTTATATATATGCATGAGTCTAAAACACGGACGAGTTTAGTGTCAAAGTTAAATATTTTGTTTAAAAATTTGTATTGAAAATCACAATTTTTAAAATTTTAGTAAGTAACATACAATTTCTTGGAAGGAACTGTAAGAAGATGGCAACCAGAAAGAACAAAATAAATAGTATTTATCAATACGAATAGACATGACTTATTATAAAAATAATATCTTCATAGACTCATAGACTAACCGAGGATTTCAATATAATATCTTTATTTTTTCTCTCTTCAAAACGACCTTAACTAATGATACATAAAAATTTGTTTAATTCAATATATAGTTTGGTTAATATGTATTTTGACATAAAAAAAATAGTTTTAATGAAAAAATAAAATTGATTAATTGAGTATTTAATTCTGTTAGAATATTGTAAAAGCATTTAACGGTTTCTATTTTTATATAAGTTGTTAGGTGTTAAAGTTAACTATCACAGTTAACACACTTTGTATATAAGCTACTGCTATATCACCAGAAGGTTTAACTGATTCATTCTTTCAATAATAAGAGTTTCATTCTTCTTCTATTATAACTTTCTGTTTCAATCTTGTAATCACAATGAAGGTGAATGTTAAGCTTCATTTCTAATATGGTATCGGTTGCGGTTTCGATTGCTTACGCTTTTGTCACAACGTGAAAAACAACCGGCAGAAAACAAATTCGCCACCGAACGTTATTTATCTTGACGAGAGAAAAGAAACGATCGAAAAAACCTTAAAAAGGGAAAAGACATGGTCTCGCAACCAAATCCTGGATTTAGAGTCGACTACGCGAGAGGAAGGTATTAGTATCTCTCGCGTCTGCTGTACTCAACAAGATCCACTCTTGTTGTTTTAATCAAATGGTGTGTTTATCTAAAGCCTACTTGCTAAACAGAGACGAAAAGGGAAAAACCAAAAAGGAGACTCGATAGGACTTCGCCGTCCTATGCCTACGTATTCCCTCGTGCAATGAGAAAGTCAGAGTCAACGTAGTTCAGAGGACTACAGATGAAAGGGGAACGGTGCTCGCCAACACTTCGCCCTCTTGTTCCTACGTATCTTCAATCGGACGAGAATGAAGAAGTCAGAGCGTTCGTAGTTCAGCCTACCACGGGTGGCTAAGTGTCTTTTATGAGCGATGCTAAATTCTCATTCCAGCAGTTAGGGTCGAGACCTGTTTGTGGTAGAACGAAAGTATCATGCCCTTTTTAAAAAGGTTTGAGAGAAAATCCCAAACGACAAAATGTTTTTCATTTGTTCAAAAGTTTTATAAGAAATGGATTGGTTTTGTTTGAGATGCGTATTGTGCTAAAGTCTATGACATATGATCGAATACTTCGTATGATCGACTCAAGATGGGACGTATACAAAGCACTCTAAACAAGGTAAGAAGAGACTCACGCTTATCATTTTCCATGTACTTAAGGCTCGTGACATACAATACTCATGGTATTTATTACGTGTTTCAATTTGATTTGAGAGAGAGAAGAAAAAGACTCAAAGGGCAAAAGGAAAAGACTAAGGAAACTCCACCCTAAATGTTGTCATGCCAAATGGTCCTATAGTTGAGATGAGAAAGAGAATTCTACCCTAATATTATCATAAAAAAGATAAACCTAAGGTTGAGGTCAAGAGGGAGCTACCCTAATGTTGTCATGCAAAGGATGAACCTAAGGTTAAACTCAAGAGGGAGCTACCATAATATTGTCATGCAAATGATTGAGAGTCTAATGTTTATCCTACTCCAAACTTAATCAGAAATTTAGTTGGACTAGGAGCCTTAAGGGGACATGTGAACAAACGCAAGTAAATATTAAACAACCCAATCACAAACAACACAAAGTATTCAAAGCTCAAAGGAAGAGAAAGGAGATGAAGAGAAGAAAGATCAAGGTACCAAGTAGTCAACTCAAACATCACAACAATTAAGAAGATTCAACAATCAATTCATAAATGGAAAACATTCATGCTAAAGCCAAGACATGTTTATCATATAAACCAAAGCATCCAAAGATGGATAAGGCAAAAAATTAACCCACATACTCCAATCATCATAAATCATGCTCAAAGGATTCATACATTAAAGTTGAAGAAGATAGGCAATGACAATCATAGAGATGCACAAGCAAACATGTCCTAAAACCATATCAAACATCACCAATAACTCAAGCCAAAGAAATATGGTTCAAGCAAGGTAGGAATTAAGGAATGTCAGAATCTATATCATATCATGAACAACACACCTCAAGGGTTAAGAGAGAAGAACAACATCATCAATCATAAATCATATCAATGGTTAAGCATTTGTCAACAATTATCTCATGAAAACAAACCACAAAGGATAAAACATGTGAAATTAGGGTATGGATCCAAGAAGATACATTAGCACAACCATGAAAATCAATTCAAAATCAAAATCAAAATATCAAGAAAGAAACACCAAGCATCATGTTCAAAGTATGCATCAATGATTGGGTAAACATCATCAACATCAACCTCAAAAGGAACAAATAGTCATGAGAAGTAAAAAGAGACAAATGATCATGCAATGGGCATAAATAAATGAAGGTCAGAATCTCACACAAGTCAATTAAGTCACACAAGAGTCATGAACATCAAGAGATCACACAAGAGAGCAAACTCAAGAGACTAGGTCAAGAACAAACAAGTATCATGCTCAACACATCATCAAATTGAAGCCTCAATAAAAAATAGTTAAATGACCAAACAAGTATGGATCTAAGGCTTTAACTCATGGCAAATTAATCAAGATCAATTATGAAAGAGATACCAAAAAGAAATTCATAAATTCATCATCAAATTAAATCAACAAGTTCAAGTATGTCATTAGTCGAGCATATATTGAGGACCATTTAAAACCAATTAAGAAGAATTCAAAAACTCATCATTAAGGAACCAAAACAACACTCAAATATTCATCAATCAAGTGTCAAAACATATTAGAAAAATTGTCTCAAGAAGGTAATAAAAAGGCATCAAGAATCAAACCCTAGTTCAAGGATGATTATGTAAAAGCACTTCCACAATCAATTCAAAATAAAATAGAAAACTTAATTGAAAAATAAAATAAAAATTATTAAAAATTTCTAAAGAGGTTGATTGACCAGAAACATAATTTTATCTATTTTTGAAATGAATAAAGATATTAACACAAAATCAGAATGGAAAATGAAAAAAAAGAAAGAAAGAAACAAAGCTAGGGGGTGCAATCCAGAAAAGTAAAATGAACTAAAAATAGTTCAGAAGTGCGTTGGGTCAGAATTCCAGGGGTGTGGATATCAAAGTAAGACAAGTCCAATCCAAAATAATTCAGAATCAAAAAAGAAAAAGGACACGCGAGCAAGCTCATTAAACCACCTGGATCCTACTCAATGCCACATCACGCCATGTCACTAGGCCGATCAAGAATTCAAATTAGACACAATCAGACGCCAGAGCTAGATCTCCAACCGTCTTCTCTGGTGCGACTCACCGGAGCTCGTTGCAAACTCAACCAAATCACCCAAAATTTGACACTATTCCACTCGGTTTTTCATGTTGATCAAGAATATAGCATTTTTTTCATTGAAACACACTCTAACACCATTTGAAGCATAAACTGTAATGCATTCAAATCAGCACAACAGGCACACAAACATTGCCTACACTAGTGTAGAACTTCAGAAACATCAATCAAGAGCTCAAAGCACGTCTAGCATGGAAGAAATAATATGAAAAATAAGCTTACTCAACGGAGAAGGTTTGTTACCTCTTCAAACAGTTGTAAGAGCTTCAGAAACCCCTCCTAAATGTTTCAATAACCTTCAGAGAGTAGCAACAAGCAATAAAATATAGAATCTCCTTTGGAATAGTGAGATTCAAAATTGAGAATTTTTTGAGAGGGATAACTCTTTTTCAGATCTGAATTTGTGTAAAATGAAGTTGTGAACGTGGTTAGGGTTTTTGGAGGCTTTATATATGAGGTCTATAGTGGGGTTAGAAATTAACCATGGTCCAAAAGTTTGTTATGAGTTTGTTTTGTAATTTTGAAATTTGGAGAGTGAGAAAGAGAACACATGAGCTATGCATTTTTTTAGGTGGTTTTGTTATTTTTTAGTAAGCAAAAGAGTGAAGGAATCATGTGAGTAGAGTTGGCACGTGGGAGCAAGGTTTTGGCAAAGTTATTGTGATCTCATTCTTTTCCATTTTGGTGCAAATATTTGAAAATAGGGAGCATGGAATACATGTGCTTGGTTTGGTCATTTAGGGCAAGAGAATGATGATGATACGTGTGGAATTGATGATGGGAAAAAGTATGCTACAAATGTACCAAATGATGTCAAAAATGGTAATATAGTGATGTACAAAAACATGGTCATATGGCTATATTTCACTAATCATAACTTGGTGAGCTTTGCTCCATTTGATGCATTCTTGAGCTCAAATAAAATAAGGAAGAACAATGAACAAGTTTCATGTTGAAAAAAAATTGAAACAATGCTTGGAAGGTGATGGAAAACTCCCTTGAAATTATGTCCACAAAGCTGTCTCATGACACTTCGAAAAAATTCTAAGTTAAAATCAAAATGGACCTCAAAATATCTTGACTTTGTAGCACCATAACTTGAGTTGTATTGAACCAAATGAATAGTTCATGGCATCCATGGAAAGCTTGAACAACAAGGAACAACTTTCACGTTAAAGGAAATTTGAATTCAAGCTTGAAACTATGAGAAAAATTCCCTTGAAGTTGGTTCCAAAAATCTGCCTAAGGACTTACCAAATTTTCCAACTTGATGATAATGACTTTGAAGCATAATATCTTGAGCCCTAAGGATCCAAATGGAGAGTTCTTGATACCAAAAGAAAGCTTGAAAGATGAGGAACAACTTTCATGTTAAGGTCAAAGTAAGATGACGCTTGGATCATCAAGAAAATTGGCCTTAAAAATATGGACTTTGGATTTAATTTCCATACTTAGAAAAATTCTACGTGTTGAAACTTGAATTCCACATTTTCCCCAACTTTACCTCTCCATAACTCTTGATCTATGCATCTTTTGAACTTGATTCCTTCTACAAACTTGTAGTATATGATTTCACCTTCCATTTGATCCTTGGTTTGCACTATTTGGCCCAAGGATGAGAGAGATATAAGTCTTGTAAGATGGCTAAAAATCTTGATTTTCCATACTTATAAAAATTTCCAAAAACCCTAATTTTGTAACTTCTCCTGATTTTATGATTCCTCTTGATTTCTCTTGATCAAATCTCATTAGAACATGGATAATGATTTTAAATTCTCAAATTTGACCCAAGAACTCAAGAGTTGACTTTTTTGGGGCATCAATTTACTTTCTTGATCAGATGAATTCAATCTTTCCTCTATGTACTTAGGAATATCTTGAAATGATTTATGATGAACCATGAGACATATATAGAACCCTTGAGATGTATTTTGAACCATATAGCCCTGTCTTTCTCAGGAAAATAGTCACATGTAAACTTTGATCAAAACCCTTGCTCTGAGCCACTAGGAGCTTGATTAGACGAAACCTTTGAAATCAATGAAACCCTAATCCTCAGATGATTGAGTGAATTTGCTGAGAATGCCTTGATGAATATGAGACCCTTATAACTTGAGAACACCATGATGTTAAGGACATCTCCTTGCTCAATGCTTTGAAAATCAACTTCTACTCTTGAGGAGAGCCAAGAAACTTTGATCCCATATCTAGAATCAATGTAATGCATGAAATCAGAATGACCTAAAGGATGAGACATAAAGCCAAAGAAGGTAAAGAAAAGGATGAAAAATTTTAGGGTACAACAGATTTTCCAATTACTCAACCATAATCTCACACATTGAGCTTGAATCAGTTTACCAATGAAGGATCTAGAGAATCAAGAATCAGCGAACAAAGTTCAATCTCAAGAAGTTCCCACCAAGTTTACTTCCACGAAATATTTGCACTCTTTTGGACCGAAGCTCTCAATAAAGCTGCAGGAAAATAATTACATGTTATGGAATCAACAAGTCGAAGAAGTGATTTTGACGCAGAAGATGCACAAGCTGGTCGTGAATCCTCAAATACCATTGAAGTACAAATCAACTCAAGATTACATCGAAGGTATGATTTCTGAATAATATGAAGCTTAGACCATTCAGGATAAGTTGTATGCATTTGGATTTTATCTACAATCTTCGAATCTGTACTTCCTAGGGTTCTTGCGTGTAAGCATGCATTTGAGGTTTGGGACAAGATTCATCATTTATTTAATGCACAAATGAAGGCTAGGGTGAGGCAACTTTGTGTGGAGCTAAAATCGACCAATAAAGGGAACAAATCAATAACTGAGTTTGTTATTCGAATCAAGGAAATTGCTAATTTGTTGCTTACGGTTGGTGATTCAATCACTGGAAAAAATCAAGTAGACTCGATCTTGGAAGGTTTACCCAAAGAATATAACCCCTTTGTCATGAAAATGTATGGTTTCCCCACACCTCCTACACTATGTGATGTTGAAGCTTTGTCGTATGTGCAAAAAGCAAAACTTGCCAAGTTTCATCAAGAATTGACCACTGCAAATGTTGCATCTAATGTGGCTCACATAAATCAAGAAGAACGTAACTATAGAGAATCCTATGCTTACAATCCTAGAAGGGGAAGGTTTAGTCGAGGGCGCAACCGTGGAAGAGGTAGAACTACAAATGAGAACCAGCCTACATGTCAGTTATGTGGAAAATATAGGCACGTAGTGACCTATTGATGGCACAGGTTTGATGAAAATTTCATGCCTCCATCTCCCTCAAGTACCCCAACCAATCTTGACAAAGGATCTAATTTAACTCGTGAATGCACTCAAGATGCTACATAAGAAACTCCAACCATGGCAATGATGGCCTCAACTAGTCGTCCAACAGCTTATAGAGAAGAATACCCATTGCCTTCGGAATTGGAATCTCAAGCTTGGTTTGCAGATTCAGGTGCCTTTGACCATGTAACCTCATATGCTTATATGTTACAACACACTAGAAAATATGTAGGATCTAATACAGCTTATGTAGGTGATGGTCAAACACTTAGCATACAATTTGTAGGTTCCACCCACTTTTACTCTAAGATCTATCCTAACTTTAAGTTAAAGCTTACCAATTTCCTTCATGTGCCTTCTATTACTAAAAACTTGTTATTTGTTTCCAAATTCTCTAGTAATAATAATTTTGTTTTTGAATTCCTGTCTAACAAATGTTACATTAAATCTCAGGCTTCTAAACAAGTTATTGTTGAAGGAGTTCTATTTGCTAGTGGCCTTTATTGCTTTCCTCAACTGTCTTTGGAGCTCACAAGCTCACATCCTTTGAATCACAACTTGAGTTCCACAACTGGTATTCAAAGTTATGTTGCTTCTTATTCTTCTTTAGCTTTCTCAAATGATTGTAACATTAGGTCTCTTTGGCACAATAGGGTTGGCCATGTTAATCTTACATTTGTAGCTCATATACTCAAGCTTTGTAATATACCTTCATCCAATAAAAATGGTACTATGTTTTGTACTTCTTGTAATCTTGGCAAAGCACATAGGTTACATGCTCCTTTAACTGATATTGTTTATTACAAACCTTTTAACATCATTTATACTGACTTGTGGAGTCCAAACCATATTCCCTCTAGTTTAGGTTACAAATATTACATAGCCTTTGTTGACGGCTATTCTAGATATGCATGGCTATATTTTCTCAAACAAAAGTCTAAAGCCTTGCAAGCATTTAGACTATTTCATACATTTGTTAAAACTCAATTCTAAGTGCCACACCCTAATTTTTGACCATAAGATCCCACCGCCTTGCGCATCTTCTCGTATGTTACCTTGTTACTTTTGTGTGCGTGTTCATCGTTACTAACCAATTTGTGCAGCCACACTGGTTTCAAATGGATAGGCAGTCTCAAAAGAATTTTAGGAGCTAGGAAATTAAGCGTACCCCTATCAAGGTTCATCAGACGCCAACGTCAATCTCCCCAACACTTCGTAGTCCCTAAGCATATCTCAAAGAGAATTAAGGTTCTTTTTAGGAGTAATGGGTTTAGTCGTATATCAAGGACTAGTTAAGGTCTTATGACATAAGGCGTGACAGGATCATATCTTTGTTTAAATATTAAGATCTTGGTAAACAGAGTTTGTTTGTTTAAAATGATCAACATGGTTTGGAAACCATCCAATGGAGTGAGGATGTGGAGAGAGTTGATTGTTAATCGGAGAAACATGCATATTAATTTTGATTGAAGTCTCAAAGCGTGATGTTGTTCGTTGATTTCCTTTTACTAATACTAGTAATTACAAAAAAGTGGTAAAGAAGAAAACAAGGTGAAGCTATCAAATTGGATCAACCTGGCCTCCCGTACATCGTAATTCAAATACGTCATATTCAAACACAGGATACAATTAGAAGTTGGTCTTTCTACGATTATAACCCATTTGCAGACAGTGACATCATGATTGGTGAAATGTTTTTTTTTCCACATTTAACTTATTTCTACAAGCTATGTAATCTACAATATACAATTTGTCAAGCTGAGAGAACTCCACATCAATCTCACGCTATCTTCACCAAGTTTATAAGCCGTTCGAGAATCTCAACTATGCATTTTGTTTAAATAACTAATACCAAGGCACAAGTGAGCCACCAGGACATGTTAATTCACAATGATCACTGTTGGTGCAGGTTGTTGCCAAAAATTACAGAGTAAACTAAAGAGAACAACTTGCTTAGAGAAGGGTTGCTACTACCAATCATCACTCGGCATATACAACCATTATTTATTCAAGGCCTGCACCCCAATGATGGGTATGTACGGACAATTACATTAACACTTGGTTTTCAGCGGCAACGGTTGTACATTTTTAGCAGCAGCGGCATTTGTCTTTGACTTCGGTAACTACGATCTCAACAGCAGCGACAGCAGCGGCAACACCGCAGCATCCACCCATGACGTACAATGAGGAAAGGTCACAACATTATCAAATGAACACAACAGTGATACAATATGTTAAATTAAAACATCCACCAATTCCTAGCGCGAGTCGTGCATTCTTCGGAAGAAAGTACAACCCGGATTACCTCAGAGGAGACCAAGAATGCTAGCCCACTTTGACCGCATATCCCTACCAACACGCGTACCTGTCATGAGGATGGGAGTGTATCCAAATTCAGCCTTCACTCCGGATAAGCATCCTGAATAGAGTATCAAAACGACTTAACAACAAACGTAAACCTTAAACCACCTGCAATAATAAGGAACACTCAGAATATTTCAAACAACACTTAACAAATCAAATTAGCTTCATAAGGATTTGAGAAGTACACCTTGCGGGACGCTGGCGGTCGTTATGAGAAGAAGTGCATCCAAAGAAAACCACCCAAAGTTCAACCACTACAAAAGACAAGAAGTTCATCACTAAAACCCATTACCCTTATGATATTGCAAATGGATTCATATGTCAGAGTTCATGGATGACAAGGCCCCATACCAATGCGACCATGTACTGACGTATGGGAAGTTTCTCGTACTTCACCTAGACCATCCAGAGCTACCTTGGGCTAAATACTTGGTATTCAAAAGCACTATCGGCCAGGAAGAAGTTTGAGACAAGTGGAAATTAAGACTGACTCTCAATAACCCAGATGCATAGGTCCTGCTTTGCTCCAAATCATGAAACCTGCATTTCCAACAATGCAAACACTTGAAAATGGTTATTCAACAGTAAGAAGTAATTTAGAGGCCATGGTTCTTCATGTCCCTTCAACATTTATGTCAAGTTGAACTTTGTCTCAGCGAGTGCAAAACAACGTATATCACGACAGAGCTTTACCAAGGCCTCATTTGATGATAGGCGGAATGTAGTACAAGTCTTCTATGAGGTTGCCTGCAAGTGAGAAACAATCATCAAAATATCAAAATAATAACCACACGAGCATCTCGCATTCAATCTCCAAGCTGACCAAATCTACTGCTTTATCAGACCCTGGCATAACCAAAGCTAGTAAGCACGAATGTCAAAATAGAGGGACTGTTTCCGTTGCTGCTCTAACGTACCCGCAATCTGCAGTTTAATAACAGGACTTGGTTTGTCATTCAGATTTAAGGTGTACTCCTGAGAAATTTTAGGCAGAAAGGAACTTAAATCATACCCTGCAACGTAACCAAATAGAAAGGGGTTTCTCAGGTCACAGCCAATGAGTCAGATGTCGGCGGTAAACTTCGACGCATCCCACTTCTCTAAAAACAGCAAGTTGCTTCCAAAAAGAATTCACTAACTGCATAGCTAGAAATTAAGTAGCTCCTATCGAAGCCTGGAGAAATGTCAAAGAGTCTCAAAGTAGTTGAAAGCAAATTCTGTTCGCAAAACACTTCAGAATAGCCATCCCCTGGACTCCGGCTAAACAATCACCTTTAGAATGATACAATGTTAGAAAGGAATTTAAGTTGATTAAAGAAGAAGAAGAACAAATGAACATTAAGGAAGATGAAAGACTCGCAAAAATTTTTCTTCTGAGTACAAACTTACTGAAAGCTGGTGATATACCATGAAGAAAACCGCCAACCGTGCACTCGTTGGTAAATTTTGCAGAATCATAGGAGGGAAAGTTATCAGTTCAATGATAAGAATCAAAGGAATCCAAACATACAGTACATATTGATTTTCTTTCCAAAACGAAAAAGCAAGTACCAGACACATCAAATTGGAAATGGAAAGTTCGTTAACTCCCGGCAAATCAAGGATGTTATTCCTAAAACCAGAATCGGCAAGAATCATCCGTATTCAAATTCGAAGTTAATTCAAGGTTTTCAAAACGCCTATAAAAAGCCACAACCGGATTCGAGAAGGGACACAAAATCAAGAGAAGAAAAATTCGAAACATAAGAAAACCCAGATCGAATCCTAAAAGGAAATCAGAAAGGGGGAAACTCATTTTTGTTTTCACCGTCGAAACCGCCTCTCCGGAAATCATTATCCAACCGCCGGGAGATCACCTTCGCGAACCACAAACTTATGCTCTGTTTCCAGAATCGTCTGTGACAACTGCCTTCAGAACCTGCGAAACCAATCAAAACGTGAGATTCCCTTCCTTTTAGCTAAAGTTAATTTGTTGTTTGTTTAAGCAAAAAAAAATGAAGAAGTAGAAAGAAGAGGATGGTGGAGACAGAGAAGAAGAAGGATCGAGCAAAGTGAAGGGCGGAAATAGCGATGGAAGAAGGAGAAGATTGAGGAGGAAGAAGAACCCGCGGCGGAGAGGAGATTTGGGAACTAGGATTCTTTCTTTTTTTAATTTTGTTTTGTACTTGTAATCACATATATTGCACACACACACACTAACTATGATGCACCCTTCATCATCACCACACACTCTCACTGATCGAGATCCAGCAATTCATACCTGCGCTTGCCCACCATAAATCCATACGCCTGCCCGCACGCAATCCGTCCGCCCAACTCAATCCCACTTAAAAACCTGCTACTTAACATAATCACAATCTAATCACTCACTTAAAATCGTTTAATTAATCTTTTCTTTTTAAAATAAACTAAAGTTTTTTTTATTAACCATTACTTAATCAACTAAATAATTAAACTTTATTTTAACCATCCGTTTTTATTCAAAACAAACTTATTAACCTTTTTAATAATGATTTTGATTTGTTCATCTTTCTTAAAAAAAAAAGACATTATATAATTTAATCAATTTATTTTTATTAAGAACAATAACAAAACTATTTTATAAGAAAAATAAATTCATGGTTTAATAAGTTTACATTCATTTGTTAAACTAAATTTAATAATATAAAAACCTTTTTATTTCTAACTAGCAATTAAATTAATTCATAACCTAAACTTTTAAAAATAAATAAAACTAATTTATCCAACTTTCCTAAAATTAATAAAACCTTTCCAATTCATAAGAAAATACAACCTTTTTAAAAAAAAAATCAATTCAAACATTCTCTTAAAATAATCAAAATCAATCCCCTAAAATCAATTCAACTAAAATTAATCTCCCGTAAAACTTAATCAATCGTGCACGCTTGCACCTCGCTCCGATCCATTCACATTCACAATTTACTCACTTACACTCTAGCGCTTTCATGCGTATGTATGGTTTTATTTATCTGCCCTTTATCATCGCAATTTATTTTACAGCAATTTACTTTTCTCGCATCGCATTCCGTCCAAAGGAAGAACCTACACATGACTCAACATTGTATTGCATCTCATTTGCATCATTCTCCCCTTTTGATCATTGATCCCATTCAAGTCGATCTTTTAGGATAGATCCTACCCATAGGAAGGACCTTTGTCTTTTATCTTTTTACAACTTAGACAAAACACAATCAACTCAATACAATTATTCAAACATCAGAGAAAGATGTTAATCATCTTAAGAGAGATGGAATTTCCACCCTACAACTATACAATTCTTACACTTGTGGCGGTTAAATCTCCCTTAAAGTGACAACTCGTCTTTTCTTCTAGAATCAATCAACCAACTACCCTAAACCCGTAGGAACTTTGACCACAGTCAAAGAACTCCTCAAACCCTTTAGGGGAACTACAGATACTCTGATTCCATTCCCGTAAGGATATCTAGGCATAAGATGCAATATCTTATCGAGTATACTTAGAAATAAACCCCCTAGGTCTTTCATCCTTAAGCAGATAAACCTTAGTAATAAACAAACATAAAACAAGAGGTTCCTGTAGAGTACTACAGAAACTTAGGATGCTAGCACCTTCCCTAAGTTTAACCAACCCCCGAACCTATAACTCTCTAGCTTGCATTTGCATTGCATTGTGGGTATTTCGATCTTTATCCCTTCCTTTGGACAAATCAAAGTTCGGTTGCAAATGAATAAGATTCAAGCTCATCAATAGCTTGGTATCCAAATTTCACCGCGACAGAAAATGGCGACTTCACTGGGGACTCTCAGTGGGTCTCCCTATCTTGTTTTGTTTCTTTATTGCTTTATATATTTGCTTACTTGCTTATTTGCTTATTTGTTTATTCTTTATTTCTTTTGGGTTTTTATCCCTGAGTGGTGAGACAAAGTCCTACACCCGGACTTTAGAGAAATTATTATAGGATGGTGATATATTCGATGAGGCTTATAGGGAGTGAGTCCCGACCAAGTTGACTCGAGAATCACCGCTCAGTTGAGATCCTTTCTAAAATAGTTCGGTTGAACGAGTATAGTCGTAAAAACTTTTACTATTTTTTATTGGAGTCCATGATATTGAGGACCGTAGTTACCTTTGACCCAACCTTGGCCTTTATTAGGACGTAGTGAGAGACTATGAGGGAGTAGTCCCGAAATAGTGCCACGCGATGCTACACTCAAAAGAAGTTCTCTTGAGAATATTATTAACCACCGAGTCAGTCGAGAAATTGATAATATCTGATAGATGGACTAATGACTTTGGGACCTTCTTAGAACCTTGTTCTGCAGGTACAATCAACCTTTAGTCCTTGTCCTTTGGGAATGCGTATACCCTTGGCTCCATGCTCGTTGCAAACCTAGGGCCTCCTTTGTTTGTCTATCTTTATGCCTCTATGTGCTTACTTGTGTTTGTTTCATTCATAAAGCATCATGTTGCATCGGTTTCATGGAACTCCAAGTTTATTTGTAAACATTATAGAGCCAATAGGGATTACAAAAAAATATATTTTGGAATATTTTTTTTAAGATTCCTAGCTTGGATGATCTAAGGAAGGTAAGGGCACTAATTGAAGAAACAAGAAAACTCAAAAGAAAAATACAAGAGGCTTCCCTTTATTATTGAGGATCAAATGAAGTTCAAAAGACTTTCATCAATATTGAAGATCCAAGTAAATAAGGGTTTCCTTCCTTATTTTCCAACAAGAGATAGAGGATTTATTTTCCTCTATCACACTATCTTCAAGAAGATTCAGTTAGAAGAGCAAATCAACAAGCACGATGAAGGACTTCCTTAGGACTTTACTAGCTTTTATTTAGCTATTGGGTCAGGACTCTCATAAGAATGTTTATTTGTAATCGATATAAAAAAAATAATAATAAACGAATTTTCTTTGGGTACTCTGTGACGTTTATAAATACTTGAGTTCCATGAAACCTTTCGTTTTACATTCTTGCATTTGCATCAGCATAGCATCCTTTGCATTCCGGGGGGTCTCACTCTTGCTTCATCTTCATAGACAAACTGAGTCACCAGTACAACACTTGAGCCAATCAACACCAAAAGATGGATCAAATTGAGCAAGAGAACAAAGTGCTCAGTGACGAAGTTGCAATCCTGAAGGAAAACTTGGAGAGATTAAATGGTTTAGTTGAAGCTCTGTCCAACCAGTCTGCACTCAACAATCAAGAAGTTCAGAGGACTGTTATCTCCGAAGTTGTGTCCGCACCGATCCCAGTGGTGCCTACTGTTGCCGAAGCGACCTACAGCATGCTGCCAGGTTTTTTGTGGGGAATGCCTCCTTATTTCACTCCTGCTGGCTATCGCCCACCTGTTCTTGAGGCCCCTATCTTAACCACTATTCAAACCATTCCTACAACTGCCGTAATGACTACAACGCCTCCACATGTAAATACTACTCCATATGTCCTAGATGAACCAATTCTCCATAGGAAACCCAACGAAACTGTGGGTTTTGAAGAAAGGATGGACGGTTTTCAAGACCAATTTTCCGAGATGCAGAAAGAATTAAGAGCCCTTCGTGGGAAAGATCTGTTTGGAAAGAGTGCTTCTGACCTGTGTTTAGTCCCGAACGTCAAAGTTCCGCCAAAATTCAAGGTCCCTGATTTTGAGAAGTACAAAGGAAACACTTTCCCTCAGAGTCATCTTATTATGTATGCCAGAAAGATGTCTGCCCAAACTGACAATGACCAATTGCTCATTCATTATTTCCAAGACAGTCTAACAGGCGCTGCGCTCAGGTGGTATATAGGATTGGATAGCGCGAAGATTCAAACTTTCAACGATCTAGGTGGAGCCTTCATCAAGCAGTACAAGTATAATGTGGACATGGCTCCCGACCGTGATCAATTGAGGGTCATGGCTCAGAAAGACAAAGAGAATTTCAAGGAATATGCTCAGCGTTGGCGCGATTTAGCTGCTCAAGTCATACCGTCATTAGAAGAAAAGGAAATGACCAAAATTTTTCTAAAGACTCTAGGTCCTTTCTTTTATGAGAAAATGGTAGCAAGTGCACCCAGTGACTTCACCGAAATGGTAAAAATGGGAATGCACTTGGAAGAAAGGGTTCGTGAAGGAAGATTAGTCAATGAAGGGAGTGCTCCCAATAATGCTCAAAAGTATGGGACTGGTTTTGTGAAAAAGAGACAACACGAGGTAAGTGTTATGCAGCAGGGACGATCCAAGAGAGGGTATCCGCCATCACATCAGGTTGCTGCAGTATCACCTGTAGTCAACGCTCCGGCTTATCAACCACAACATCAACAAAATCAGCAAAATCAGCCATTCAACGATCAGAGTCGTGTACACAAACGAATAGACTTTGATCCCATCCCGATGACATACGCTGACTTGTTCCCATCTTTGATTCAAAAAGGCCACATCCAGACGAGAGCTTCACCTAAGGTACCCAAGAAACTTTCGTACTGGTACAAAGCTGACAAATTTTGCCCATACCATCAAGGTGCTCCAGGCCACGATATTGAGAACTGTTACGGTTTGAAAGCAGGCGTTCAAAAGTTGGTTAAGTGCGGAATTTTATCCTTTAAGGGTTCCATTCCTAATGTGCAAGATAATCCGTCACCTCAGCATGGTTCGTCCTTCGCGAACATGATCCAAGGTTATTCGGGAAGCTCATATCAATATAGTGCCTGAAGATGAATCTGAAGGCGACATATCAGACGATTCTGCAAGCTTCTCCATTCCATACAAAGACTGAATAAAATCCTGAGAAGGGCTCATCAGGGTGTTTTTTCTTTTCGTTTGCTTATGCGTATTTCATTTCTTTGATTAAAAGCATGTTTGGCTTGTATGGCTTATTTATTTTGAATAATTAATGCAATAAAATGTTTGTCTTGAAGAAATCCATTCGTTTCACTCGTAAAATGTTTTTCATAATTTATAACGCCTACTATACCCAATTCTCTCACTTTGGTGAATAATTGGAGGGAGGATGATGAAGTAAAACGCAGTATCTCTCGTTGTATGCTTTTGAATAAAAACCCTACTGATGATGGGAGGCATTCCTGTTTCAAACCTCCTAAACACCAGAAATATTTAACCTTTCGAACTTGGATGAAGAATCTATCTTTCCTAAATCAAAACCTCGTTTTAACCTGGGGCAGGGCATCAAAAATGAGCATCTTTCAAAAATTGGGTGGGCACAAATATACTTTGACCCTTTATTCCTCTGCTTTACAAATCATAAACTAAACCCATATATATATATATATATATATATATATATATATATATATATATATATATATATATATATATATATATATATATATATATATATATATATATATATATATATATATATATATATATATATATATATATATATATATATATATATATATATATATATATATATATATATATATATATATATATATATATATATATATATATATATATATATATATATATATATATATATATATATATATATATATATATATAACCCCTAAAGTCCTAATTGAAGTAAGGTTTAGTTCGAAAGCATACTCGATGAGGTATCGTTTCCTGACTCCTATGAGCTATGCTCAAATTTAGTATCGGCCTTATATATAAATTTAATTTATATCCTAACTAGTGATTTAGATCACTAGTCATTGTGATATCTTTTTCAAAAAGACTTCTTCGAGACAAACATGTATGTTATGTTAACAATTTCAGAATTAACATTTCTGGCTCGCTAATTTTGCTTGATATCTTAGAAAGATTACATGAAGACATTACCGATTAAATTTGAAGACTTTGCTGACCTGGGGCAAGTCATTTTCCAAGAGGTTTGGTCCATACGAGTTTGACTTTATCTATAGCACAAGTTGGAAGACTCAGTTATATCGTCAATCAGGGGCAGCTACATCGAGCCTCTGCGAATCTCTACAAGAGTTTGAAAACGGTGGGGCATTTAGATGCCATGTTTTCTATAAAATCCTCTCGAGATGACCTTTTCTGATGAACCGTGTGACTTGGGGCATATCTGAGAGTCGAAGAGAAACCCCAGTTGGTGACCTAAGAATTCCCAGTGGGCTGATTAGCTTCACCTCTCCAGCGAGGCGGATGTTTACTTCATCCCCATGAGGCCTCGACTCCGGCATATTCAATAGTTTTGCTAACCCAGGTTTCCCCCTTTGAAGTGGATATTTATTCCCCTATGAAACTCCAGTTCGGATATCTCCATCTACAACTCCAGCATGAATCTCTCCAGGGAAGCAGATATTTATTTTATCCACGAGGTTTCTCCAATTAAGAGATGGATTCTCTTCCAATAAATCTTTACTCTCATCTTCAACATGATAACCAAGAGTATTTAGGCAAGATGAAGATGTTATACCCCAAGTGGAGTGTTTTCTATTCCCTAGAGTTTTGAAACCCCGAGGCAGGATTGTGATCCCATATATGGTTCTCCACCTATCCGTAGAAACGCTTCAGTCTTTGAAGATTGGTCTGATATTTTTTCCCCAGAGGGAATTCTAAAAAACAAGCTTACTTTCTCCAGGGGATGTTTGATTTGTGAAGATTTGGTTTGAGTGCCTGCCGCCTGGGACGTTTTTTCATCTTTGTTAGCATACGCATAACATATAGATAGATAGCATGGCATATGCATCTTGCATCTTTGTTTTGTTTTTTTTGTCACTTTGGTCGTGTTCATCCCCAAGTGACTGGGTGTGTCTTCTCCTTCAAGTAGAGTTGTCAACCTTAGGCAGAAAAAGAGCACAATACTTCTATTTTCCCCACGAAGTTCGATCCTCGTGGAAGACGGTTGTTTTAGCGTGCCTCATTTGAGTTCATACCTCAGTGGTCGGGTCTTGTTTGACAGTTTCGCTTCAGTTACTTTCCTGAATTGAACTTCGGTCAGTGGCAATCACATTGTGGACATTTCCGACTTTTGAATAAGGATTAAGTGTGCATTTATTTTGCACTCGACTCCCCAAGAGAATTTTTATGAAGATAACTATTGAAGATAGTTCCTCAATAATTCACATATGGATTGCGAGCAATCCCTTTTGAGCAACTTGTTCTATCAGGTTTCCTATCTCAGGATGACAAATGAAAATCTCCTCAAGACAGTTTATCCATCCTCAACGAGTCTATCACACAAGCTAATTCCATCAAATGGCATCCCTCCCGAGAGGTTTGCGGAAGTTTATTACAATGGATCTCTCTTTATTTGAGAAGACATATGTTACTGGTCAACCGACTTACATCCTTTCAAAGGATCCCCATCGAAGCTTTACAATCTCTAGTACATTTTGATTTTTGGTCAGACACCTTGGCTTAGGCTACCATATGTTTGGTAGTCGATGATCTTTCTTTCTTTAAGTTTATTACCTTTTCTTAGGCTATCATACATTTGATAGTAAGTAATATATGATAACACGAAATCGTATAGATATTTTCATGCATAATCCAACTAAAAGCTAACCGTTTTCGATCCGATTTCGGGTTATTTCCATGTATTTGTCTGATGTTTTTGCAGGTATTCAACGATCACGTCTAAACAAGGCAACATGAAGAAAAGAAGCAATCCCAGATGAAATATGGACGAAAAAGGAGTGAAAACACAATGAAAAGCGCAGCAGGAAGTTTTTGCTGATGTGACGACCGTCACAGAAGCATGATGACCGTCACACCTTGTGACGACCGTCATGCAGGCAAAAACGCCCCACTCAGAATACACGTCAAAAGAGCAGTTCCAATTCCCATTAAATGGTCCACTACTCCCTAAATTATCTACCTCAAGGTCCATCATCCTCAGAGGTAACCGTTGGAATTCCACCTCTATAAAAAGGGAAGCAGGGGACTTCAAAAGGGAGCTGCATTCATACCACGAAGTGCTGCCCAAATTTATTTTCAAGAGCAAATTTAATTTCCAGCCTTTTTATTATTTGTATCCATTTCTCCAGTTTCAATTGTATCACTTTAATTTATTTCCCTCTCCATTCTACTCATTCCCATTTCCGCTCTACTGTATTTGTTACTGCACTGTACGATCAAATTGGAACTAAAGACAGAATCTTGCCAACATCTGTGGAGGATCTGCCCAAAGGCCAATTGGCATTATTTACAGGTTTTCATTTTGATCGACTCTTATTCTATCATAATGCAATTTATTATTTATTATTATTATTTATGTTTTGATTTTCTAAATTCCATGTCTAGCTAAACTTAGGTAATCGATATGTAGTAATAATTCGGATGGGATTTGATAACCTTTGTTTGAAAACTTTCTTTTCACAAAAATAACTTATGGTCTAAGTGTTTAAAAATTGATTTACGAAATAAACTTCTTCGCGAAAGCGAGAACTTGTTTTAAAGTAGTTTTGTCACGAAAGTGGGAAATAAACTAAGATACGAACCAACAAGCGAAAGCTGCGGTAAGGTCGGATAGTAAACACTAGGCATTCGTTTTAATAACAGCGAAAGCACTTTAAAACTAATTAGAACTTAGAGATTTCCAAAAAGTAGTTTTAACCCCGAACGGAACACGAAAGTGTACGTTAGGCCCTTAGGATTATGATTAGCGTCAATAACCATTGTGAGACGAGAGTCTTCAAATCTCCACTTTCTGCTTAAGTAAACTGCGAAAACTATTTCATACACCAGTAACTTATCAAATCCCTGAAGAACATAATTACTACGTATCGATTTAATTAATTAAAAAAAATCCAAACAGTAATCTTATTTCCCCTTTTAGTGACAACATTATTCCCTTGAAACATATTCTACCTAGCTAAACATAGTAACTCCCGAGAAAAGTGTTTGATTACGAGTCCCTGTGGGATCGATATCTTTTATTACTACGCGATAGACTGTGCACTTGCAGTTAGTTGTATTAGACATAGAAAATCGCGATCAAGTTTTTGGCGCCGTTGCCGGGGACCCGTTTAGTCAATAGTGTAACCTTCTGTTACGCCGTATAGACTAGGTAAACAATTTTCATTTTTCCTTTACTAGTGCTGTCGATTGTATGCCAAGTGATCGCCCACAAAGCGATATCTTGAAACCTTCAGTCGCAGAACTAGAACGCTTCTTACATCTAAGAAGCCGAATCATTGAGTACCAACTCAAACATAACATTCCTGATCCTCTCACTCCCATTCCCAAAGAAGAAGAACCAAAGATGGCTGAAGGACCTCCGAACAAACCGCTGAAAGCATACGCTACACCATCTCAGATGGAGCCTAGAAGTAGCATTACTGCCCCAGCTATTACCCGAAATGATTTTGAGCTGAAACCATCATTGCTGTCGGCTGTACAAGAAAACCAGTTCTCAGGAAACGCAACTGAGGATCCGAACGAACATCTAACGAAGTTTGTACAATACGCAGACACAGTGAAAGCAAATGGAGTAACTCCAGACGCGATAAGACTTCGTCTTTTCCCATTCTCTCTTAGAGACAGAGCGTGGACATGGTTACAATCGTTACCATCCAACTCCGTTACAACGTGGGAGCAATTGAAGAACGTCTTCTTAGCAAGATATTTTCCACCAAGCAAAACTGTTATGCTTAGAGCTCAAATCAACGAATTTCGACAGAAAGATACTGAATCTCTTTACGAAGCATGGGAACGATTCAAAGATATGATGAGAACATGTCCTCACCACGGTCTAGAAGACTGGGTGACAATCCATACTTTCTATAATGGGCTTCTATACAATACTAGATTAACCATAGACGCTGCCGCAGGCGGTGCACTTATGGATAAGCCATACGATGAAGCCTATCAATTGATAGAAAACATGTCACAAAACCATTGCCAATGGGGAGGTGAACGCACTCCAAATGAGAAAACCTCAGCGAAAGGTGGGATGTACGAAATCAGCAGCCTTGAAAAGTTCAATGCTAAAGTAGATGCTCTAGCACAAAAGATCGATAGTCTGACCGTTAACCCCACTGCAACTGTCGCTGCAGTAACTCCAAATTGCGAGTTATGCGGAAGTACCACTCATAATGCACCCGAATGCCCATTGCTAGCCGGAATCCCGCCAGACCAGGTAAATTATGCTCAAGGAAATCCCTACGCAAATACATACAACCCAGGTTGGCGAAATCATCCAAACTTTTCTTACAAAAGCGAAAATGCATTGCAAATGCCTACTGCTTCGCAAGGATATCAAAAACCAGCTGCTTAGAATGCACCTAGGAAATCAAACCTCGAAATGATGATGGAAAAGTTCATAGCTACTCAAGCTCAAACGAACAAAGAGTTCCTGAATCAAAACATATACACACTAGCGAGCAAATTAAACAGTTGACAGGAAAAGTAGACGCTTTAGCCACCCACAACAAAATGTTAGAAACTCAGATATCACAAGTGGCTCAACAGCAAGCATCTGCTGCCGCACCTGCTGACACATTTCCTGGACAACCCGAACAGAATCCAAAAGGCCAAGCAAATGCTGTAATACAAAGGAGTGGAAAAGAATTGGACGAACCGATCGATCCGAGGACCGAAAACTCAGCCATGCAACAGAAACCGACTGAACAAGAAGAAAAGGAATATGAGTTAGAAAAGAAGGAAGACAACGAGAAGGAGGATACCGCAAGTGAAAAAACTCAAGCACCTCCAGCGCCATATAAACCACCTATCCCTTATCCGCAAAGACTAATAAACTCTAAAACTTCAAGACAGTTTAAGAAATTTGTAGAGCTCCTTAAACAGCTGAATATTACTATTCCTTTTACAGAAGTAATAACTCAAATGCCGTCATACGCCAAATTTCTCAAAGAGATCCTGTCGAATAAGAGAAAGATTGAGGATAACGAAACAGTTACATTCACTGCAGAGTGTAGCGCTATTATTCAGAACCGCATGCCTCCTAAATTAAAAGACCCAGGTAGTTTCTCCATACCCTGCGTCATAGGAAAGTTCGTAATAGATAAAGCTCTATGCGATTTAGGAGCCAGTATCAGTGTTATGCCCCTATCTATATGCAAAAAGCTGAATATGGGAGACCTCAGACCAACCAAAATGTCCGTACAATTAGCTGACAGATCAGTAAAATACCCAGTCGGAATACTGGAAAACGTTCCAGTATGCATAGGACAATTCTACATTCCAACCGACTTCATAATCATGGACATCAAGGAGGACACTGTAACCCCAATTATCTTAGGAAGACCATTCCTAGCTACAGCCGGAGCGATTATAGACGTGAAGAAAGGAAGGCTAACATTCGAAGTAGGAGAAGAAAAGATAGAGTTCATTCTCACCAAGTTCTTACAAGCACCAACAATAGACGATACCTGCTATTTAGTAGATGAAATTGACGAATGCATAAGAGAACTTGAAAATGAAGAGACCACGTATTCAGAAATAATAAAGATTCAAATACCAGATATTTCTGAAGACGACAATTGGCGTAAACCGTATAAAGACGACAGCCTAAGCGAAAGCTTAGCACTGACACCAAACCATATGCCAGGTCCGAAGAACCCATCTTTAGAGCTTAAAACTCTACCCAAAAACCTCATATATGAATTTCTAGACGATGAACTAAAAAGACCAGTGATAGTCAACGCCGACTTAGGACAACCAGAAACCGAAAAGTTATTAGAAGTCCTAAAGAAGTACCCCACCGCGTTAGGCTATAACATAAGCGATTTAAAAGGTATAAGCCCTTCGATCTGTATGCATCGAATTACAATAGAGGAAGACTCTAAAACCTCTCGAGAGCATCAGAGAAGACTGAACCCCATCCTGAGCACTGTAGTCAGAGATGAAGTAAAGAAATTACTAGATGCAGGAATCATCTATCCGATCTCCGACAGTAAATGGGTTAGCCCAGTTCATGTCGTACCAAAGAAAGGAGGAGTCACAGTAGTTAAAAACGAAAAAGGCGAATCGATAACAAAAAGAGTCGTGACTGGAAGTAGGATGTGTATTGATTATAGGAAGCTTAACAAGGCTACGCGCAAAGATCACTTCCCACTACCCTTCATAGACCAAATGTTGGAAAGATTAGCCAAACATTCATATTTCTGCTATCTAGATGGTTACTCAGGATTCTTCCAAATTCCCATCCATCCTGATGACCAAGAAAAAACTACATTCACCTGTCCTTACGGTACTTTTGCTTACCGCCGAATGCTGTTCGGACTCTGTAACGCGCCAGCAACCTTCCAAAGATGCATGATGGCAATCTTCGCAGATTTCATAGACGACATTATGGAAGTGTTTATGGACGATTTCTCGGTATGTGGACAAAGTTTCGAAGGATGCTTACAAAACTTAGAAATGGTACTAGAACGTTGCGTAAAAGTAAACCTCGTCCTAAATTGGGAGAAATGCCATTTTATGGTCCGACAAGGAATAGTTCTAGGACACGTCATATCAGATAGAGGGATTGAGGTAGACAAAGCCAAAATAGAGATTATAAAAGATCTCCAACCTCCAAAATCCGTACGAGAAATACGGAGTTTTCTAGGGCATGCCGGTTTCTACAGAAGATTTATAAAAGATTTCTCAAAAATCACAAAACCTCTGACCGGCCTGTTAATGAAGGATGTTGAGTTCGTCTTCGACGACGACTGTCTAAAAGCATTCGAAACATTGAAATCAGTCCTTATCACCGCACCAATCATGCAACCACCAGATTGGAGACTACCGTTTGAAATCATGTGCGACGCGAGTGATTACGCTGTAGGCGCAGTTCTAGGACAAAGGAAGGACAAGAAACTCCATGCCATCTACTACGCCAGTAGAACCTTAGATCCTGCCCAAATGAACTACGCTACTACAGAAAAGGAACTTCTAGCAGTTATATTTGCACTTGACAAATTCCGTTCTTACTTAGTAGGAGCAAAAATTATAATATACACAGACCACGCTGCCATAAGGTACCTAATAAGCAAAAAGGATGCCAAACCAAGACTATTGAGATGGATCCTGTTATTACAAGAGTTTGACTTAGAAATCAAAGATAAGAAAGGAACCGAGAACGTTGTTGCGGATCACTTATCCCGAATAGAAGGCATCAGACACGAGCCAGTACCGATAAATGACGATTTCCCGTACGAACGTCTGATAGCCAAATTAGAAAGTGACACACCCAATGCAATCTCGGAAGATCCAGAATTCGAAAAAGCCATAGAAGCCGTCTATGCTCAAGTCACATTACCTTGGTATGCTGACATCGTTAATTATCTCGCTGCGGGCGTGCTTCCACCAGATCTTACTTATCAGCAAAAGAAGAAATTCTTCCACGATCTGAAACACTATTATTGGGACGAACCCCTACTCTTCAAGAGAGGGGCCGACAACATATACCGTCGCTGTGTCCCAGAGGAAGAAATAGAAAATATTATTTCCCAATGCCACTCAGCACCATATGGTGGTCATGCTAGTACATCCAAGACGTGCGCTAAGATTCTCCAAGCTGGCCTATTTTGGCCTAATCTCTGGAAAGACGTTTACATCGCTGTGCAAAAATGCGATAGATGCCAACGAACTAGCAACATCTCACGACGCGATGAAATACCTCAGAAAGGAATCTTAGAGGTAGAAGTCTTCGACGTCTGGGGAATAGATTTCATGGGACCTTTCCCTCCTTCTTTTGGTAATAATTACATACTCGTCGCTGTCGATTACGTGTCTAAATGGATAGAAGCCATAGCTGCTCCAACAAATGACGCACGAGTAGTAATCAAACTCTTCAAGAACACCATCTTTCCTAGATTCGGTGTACCCAGACTCGTCATTAGTGACGGAGGATCTCACTTCATATCACGAATATTCGATAAACTTCTCTCTAGATATGGAGTCAAGCACCGAGTAGCTACACCTTATCATCCGCAAACTAGCGGACAAGTAGAGGTCTCGAACAGAGAAATAAAACAGATCTTGGAAAAGACTGTCGCTACCTCAAGGAGAGACTGGTCATCGAAGCTACAAGAAGCTTTATGGGCTTATAGGACCGCATTTAAGACACCAATAGGTACTACCCCCTATAAATTAGTTTACGGTAAATCCTGCCATCTCCCTGTAGAGTTAGAGCACAAGGCCTTCTGGGCCATTAAGACACTCAACTTCAACTACACCGAGGCAGGAGAAAAGCGAATCCTGAACTTACACGAGTTGGAAGAACTTCGATTAGACGCCTACGAAAATGCCCGTATCTACAAAGAACGTACTAAAAGGTGGCATGATAAACGTTCAATCAGGAAACAATTCAGTGAGGGAGACATTGTATTACTTTTTAATTCACGATTAAAACTCTTCCCAGGAAAACTAAAATCTAGGTGGTCTGGACCCTATGAAGTGACTAAAGTACTTCAGAGTGGAGCTGTTGAAATTACCGACAAGACAAATGCATCGTTTATCGTAAACGGGCAACGTCTAAAACATTACAATAAGAACGACAACAGTCCTCAAGTTAGCAATATAACATTGCTCGAGCTTCTGGCTCAAACACCAGAATAGCTTCTCACCAAGCTATCGTCAGGCTTTAGACGTTAAAAACAGCGCTTATTGGGAGGCAACCCAAATTTCCCTCGTTATTGCATTTCATTTTTCTTTACAATTCTACTTTGAAAAATCCAACAAAAATCCTAAAATTACTACTACTTTCTACTTTCGTTCATTTTCGTACTTTTGTTCTTATTTTATTTTTCCTCTTTTGCCTTTTGTTTCTACCACTTTTCGTTTCTAAAAATCCTGACTTCAATTTCTTGTTTCAAACTTTTCAGGATTTTTAAAGTCTTCAAAACATTTCTTTTGTTTTCTCCGAATTACCTGCGAATATGGCCGAGTACGATTTCACAAAGGTTCACTTCAAAGGACTCGCTCAAAAGGCAAGATTTGCAGCACTGACCGAAAGAGAATTCGCCTTAACGCTGTATTATGACAAGGCTACTATGGATAAACTTGGGATCACGGATAGCATTCAATACCTGTTCAATCAACTGGGTTGGGAGAACACTGCTCTGAAAACACGTTTCGCTACCTACAAGGATCTAACCTATGAATTCCTTAGCTCTTTCAGATACACACCCAACTATGGCTTTGGAACCAGCTCAGAGTTGATTACCTTCAGATTGTTTGGAATGGACCAAACTCATAGCCGGATGTCACTAGCTAACCTCCTAGGATTCCCTAGCGGACCGCATGTGTTCATCAGTGCAGAAGATGACGATATTGATTTGCAACTCGAGCACTTCCGGGGTAGAATAACAGGCGACTATCACTCTGAACCAGACAGAAGGTACAATGATGACATTCATAACCCAGCCTTTAGATACTTCCATAAGATACTAGCTCACACCTTGTTTGGAAAAGAAGAAAATATTACCACAGTGTCTAAGGAAGAGTTATTCATCATGTTCTGTGCTTCTCAGGGTCGGACAGTAAATGCAGTGCCTTTCATGATGAGAGCCTTCAAACGCCTCACGCTGGAACCTCAGACACCTATTCTTATAGGAGGACTAGTAACAATGATAGCCCACGAGCTTGGCCTTAAATTCCATCTAAATGCCAGCACTCGTTTTGGTACCATCAGACCCATGAACATACAATTCTGCTTTAACAGGCGCATCTTAGGGAATATGGGACCTGGATCGTATGAGTACCTTATTAACGAAAAACCAGTACAGCTATTCACACTGCCTAATCATCTGATGACAAGCATCCACAACAAGGATAACTGGCTCTATGAATTGGATGAGCCTATGGGACCTCCTTCACCACAGTCAACACCCCAGAACTATATGTATGACAGTGACCACATTTCTGAGGCACACGATTACATGTACTTTGAGGACGCCGCCTCTGAAAATGAAGTAGACCCTATGACTCCTCCACACTACAATACTTATCCTGAGCCTATCCCTGAGGAAACAACCGACAAAATGGATACCGTGTTACTCAGATTGGACGACATCGATAGAGCTCTGACAAATGTAAAAGCTGATATCGCAAGCGTGCACAGTGACCTGGTAGGCTTCATGGACCTAGTCTGCGACCAACTCGACTACTATTCATGGAAATTTGATGAGTTGAAGGCACGGAAAGATTAGTTATTAGCTCGTAGCAGTAGTTTCAGTTTAGTCTAGTCTAGTTTAGTTTAATTTACTCATTTGGAATTTTCGCATTGTTCGTTTCATTATGTACTACATACATTTGTTTCCATTTTATGTTATTTCAATGCTAGTTTTGTTCAATTATTCTGTTTTCGCATTATTTATTGATTGTTGGATATTATATTACATCACCGTAGCAATACTAGGCTTTAAAATCACCCCGAATACGCCCTCAGAGCAAAATTCTGCGTTCTGCAGATTTTGCTGCTGTGACGACCGTCACAGCCCCATGACGAGCGTCACACGGGTGACGACCGTCACACCTTTGTGACGACCGTCACGCAGCCCAGAACTGCAATCTGATATAGCAGGGGTCGTGTACCCTTCCATTCCCCCCATTACCACTTTCAAACTTCCAACATCCATACCCCACTACGATTTTCATCCTCTCCATTTAAACTATAAACCTCAACTCCAAATTCAATCTCCAAACCACCGTTCTGTCACATTTCCCTCTCCGCCGAAAAAACCCCAAAACCTCCAAAAACTCTCCATCTTCAACAATGGCCGGAAACGCAGATATCAGCAACATTTCCTTCCCTGAGGGCGAGTTAGGCGAGAGACAACGAGCACAGTACACTGCATTTCATCAGAGGTCTCTCCAGCCAACTCACTACCCGCACCTTCCTTCACTTACGAAGCTCGGACTCCTCGAAGGTGTAACCTGGATGCTTCAACGAGCAGGCATCTGGAACCTCTGCTCCAACCCCCAACCGACCTACGAACAGCTCACCCTTGAGTTCTTGAGTTCGTTCTCCTACATCACCAGCAGCGGCGAACTCAACCAGCACTCAGGTGCCGCTTGTTTCCGGATGTTTGGCGTTAACTATCAGCTGCACCAAAACCAGATTGCCGGCATCCTACAGTTACCCCACGGCGACAACGTTCATCGCCGCATCACTGACCAGTTCCAGCACGAAGCCTTCGCGCTATGGTATCAGTTGACCGGCCTAAATGCCGATGGCTGGGACTCCCTTCACGCCAGTCACATCCATAACCCCGCCATCAGGTACTTTCACAGGGTGTTGAGCAACATCATCTTCGCCAGAGACAGCAACCACAAAGTGAACTCCAAGGAGCTCTTCTTTCTGCATTGCGTCTTCAACAACGAACCGGTCAACGCTGCCCCGTTCCTGCTGGCCCACATTCAGGCCAACTGCGACCGTGGCTCGAAGCCATTCTACTTTGGCGGGATTGTCACGGCGATTGCACTTGGGCTGAACCTTGGCGACCGCCTTCAACACCTCCAGTCCATCCCCTCGGTGTTCCTTGACACCGACCACTGCAGGGCCTTCCATCTCATCCGCTCCCAAGCTGACGGGAAATATCATCCGGTTGTGCGTGGCAAGACCGTCAGAAGCATCATCCTTCCGTCCCGCACCCGCATCCATCCTGAGGACCGTACCAACTGGTTGTTCGACCTCACTGCCCCTCCTGCTGCCGCTGTTCCCACTCAGGAACCCACACATGATTCCGAAGATGAAATCCAAGCTGAGTTGGACAGGTCCGAGCAGCCAGAGGCATCGCAGCCTCCTCCACCAGTAGGTACATCATCCCGCCGCCACCGTCACCATCCCGTGCCCGATTACACCGAAGAGGACCTCCGTCGCTCCCTAGACCAGCAGGCACAGATACTCACGATGCTGCAGCAGCAAAACCAGCGAGCCGACCAGTTCGAAGCTTGGCACAGGACTCAAATGCAACAACTTCACACCGGCCAAGCTACGATCACTGAGAGTCTAGCGAATCTGACCCTGCAGGTCGAAGGCCTCCGCGACACGGTCTACCACACTGGAGCCATGAGCTATGAGGATAGAGTCGCCCTTGCTAGAGCCAGAGGACGCCAGCGTGGACGTGACATGCCCCGAGACTAGATTTTCATTTTTTCCTTTATTGTTTACTATATTTTTGTTCTATGTATTTTCATTTTCAGTTGTATCTCCCTCTCGCATGCTTCAAGAATCAGTGAGGACACTGATCGAGATAGTGTGGAAGCGGAGCCTTATTTCCACTGTATTCAGAACTTCCCTTATTTACTGTATTTCCATTTCACTGCACTTTCGAATTTTAGTAAGTTCCATTTTTACACTTTCTATTTCTAGCAAATAAAGCTCGTCTATATAATTTTCACGTTACGCAAACAATCCCCACATTTTTCGACGTAAACAAAAACTTTCATTTGTTCCTCAAAAGCAAAAGCATCACGAGAATGCACCTGAGTTCAAACCGAGTTTTGAAACTCCGAGGAAACGACAGTTCTAACAAAACCAGTATCGTCCAGACACCTTAGATCTCTAGTTTATGCGAGTCGGTTTCACCACCTACGTGTACCAAAGTCTCAAGTGTCTACGCAAACTCAACCCCAAGTAGTTTATACTAGCAGTCAGCACCATCCTAAAAACACCTCTAAGCGAGCGACCGATGCAAATAAGTGTATGATCTCCAAAACAATGAAAAATCATGAAAAGAGAGCTAAAAAGGCCCAAGAATATAAGATACGTTTCCTTCTAAGTTAGGTGCTCCTCACCCGAGCATTTAGCCCAACGGCACGAAAAACTCATTGAAAAATCAATGACACCAAATTATGATCAATGAAGAAGATCAAAAACAAAAACGAGATCATATTATTTAACAGGTCGACTTGCCATGAGAGTGTGCGGACAATGGGCTTAATGTGATTGCGCTAGAACAAACAGGGTGAACTTGCCACGAGAACCTTGACACGAAGATACGGTAGCATGACTGAGACCGATTTGCATAAAAGGGAGACCTCCAGAGACTTGTAGTCCAGTGTCGTCGTGATACTCGTCTTGTTCCTACCAAGAATCCCGGTTTTTCCAAACTCTGCGGACGAAGAAGCAGCCTCGTGCTTGCCGACTTTTCCACGTTTTACTTGAGGACAAGCAAAGATTCAAGCTTAGGGGAGTTTGATAACACGAAATCGTATAGATATTTTCATGCATAATCCAACTAAAAGCTAACCGTTTTCGATCCGATTTCGGGTTATTTCCATGTATTTGTCTGATGTTTTTGCAGGTATTCAACGATCACGTCTAAACAAGGCAACATGAAGAAAAGAAGCAATCCTAGATGAAATATGGACGAAAAAGGAGTGAAAACACAATGAAAAGCGCAGCAGGAAGTTTTTGCTGATGTGACGGCCGTCACAGAAGCATGACGACCGTCACACGGGTAACGACCGTCACACCTTGTGACGACCGTCATGCAGGCAAAAACGCCCCACTCAGAATACACGTCAAAAGAGCAGTTCCAATTCCCATTAAATGGTCCACTACTCCCTAAATTATCTGCCTCAAGGTCCATCATCCTCAGAGGTAACCGTTGGAATTCCACCTCTATAAAAAGGGAAGCAGGGGACTTCAAAAGGGAGCTGCATTTATACCACGAAGTGCTGCCCAAATTTATTTTCAAGAGCAAATTTAATTTCCAGCCTTTTTATTATTTGTATCCATTTCTCCAGTTTCAATTGTATCACTTTCCTTTATTTCCCTCTCCATTCTACTCATTCCCATTTCCGCTCTACTGTATTTGTTACTGCACTGTACGATCAAATTGGAACTAAAGACAGAATCCTGCCAACATCTGTGGAGGATCTGCCCAAAGGCCAATTGGCATTATTTACAGGTTTTCATTTTGATCGACTCTTATTCTATCATAATGCAATTTATTATTTATTATTATTATTTATGTTTTGCTTTTCTAAATTCCATGTCTAGCTAAACTTAGGTAATCGATATGTAGTAATAATTCGGATGGGATTTAATAACCTTTGTTTGAAAACTTTCTTTTCACAAAAATAACTTATGGTCTAAGTGTTTAAAAATTGATTTACAAAATAAACTTCGTCGCGAAAGCGAGAACTTGTTTTAAAGTAGTTTTGCCACGAAAGTGGGAAATTAACTAAGATACGAACCAACAAGCGAAAGCTGTGGTAAGGTCGGATAGTAAACACTAGGCATTCGTTTTAATAACAGCGAAAGCACTTTAAAACTAATTAGAACTTAGAGATTTCCAAAAAGTAGTTTTAACCCCGAACGGAACACGAAAGTGTACGTTAGGCCCTTAGGATTATGATTAGCGTCAATAACCATTGTGAGACGAGAGTCTTCAAATCTCCACTTTCTGCTTAAGTAAACTGCGAAAACTATTTCATACACCAGTAACTTATCAAATCCCTGAAGAACATAATTACTACGTATCTATTTAATTAATTAAAAAAAATCCAAACAGTAATCTTATTTCCCCTTTTAGTGACAACATTATTCCCTTGAAACATATTCTACCTAGCTAAACATAGTAACTCCCGAGAACACTAGTTTGATTACGAGTCCCTGTGGGATCGATATCTTTTATTACTATGCGCTAGACTGTGCACTTGCAGTTAGTTGTATTAGACATAGAAAGTCGCGATCAATATACCATTTCTTTTGGTCAGATACCTTTTCTTAGGCTGCCATACGTTTGGTAGTAGGTAATCTTTCCTCCTTTGGGTTATTACCTTTTCTTAGGCTATCATACGTTTGATAGTAGGTAATATACCGTGTTTTGGCTGTTGCCTTTTCTTAGGCTATCATATGTTTAATAGTAGGTAACACATCTTATTATGGTCAGACACCTTTTCTTAGGCTGCCATATGTTTGGTAGTAGGTGATCTTTCCTTCTGTTTATCACCTTTTCTTAGGCTATCGTATGTTTGATAGTAGGTAACACATCTTCTCGTGGTCAGATACCTTTGCTTAGGCTGCCGAGATTGGTAGTAGGTCATCCTTCCTCTTCATGTTGCCTTTGCTTAGGCTATCATATGTTTGATAGTAGGTAATACGCGTTTCTTGTTTTAACCGGATATCTTTGTTTAGGCTGTCACATGCTGGTAGTGGGCTACCCTTCACTTTCAAGATCTTGTTTCACTGTTCAAGCTACTGTACTCCGGGTGGTATTGTTATATCATATCTTTATTTTGGAGATTCCACAATGCGGATTGTTGTCTTTTCTCGTGGCGTCTCGCATCGTTGAGTCTGTTCTTTGGGTGTCGTGTCCAGTTATCCCCCGTGGCGCCACTTCTCCATAAAACCCTTTGTCTCACATTTCCATATCATCATCTCGCATATCATTTGCATCTGGTGGCATCTTAGGGCCAAAAATTCATGCAATATTTGTATTTAAGTCCCTCCTATCTCGTCGAAACGAAGATTTCAATCTCCATATCTCCGGATAGAAGTAACTTAAATAGGGGCATCTGTCACACCGTAATTTTTTACCATAAGATACCACCGCCTTGCGCATCTTCTCGTATTTTATCTTGTTACTTTTGTGTGCGTGTTCATCGTTACTAACCAATTTGTGCACGCACACTGGTTTCAAATGGATAGGAAGTCTCACAAGAATTTTAGGAGCTAAGACATTAAGCGTACCCCCATCAAGGTTCATCAGACGCCAACGTCAATCTCCCTAACACTTCACAGTCCCTAAGCATATCTCATAGAGAATTAAGGTTCCTTTTAGGAATAATGGGTTTAGTCGTATATCAAGGACTAGTTAAGGTCTTATGACACAAGGCGTGACAGGGTCATATCTTTGTTTAAATATTAAGATCTTGGTAAACAGAGTTTGTTTGTTTAAAATGATCAACATGGTTTGGAAACCATCCAATGGAGTGAGGATGTGGAGAGAGTTGATTGTTAATCGGAGAAACATGCATATTAATTTTGATTGAAGTCTCAAAGCGTGATGTCGTCCGTTGATTTCCTTTTACTAATACTAGTAATTACAAAAAAGTGGTAAAGAAGAAAACAAGGTGAAGCTATCAAATTGGATCAACCTGGCCTCCCGTACATCGTAATTCAAATACGTCATATTCAAACACAGGATACAATTAGAAGTTGGTCTTTCTACGATTATAACCCATTTGCAGACAGTGACGTCATGATTGGTGAAAATTTTTTTTCCACATTTAACTCATTTCTACAAGCTATGTAATCTACAATATACAATTTGTCAAGCTGAGAGAACTCCACACTAATCTCACGCTATCTTTACCAAGTTTATAAGCCGTTCGAGAATCTCAACTATGCATTTTGTTTAAATAACTAATACCAAGGCACAAGTGAGCCACCAGGACATGTTAATTCGCAATGATCACTGTTGGTGCAGGTTGTTGCCAAAAATTACAGAGTAAACTAAAGAGAACAACTTGCTTAGAGAAGGACTGCTACTACCAATCATCACTCGGCATATACAACAATTATTTATTCAAGGCCTGCACCCCAATGATGGGTATGTACGGACAATTACATCAACACTGGGTTTTCAGCGGCAATGGTTGTACATTTTTAGCAGCAGCGGCATATCAAGAAGAAGAGAAGTTTCTGAATTAGGGTTTCTAAGTAAAATCCCCTGGTTTAGGTCAAACTTCCAAGCAAAGTAATGCAAAATTCAAGTCTCAAATGGATCCTTGGCCAACATGAAACTTGTAGAGTATCTCAAGACCTTTAATTTGAGTGGTGGAAGGCATCAAGGAGATTTGTAGAACTCAAGTTATGGTTCTTGCAAGTTAGGGGTCCTCAGAGGCATCTGAAATTTGTCTATGAAAGTTACTTGACTTCCAAGCAACTTTTTCCCCTTAAGGAGTTTTCAAATGGGATTTTGGCCAACATTAAAGTTGTTCCCCATGATCTTAGCTTTCTAGAAAGGTATGGTATGCCTCAATTTGATTTGTGGAGCTCTACTTATGATCTTGGCAAGCCAGGGGCATTTTGGTCATTTGGAGGTTATAGGTCATTTCAAGCATAAGGCCATATCTCCTATCTCCAAGCTTCAAATGGAAAAATCTTCAACATCAAACTTGCTTAGAATGATGTTTTAAGGCTAGTAGAGAGGTCATGAGATGCTAAAAAGGCTTGTATCAAAAAGTGATAAAAATGGCCTAAAAATGAGGCATAAGTTAATTCAAGTGAATTTGAAAAATGGAAATCCCAAGTTATAAGTCCAAACCATGTCATGTAATAGGTCATTTTGACTCCAAATGACATTCTAAGAACAATGGTTCAGCCAAAATTTTGATTTGAGGCTTGGATCATAGGGCTGCTTTGGAATTTGATTACTTGCATATTAAGGTACCAAATCAAAACAAGGAAAAACTCAATAAACAAGGAGGATATGCATTGTAACTTACCCTAGATCTCATGTAAGGAGAATTTCAAATCAGAAACCAAGGTTGCAAGGCATTTGGCATGATATAGCATGTGGTGAGAAATGAGAATTCAAAATACCATGACATGAAAACTTCAAGTTCTCATTAGATGATCCTAGATGGTTCTAGAGGTTTCTAAACCATTCTATATAACCATTGTGACTTGCTCAGATGCAAGGTTGGTGTTAATTGGTGTAGAGAAGAGAGAGTGAAATCCAAAAGCTTCCATTGCAAGTCACATTCAATCTCTCCATTCTTCTTCATTGCAATCCATTTTTTCTCCACAAACCTTCTCCATAGATCTTGCTGAGTGTGTTCATACTGAGTTGAAGCTCCATTGATGAAGATTTGAAGGTTGCCATTGGAAATTGCAAGAAAGCAAATCACATTCGAATTCAAGGATATAAGCTCTCTACATCAAATCTTTTGCAAACAAAAGAGTTTTCATCATCCAAGGACCATTCTTGAAGAGTTTCAAGCCTTGAAAGCAAGGGTTTCATCATCTACCATTTCAAGAAGCCAGGTTTGCAAAATCACTTTCACAGCATAATCTAGGCATGGTTAGGTTAATTTATTAGTTTAGAACTGTTAGAGACAACTAGGTAATCATTTTTTATAAGTTTGGGAGTAATTGGTGAAGTTTCATTCATGGATGTCATTTCTTGATGGAGTAAGAACTAGTGATATAGTGAGTTTTAATGCAAGATTATTAGATGATTTTAACCCATGGAATGCAAGGATCATTTTTATGTAAAGAAAGTTGAGTTTGGTTGAGGTCGAAGATTGGTGATATTTTGAGATCCATGGAGTTTCACCTTCGGGTTCTATGATGGAGACCTGTTCAATGCATTCTAAGATCATAGTCGTGTTCAGCGTGAAAAATAGATCAAGATTGTGTTTTACGCTTTGGAATTTGATGAAGATTTTGAGGCCACACGAGTTGGTAGAAATTTGTGCATGGAAGCTGTTTTAATGGGAGTTGCAGAAACCCTAGCTGCGTGAGGTTGAAGACGAAGCCACAACCCTTAGATGCGCGCAGACTCATTGACTTTCTCTGGATCCAACGGCTTGCGTTCAAAGTGATTTGGGAGGGAATCAGAAATGCCATGAAACGCACCGTTTCATTAAAACGGTGGTCATGGGCTTAGTGGATCTTTTAGCTATCAGCACCCCCAATTGAAGCCCAATTCCATTTTGAACTGAATATCATTACTAGTTGCACCGTGACCTTTCCATTTTATTTTCAGTTTTAATTGATTTTTATGATTTAGAATTGGGCCCAGGCGCGCTTGTTATTCAGACCCCCCTATCTGGGCCCATCCATAAAATGAACTGCATATCGTTTCTGTTCACACCCCATCTCACAATTTTCATTATATTTTCCTCCATTTTATTTCAATTTTAGAAAATGCATATTAAATTGAAAAATCAATATTTTTTCATGGGAGTTTTTTCTCCCTTTTCATATTTTTGCCAAGAAAAATATAAAATAAAAATATTTCTCATTTCATGCATTTTAATATTTTTTGCATATTTTCTTCTTTAATTGTTTTTTAATGCTTTTATGTTGATACATGAATTTGTAGAATTTAGTTTAGGTAATTCCCTTAATATTTTTAGGTCAATCTTTTTAGGACAATTAGATATATATGTTAGGTACCCCTTGTTTTTATACCACAATTTTTAGGATTTTATTTTAGGTAGTTTGATTAGATACTATTAGACTAGTTGAATTAGGGTTTATACATAACTTAGGTGCATTAAAGCAATTTCTTTTAGGCTTTTTAGATTGAATTAGGACTTGGGGCATATAGGGTATTAAGGGTAGGTATAGTAGATCCCTTAGAAATAATATTAGAATTTCCCTTATTATATTAATATTTTTAGTATATTTTGCAATTGTATGCTTGATTGGTGTGCCCTTTTGGGGTTTATTTTGTTTGTATGGGCTTATTGGGCTTTTCTTGGGGTGTGGGCTTGGTTTGAAGAGCATGATGATGGAGCATATTGAAGACAAAGTTGAAGTTGAAGATCAAAGCTTGATGAAGATGCTTGGCTTGCTTGAAGCTGTTTGAAGACCTAGGACCTAGGAGCTAGAGAGAGCCTTAGAATAGAAAATTTCTTCACAAATATGGATGGCTTCTGTTGCCTCCATTCTTCTCTATGATTCAAAGTCTCTCTTTGATACTCACCTCCTTCCTTTGGAAGGCTTAGTGACAGTATCTAGGAGATAGAACTTTTGAGAGAAACAGTCTGTATTTTGTTAACAGTCTGTATGCCACCTTTGGTGGTCAACTGACTGTTTAACATCCCAAATCATCTTGTGAACTATTACTCATCTAGGAGAGCTTGCTTTGAAGAAACTTTGAAGATTGAGGATAAAGTTCATTTCCTTGAAGACTGATAGAAGAAGGAGCTTGTGCTGTCAGGTTTTGCTGTTTAGAGCTGTTGGTGCTGTGTAGAGCTGGTGATGTATTGTTTGAGTTTCTTGACTGTATTGTTTGATAATTTTCCCCTGGAGGTTGAAGTGAAGTTGTTTCACTTTTCCTGTTGTTTTCTAGGTTCGAGGTTGAGTGGGACTCCCTTGCCTCGCTTGTACTGCTGCATTCATGCATTTTACTGCTTTACTGTATATGCTGTTTCTTTTCCATTTATTCCCTTAGGATCTCTGTTTCTCTCTGCACAAGAGAGAAATATGACAGACATTAGGCTTTCATCCATGCATGACAACATTAGGTTAGATTTTGATTCCCTTTTTAAACCATAGGTTTTAGAGTTCTGTCTCTTCTTTCTCTAAACAATCAGAAAAACACAATAAACATTTCAAACACAATAAAAAAACAGTTCTTGCGTAAAAGACTGTAAACCAATCAAAAACGTCATTTTTGTCCGCTTGGACCCATAATTAGGAAAAACCCTTTTCAGAAGGAGATAAAAGCAATCAAGACAGACTTGTGTCGTACGTGGCCCGAACTACGTTTGCTCTGATCTTTCATGTTGTATGAAAGTACGTAGGCATAAGATGCGATATCCTAGCGAGCAACCTTCCCCTCCTTTCCCGTAGGTAGGCGAACTACGTTGACTCTGATTTCTCGTTCCAGACGGGAATACGTAGGCATAAAGTGCGATACTTTTCCGAGTCAGTTTATTTTCTTTTAACCCCAGACCTGTAGAATAGATAGAATAACAATCCGTACTAGAAAACAAGCGTGGATCCCGTCGAGTACGACGGACGTGAGGGGTGCTAATACCTTCCCCTTGCGTAACCGACTCCCGAATCCAGGATTTGGTTGCGATGACCATTCCTTTCCCGTCTTTGCGGTAGGTTTACTTCGAGCGTTTCCTTTCCCCCCGTTGGGATAAATAACGCACGGTGGCGACTCTTCTGTTCAGCCGGCGCCGATTTTCGCAGTAGCGACAGCTGGCGACTCTGTAGGGGATCCAACGTCCCCTAAGCGAGTCAATCCTAACGCTTGTTTTCCCGTCGTGGGCTTTGTATGGATTTAAATTTATGTCATTTACTTTCAGCATTATATTATTGTTATTATTGCTGTATTGGGGTTGTGACGGGTGTTCTATTATTGAGAGATAAGCCGGACCTGGGCTTGAGTGCACTTAGAATTAGAGTGGAAAGTAGCGGGCGCGCTCATGCTTTGCATGTCCTAGTGTCCCGCAAAATTCACACTCAGACGAGGTTCTTCTGGTTGGCCTCTTGTCCCACCCTTTGGGTGGCATGGGTTGCTGGTTAGTTGGATTGTCGACTCTGGGAACCGATCAATTGGAAGTTGGCTAAGTGAGGCCTCTTCAAGATTTGATGATGCCACTCCTTCTGGGAATCGTATCATCAACCCTGAAAGTCTGTGACGCCGACGACCGCATAGGATGCCATACCATTGTCAGTTGCTAGGACACCTACATGTGAGGGGGTTTGGGGTATGCAGGTAACTAGACCTCTAGATACCGGTTTGTTTCTTGATTTGAGGATTCCGGATCGTGGATATTTAAGGACGGTTATTGGGGTCTGTCAGAGACCAAGTTGGAGTTATTATCGGGTCTGTTAGAGACTTGATTGGAGTTTATGTATGGGGTCTGTCTAAGACCATGGTTTGAAGAATATTGGAGGGTCTGTTGGAGACTTTGTTCTTGGTGTGATTTGGGCTTCTCAGTCGGGGCACTTGGTCCTTTGTTGCATTTTATTTGCATTGCATTGTTTGCATAACCATTATCATCGCATTTCATTAACGTGTGTCTGTGCTTCAGGTGCATTTGCATATTCCCTAATTCTAGTGTCCGGACTTCTGATTATTGGTCATGGCTGGTTTGAGAAGGACAGTTGCATACAAGTTACCTACCCCTGATGTTACTCCCCTGCTTGGTTTGATTTCCCTTGCTGATGAGGATGTCTGGAGAAGCTTCAGGATGAGTTACGGAAGACTGTTGAGATTGGTTTGCTAACCAACTGATGTGGGGCTGAATGGGTTGTATACCTTGATGCAATTTTATGACCCTGCATTGAGATGCTTCACTTTTAAGGACTTTCTTTTGGGGCCCACCTTGGAAGAGTACGCAGAGTTTATTGAGCTGCCAGTACAGAATAAGGTTCCTTTCATTCACTTTGACGCTAAGCCCAAGTTAGAGGACTTAGCAGTGGCTTTACACATGGACGCTTCTGAGCTATTGGTGACTTCTTGGCGCGGGGTTTCAGGCTTCTCCCTCCAGTTTCTGATTGGTAAAGCCCAGGAATACGCCAAGAGTGGATGCTGGATAGTCTTTAATGCTGTTTTGGCTCTGTGCATCTATGGGATATTGTTGTTTCCCAACTTCCCGAATTTTGTGGACTTTGATGCATTTCATTTGTTTGCTGCTGGCAACCCTGTACCCACATTGATCGGGGATTTCTACCATTCGTTGCATTACAAAAATTAGAATAGGAGAGGCAAGAACGTCTCTTGTTGTGTACCCTTGCTGTATATGTGGTTTGAGAGTCATCTGCCCAAGAAGGGTATCTTTGCTGAGTCTGCAGATACGGTGGATTGGTCTGAGCATCTGATGGGACTTTCTTCAGAAGATGTTGGATGGTTTGACAGAGCTTTATTGGGATCTGAGATTATCTATAGCTGCGTCGGATATCCTAATGTTCCTCTGATTGGGAGGAAAGGGTGCATTAATTACAATCCATCATTATTGATCAGGAAATTCGGTTATCCTTTGAAAAGCCCGCCAAAGGAAGAAGACATACAGGAATCTATGTATTTCACTGGTGACTTGAGTGGGGAATTATTGGCCAAGCTTCAGCACGCTTGGAATCATATCTGCAGAAGAGGGAAACCATTGCTAGGCAAGAATGATTGTTAGGCCTATATGTCATACAAGGTGTGGATCCAGGAGAGGGTAAGACAGGTACAGATGCCTTTTCCAGCAGTATCACGTCCTGTTCCCATTCCAGTGGAGGAACCCACTACTGTAGCTATTGAGGTCTATGAGCGGGTCGTGAAAGAAAAGGATGAATTGATAAAGATCTATGAAGAGTTAGAAAAGGAACTGGCTCAGATGCGTAGTGAGAAGAACAAGGTTGTGCATTCTTTCCAACAGCAGACTGAGTTAGTAAACAGGCTAGGTGCTGAACTGACCGAAGAGAAAAAGAAGCATGAACGCCTGGGGAAAGAATTCAGAAGCTCTCATGATATGTTAGAGTCCAAGAAGAAGGCACTCGATGCCGCCCACCGGGAAATCTCTTCTTGCAACAAAACATGGAATGATACGCTAACCAACAACAAAAAGAGGGAAGACAAATTGAAGCAGCAAATTTCTGAACTCGAAGATCAGTTGAAGGCTAGCAATAAAAAGTATGAAGAGGAGGTGATGGCAAGATATAGTCTTCAGAACTCATTGAACAAGGCCATCGAGTGCAAGAAAGAGGCTGTGTCTCAGAAACGGAAGCTATAGGATCGCTTCGGAGAAGGGGCACGGGAGGAATCTGCTGGTGATTTACGACGTGTTCTCAAGCGAAGAGATCTACTTGTTGAGGGTTTGCTTACCCGACCAAGTCATCCAGAGACTAAGAGGTTATTAGAGGAGTACCAGGCGTATGGTCGCACTTGACTATTTCATGTATTAATGTGTATGCTTTATTTGCATTGTGCTGGCCATCACCAGGATTGTTGGTTGAGGTCATGCCTTCTTATTGTACGCTCATTGATATTGTATTCCTGACTTGATGGGTTTCTCTGCAATGTATGAGGTGTTTTCTATGATTCGGCTCCGAACTTCGTATTGTTGTCACTGTCATCACACTGACACATTAGCACTAGAATTGGGGGGTGATATTCCCTAATGCATAGACACATGTCGCATTTGCATTCACATTCATATTGCATTACAGGTGATTATTGAACTGTATCTCATTTCCGGCACCGTACAGGTCTTTTCAGGATTGAAAGTCAACGCCCACACCGATACTCTACTCGTTCCAACTGCAAAAGAGTTATGGATCAGATGCAGAATGAAATGCAGGACATGCGTGAGAAGCTGGCGCTCTTCATGCAGACAATGGAGACCATTGTGAAAGGCCAGGAAAACTTGCAGGCTTTGGTGCAACCTTTGCTGATGAGAAATGCTGGGCATGGAAACGAAGACCATAACTCTGTGTGAGTTGACACCATTCACGGGGATGGTACTCCTACACCGGTAGCTCCACCTGTGGTGAACATACCTGCTGTGAATGCGAACAACGATGCTGGCGCCGGGAACGGTAATGCAGGAATCGATAACGAGACTGTCGTCAACAACGTTGGGTTCGGAGATGCCAATCTGGGTGGTGATAATATTAGAGGTAATGGCTTCGGTAACAACGGATTTGGCTATAACGACCAGGGGTTTGAGCATGCTAATCAAGATGGGAAGTACGGCTTCAACGCTCAGGGCTTCAGACAGGATGGATTTGGTAATACCAATCAGGGTTATGGCGGATTCGGTAACGGGAATGGCGCTGGAGTGATGTCTTTTGGACCTGCCGGAGTCGCTCCAGGGTATGGTAACAGGGGACGGGGCCCTGTAATGAATCAGACTAGATTTGGCTGTAACAACGGGTACGATGGATACGGAAATGGGAACGGTAATTGGATAGAAGATCAGCAAGAAGATGCTTTCTCTGGTGGAGGTTTTGAAGGTCCTGTAGATGACTCTCAGAGAATCAAGATGCTCGAGGAGCAGATGAAAGGTGTTGTGAATCAAAGCGCTGTTGGTTTAGATATGACCACAATGGGTCTGGTGCCTGGCCTGAGGGTACCGCTAAAGTTTAAAGCTCCCACATTCAACAAATATAAGGGGGATACCTGTCCAAAGGTGCATGTGCGATCATACTATAGAAGGATGTCGGCTTATTCAAACGATGAGAGGATGCTGATGCATTTCTTTCAAGACAGCTTGTCTGGTCCTTCCCTTGAATGGTACATGGGATTGGAGCCTACTCAGGTAAAGACTTGGAAGCAGCTGGCTGAAGCGTTTGTGGCTCATTATAAGTACAATAGTGACTTGGCACCCAACCGGGTCCAATTACAGGGGTTGTCCCAGAAGAAAGACGAGAGCTTCAAAGAATATGCGCAGAGGTGGCACGACATGGCTGCACGAGTTCATCCTCCTTTGGATGACAAAGAAATGAATGATATGTTCATAGGAACATTTACTGGTATGTTTTATGATAAGCTGTTTCATACTTCCTTGGGCAGTTTCTCGGACCTAATCTTGATGGGTGAGAAGATTGAAAGAAATATTAAAATGGGGAGATTCCAAGCTGAGGAATCTACTTCAGCTGGCAGTAACAGAAGAGCTTTCGGTGGTCGCCGTCGAGGTGATGCAAGTGCAGTATTCGGGGGCCGAGGCCGAGGCTGGGGCAGAGGGAAGAATCAGTACAATCATCCGCAATAGGTGGCAAGTGTCACAATTCCATTTCATCAACAACCAATACCACTACAGCAGATACCACCACAGCAACAGCAGCCACAACAAAGGTTACATCCTGCCCAACACAGAATTCTGGGGGGCAAACCAAGGAGGGTGTTTGAAACGCCTCCTTCAACGTATGCAGAATTGCTACAGACGTTACTGGGTTTGAACTTGGTGGAAAAGAGGACTATGGCGCCAATGACGGGCACTCTTCCGTTCGGTTTTGATGCGAACAAGCACTGTGAGTTCCACTCCGAGGCTCCTGGCCATGACATAGAGACTTGCCACACGTTCAAGCATGTTGTGCAAGATCTGTTGGATAGCAAGGCCATAAATTTTGGACAAGCAGGTCCGAACATAGTACAACAGCCCATGCCCAACCATGGGGCAAATGCTATTTTAACTGAGGAGGGTTTGAACTTAATCATGAATGTTGATGAACTAAAAACACCGTTGTGTGAGATAAAGAGCAGATTATTGAAAGGAGGTGTGTATCCAGGCTGCGATGAGTTTTGTTTAGAGTGTTGGACCCAAGCTTGGGGTTGTGCTGAATTGAAGAAGGGTATTCAGACCTTGATAGATGAAGGCACGTTGCAATTCGACCGAACGACAGTTAAGGAACCTGCAGAGGTATTAGCGGATGAGCAAAGTGATGTAGCTACCGTGACAATCCCCCGAAAAACAATAAGTATAACAGCGCCAGCCAGGCGACCGCCGATCACTATCACCAAGGCAGAACCAACCCCTTATGAGAGCACTAAGGCGATACCCTGGACTTATGGGTTGGAAGCATACTGTGATGGGGTGAAAATTGATATTAGTAAACAGCCAGTTGAGGTTGTAGACAACGTCGTCGGGACCGGAGGGATGACGAGAAGTGGGAGAATTTTTATATCGCCTGAGGTAGAGGCTGAACGATTGGCGAAAGGAAAAGGAAAAATGAATGAGGATGTCCCTGTGCAGAGGAACGAAAAAGAAAAGTAGTTGAAGGATGTAGAAGAGTTTATGCGCCTTATTCGTAAGAGTGATTATAAGATTGTTGAGAACCTTCAACAGATGCTATCGAAGATATCCATACTGTCACTGTTATTGTGTTCCGAAGCCCATAGGAATGCACTGTTGAAAATTCTGGATACGTCATTTGTGCCCCAAGATGTTTCTGTGAATCAGTTGGAGGGGGTGTTGGCGCACGTGAACGCCGGGCATAGCTTGGGATTTACGGATTTTGATTTGACCACGAGGGGGAGAGAGCATAACATGGCGTTGCACGTCTCAGTTGAGTGTAGGGGCTCAGTCATGTCCCACGTACTGGTAGATACCGGATCTTCCTTGAACGTGCTACCAAAGAAAGCAATGATGAAATTGGACATCAGGGGAATCATTTGTACGCCTAGTGATTTGGTGGTCAGGGCATTTGATGGTACACGAAGGTCAGTCTTTGGATCTATAACGTTACCTCTCCAGGTGGGGCCGGAGATTTTCGAAACTGAATTTTACATTATGGACATCCAACCAGCATACAGCTGTCTTCTCGGACGACCATGGATCCATGGTGCTGGGGCAGTCACATCTACCTTGCACCAAAAGCTGAAATACATGGTAGGGGACAGTGTGGTCACGGTCTGTGGAGAAGAAGATATATTGGTCAGCCATCTGTCATCATTCAAGTACGTAGAAGTCGACGGCGAGATTCATGAAACACCCTGTCAAGCCTTTGAAGGGTTGCGCATCAAAGACAAAGTTCCAGGGCCGAGTAAAGCGTCAGAGGTGGCCGTCTCGTCATACAAGGAGGCTCAGGCTCTAGTGAAGAATGGTGAGACAAAAGGCTGGGGCAAGGTTCTGGATATTCCCGTAAAGATGGACAGATTTGGGCTGGGATATCAACCATCGTCATCAACGCCTGCTGCTGGGGCACCCCGTTTCAAAGGACCAATAACAATCACGGCTAGTGGAGTGTATCACGAGGCCATCAACGTTGTTTCAGATTCCGAAGAAGGAGACAGTGACTGCAACATGGACGCCTGGATTCAGCCGAGCGTGCCAGGGCAAGGATTATGCAATTGGTCTATTCAGGAGATTGTTCCTGTGACTACCAAACAGTAATACATTGTTTTCTTAATTGTTGAACAATCCGGTGTCTTACCCGGGGCATCGCGATTTTGCTTAGGGTCGCTCTATTATGTACATTGCATTGTTTAATCATTAAATAAAAGGCGTTTTTCATGTACAAATATTGCGATCTCTGTTTTTCCTGTTTTGTGTTTTACAATAAAATGGCAACGTGGTTATTCGCTTTATACACATTTTGAAGCATTTAACCATTCCTTTTGCAGGATAATATTTTCAGATGACATCATTGAACCTCCTATGACTCATTTCGACTTTGAGCACCCGGTATTTCAGGCCGAAGAAGAGATTGTTGAAGATGGCGACGTTCTAGAAGAGTTGTCTTGGTTGCTAAAGCGAGAAGAACGAATCATTCTCCCTCATGAGGAGGTCATTGAAATTGTTAACCTGGGGTCGGAAGGGGTTGAAAGGAACATGCGTATAGGAGCCGCGCTGCAGAGCGACGTCAAGCGAAGACTGATTGAAATGCTCAGAGAGTATAGTGATGTGTTCGCTTGGTCGTACGAAGACATGCCTGGGCTGGATACGGATATGGTTGTGCACCGTCTGCCGCTAAAAGAAGAATGCCCGCCGGTTAAGCAGAAGCTTCGCAGAACTAGGCCTGATATGGCAGTGAAAATTAAGGAGGAGGTCCAAAAGCAGTGGGATGCTGGTTTCCTAGATGTTACAAAATATCCCTCATGGGTCGCTAATATTGTACCAGTGCCAAAGAAAGACGGTAAAGTGAGAATGTGCATAGATTACCGTGATTTGAACAAAGCGGGCCTGAAAGATGATTTCCCACTTCCTCACATCGATGTGCTGGTTGACAACACTGCTCAATTCGCCGTATTCTCCTTCATGGATGGCTTCTCGGGCTACAATCAGATTAAAATGGCGCCAGAAGACATGGAGAAGACTACCTTCATTACACCTTGGGGAACATTTTGCTACAAAGTGATGCCCTTCGGATTAAAGAATGCTGGGGCAACGTATCAGCGTGCAATGACGACTCTTTTTCATGACATGATGCATAAGGAGATCGAGGTTTATGTCGATGATATGATTGCCAAATCCCAGACGGAGGAAGAACGTTTGGTGAATCTGCTGAAGCTATTCAAGAGGCTTAGGAAGTTCAGGTTGAGACTAAACCCTAACAAGTGCACCTTCGGGGTGAGGTCGGGTAAACTACTGGGGTTTATCGTGAGCGAAAAAGGAATAGAGGTTGATCCTGCAAAAATAAAAGCAATACAAGAGATGCCGACGCCTAAAACAGAGAAAGAGGTGCGCGAGTTTTTAGGGAGGCTGAACTACATCGCTCGGTTCATATCTCACCTAACAGCTACGTGTGAGCCGTTATTCAAGATGTTAAAAAAAGACCAGGCTGTAACATGGAATGAAAATTGTCAAAAGGCGTTCGATAAAATAAAACAGTATTTGCAGGAGCCTCCTATTTTGATACCTCCAGTGGCAGGGAGACCCTTAATTATGTATTTTACAGTTCTTGAGGGAAGTATGGGTTGTGTTCTCGGTCAACACGACGAGACAAGAAGAAAAGAGCATGCAATATACTACTTGAGTAAGAAGTTTACTGAATGTGAATCTCGATACTCGATGCTCGAAAAAACTTGTTGCGCGCTAGCCTGGGCCGCCAAGCGTTTGAGGCAATACATGATGAACCATACAACCATGCTCATCTCGAAGATGGATCCTATCAAATACGTATTTGAAAAGCAAGCATTATCGGGGAGAATTTCCCGTTGGCAGATGGTTTTGACCGAATACGACATCCAGTATGTCTCACCGAAGGCTATAAAGGGGAGTGTATTATCTGATTACTTGGCAGAGCAGCCTATTGAGGAATACCAATCGATGAGGTTTGATTTTCCTGACGAGGATATCATGTACCTAAAGATGAAAGATTGTGAAGAACCGTTGCCAGACGAAGGACCAGAATTGGGTTCCAAATGGAAGTTGATCTTTGACGGAGCTGTAAACTCTTATGGTAGCGGAATAGGGGCAACCATCACTACTCCACATGGGTCACACATCCCATTTACCGCTCGATTGACCTTTCCAGTTACCAATAACGAAGCCGAATACGAAGCTTGCATCATGGGGCTTGAAGAAGCCATTGATTTGCGAATCAAAAATCTGGATGTATATGGAGACTTAGCTCTGGTGGTGAATCAAATAAAAGGAGAATGAGAGACACGTCAGCCTAATTTGATACCATACATGAATTACGCGAGGAGATTGTTGCCCTTCTTTGACAAGGTTGAGTTGCATCATATACCGCGAGCAGAGAATCAGATGGCTGACGCCCTGGCCACATTGTCTTCCATGTATAAAGTCAACTTCTGGAATGAGGCTCCCAGAATTGTTATCTCTCGGCTTGACAGACCCGCCTTCGTATTTTCCATTGAAGAAGCATCTGATGATAAACCCTGGTATTTTGATATCCATAATTTCCTGAAAGACAAAGAATATCCGGCTGGGGCATCCAGTCACGATCAGAAGGCTCTCAGGAGATTGGCGGGTAATTTCTATCTGAATCCAGACGGTGTCCTATACAAGAGAAATCACGACTTGGTGCTACTACGTTGTGTAGACGAGAAAGAGGAGAAGTTGCTCATGGAGGAAATACATGAGGGTACATTTGGTACGCATACTGGTGGGCATGCTATGACGAGGAAGCTGCTGCGGGCAGGTTATTACTGGCTAACTATGGAAACCGATTGTTTCAAGTTTGCGAAGAAGTGTCATAAGTGCCAGATCTATGCAGATAAGATCCATGTGCCTCCAAGTCCTCTGAACGTGATGTCGTCACCGTAGCCATTCTCAATGTGGGGAATCGACATGATTGGAAAGATCGAGCCGACGGCATCTAACGGACACCGGTTCATTTTGGTAGCAATCG